>JAWNOE010000254.1:1702500-2245000 GCA_035046095.1 Drosophila pseudotakahashii
AGGTATTTTCAAACGCAACAAAATTGCATGTATACTTTTCCTAAATCTTTAAGGATGTGAGAGCCAGACAAATTAAAATTAAAAATTAAAGTCCTTTAAGGCAATCGTGGGCGTTAGAGTAGGTGTGGCGCTCGGCTGAAAAAATCTTGCGCTGCGTAGGAAGCCCAAGAATATGTGTGGTTAATCTGAACTTTCAAGCTTTTGTAGTTTCCGAGATCTCTGCGTTCATACGGACAGACAGACAGACAGACAGACAGACGGACATGGCTAGATCGACGTGTTACATACTTTTGCACTATTGTATTCGTGCCTTTTCACTCTACGAGTAACGGGTATAAATATGCTTTAAACTGGCCAAAGTCGTTTTTTACACTTAAAATTAAATAGTACGTGTTGAAATATTCTAAAAATTTGTTTGTATTATTTTGCCAATAGCTACTAATATTATCGTTTGCAGACAGATTCATGGATAATATGGGATTTGGATTAGCTTTGGATTAGATATGGGTACATCAATATAAGTTCTAGCCGAATTCAGCGCGTAGGGCTTTCTGTGGCACTCTCGAATAAATTTAGAAAATTTACTAAGAAATTCAAAGGTAGAATCACTTTACAATCGAGAGCGAACCCTTGAAAGCGGCCCTTCAAAGGGCTAATGGGTACTAAGATGCTAAGATATGGCACTCTCTTTAAACACAAAGCAAGCTAAATATATAAGTCCGCCGATATCTAAGGAACATCTTCTTAGAACTTTTCGTTACATCCATTTCACAACTTTAAACACCAAAATATATTTAAAAAAAAATGTAGTCTTTGTTAATTAATTATTAATTAATAAAATTAAGCATTAATATAATAGTAATGCAATACAAATTAGAAACTGTGTATTGACTTTGGTTGTCCACGGTTTAACTATTGTATTAAATTTTTGTTTACACGAAATATACACAATTCGTCACAGTCTTCAGTATTACTTACATACGTACGTATAATATTAATGTCACATTAATAGCATATATAAGCATCATAAAACGCTTTTGAAGTCTAATGTTAGGTTTCTTTAGAGCTTGTGAGTTTGATAATTGCAGTGTTATTTTATCGGGTAAAAATCGGCAATCAAGTTAGTTAAATAAAACCCGCAAGAAAAAAATATTTTGTATGATTTAAAAAATGACCGGATAATCTACATAAACATGTAGAATACACCATTTTTTCGCATAATTCATATAAAAAACAAAAATCATAAATGCGATTATGTCTCAAAGAAAACTATATCACAGCGTAATAAGTACTTGCTTAGTTAAAAATGGCATTTTTATATTGGCGTAAGTGAAACTAAACAACGAAAAAGTATGATTTGGCAGTGTAACATAAGTTGGTTTTGGGTCTTCATAGTTTGGTCCTTTTACAAAAGGTTATTAGTAAAAGAATTTATTTTTTAATAATTGGAGATGTTATTCGGTCGATTAGATTTATAATATCTTTTTTTTATTGATTGCACCTTTCAAAACAGATTTTATTATTAGTTTATGCCTTGCTAATATTCATTTCTAAATTGTAAATATACACAAAATTAAATTTAAATAAAGTACAATAAAAAGATTCTTCTATAAACTTAAAAAAATGTTTAATTTATTTTAAATTCGCAATATGCACAAGAATGCATTTATATGTAAAGATTTAGTAGGCTTATAGAGCAAAAGTAAATTTACATTAACTTTATAAAGTGTGTATTTATATACATTAATTTTAATAGTTTCTATGCTTAAATTCTATCTCGATGCTCGTTTTTTTTAAATTACAACAACGATACGGTATATATTCTTAGCCTCACTTCATTATCTGGGCAGAAATATTTTAAAGTTTAATTCCAAAAATAAAGAGCTGTGTAAATTTCATTTTAAATTAAAAAAATCAAGAACTGTTAAAATTTGTTTAATCCTTCAAACTTTTCAGACAGTGGCACGGAGTCCCTAAGTTTGCAGTAAACGAAATCTTCAAAAAAAAATAAACATAAAATCGTTTCTATAAGTGTTTTTGTCGTCCTGTTAACATAAATGTTTCCCGGAAACATAAAATCGAAAGCCACTATAACGCATTTTGATAACCTTTACTCGGAGGGTGAAAGTCGAGATCTCGAAAACTAAAAGAATTTTACACTTCGACAAATCGTGAAATTTTTGATGGCAGAGAATTGGTTTCAATAGGCTTAGTCACACAAACGCGATTTGAACATGTGTTGATCTTCGTAAGAACTCAAAGTTGATTGAATTCTATTTGAAGTGATTTCTTAGACACCCCCGAATGTTTATATTGCAAATTATTTACGGAGTATTTTAACATTTTTATGCAGCCATTTTAACTAACAAAAAAATAAATTCCGTGAAATTTTCTTCGATCTCTTATCGAAAACTATATCACAGCGAAATATGTAATTGCTTAGTTAAAAAGGAAGTCGAAAATATTACGCAAAAAAAAAATGAACAGTGGAACAACTTGAAAATTTCGTCCTTTTAGGCATTTATATGAATAACTTAAGCGCGTCTGTGAAAGACGCTTCGATTAGTATGATTTTTTTAATTTAATGAAATTCAATGATTAAATCATAAGATCTTGCGACAAAGATATATGATAATGGTTTACAGAACATGTTTAAATATACGCTGAAATTACTTATATTTGATACTATTTCAATGATAATTGTTGCCAGTATAGTTACGTATTCTTCAAACTTGCTTTATATAAATTATAAATATAAATGAGTTTCAGAAATAATATAATACATTTTATATTTATGGGGAACTAAATGTGATGGGTTGACAACTGTAAAATATAGTGATTTGTAGGCAACATATTAAAGCCTGGCGCTGTTTTGAATATTGTTTTGTAACTTTATTATTTACTAGTAAGTTATGCAATATCTACGTGTGAATAAAATAAAGTATGCTTAAATTTATTCATATTAAGTACAAACAAACGATTCGGGATTAATCTTTCTTGTAAGTTACGCGTATATTTAAGTAAACATTATTATAAGTAGTATTTTGTAAATTAGGAAAATAACGCTTAAATAATTATATTAGGCGGAGTCTTTGGTTATCTTATTGTATATATAAGATCTAAAAGTTGCTTAATGTAGAATCGGCAAAGCCGGAGATTGATAAATATTGCTGAGATGCGGCGGGACGCAAAATCGTAAAAGATTTACATTCACACCAAGTCGCTGTATTCGGATCGTTGCGAATCTAATTTCTGTAACAGTTGCTGTGGATCCTCATGCTCTTCTTTTAATCAAAAACCGCCGTACCCACTTATGTCGGACGGTTTTAGGTGATCAAATACGCTCAGATGATGTGAGGGATGACTGTGGTGCGAATGATGATGAGTATGTGGATGAGTATAGCTTGGGTAATTTGCTTGAGGCGGTGTGTGACTATATGGGTGGTGTCCAAAGGGATAGTTTGGACTCGGCACGTGTAAGGTTGCTGTGCTGGTTGGCCCAGTAGACTGAACAGTACTGCCCAGACTATAGTGACTGTGTGTTGCTGGATACTCTCCAGTATTATGTTGTGGATGCGATCCATATGCAGATGCACTGTACATTGAGTTCACATTTACTGAAGGTATGTGGGCCATGTGGTGCGCTTGGTCCATATACATTGGATGCGGATGTGAGTGAGGAGGTGGATGAGGATGGGAAAGCGTATGTGGGTTAGCTTCCGAATTGTTAATATTCGCTCCTATAGCGCTACCAATCAGGTGAGGGGCATGGTGATGATAACCGGATGGACTATGAATAGGATATTCAATGCTGTTGGTACAATTGTTGTTGTTAGTACTTCCACTTTCACTGTTGCCTCGCGTCTCCCCACTGTTGCCATATATAGCTTCGTTGTCAGTTCTGGCAGTCGATGCGGAAGCAGCTAGACTGCTTACTGAGAAATTGTTGTTGCTCACATTGCTATTCTCTCTTGAAGATCTACATGATTCTGGCTGTACCGGGATCTCTTGATTGCAACGTTTTGGTAGCTGCTGATGATGTTGTTGTGGCTGTTGTTGTTGGTGCTGCTGTGGTTGCTGCTGTTGGTGTTGATGTTGTTGCTGTTGATGCTGGTGCTGCAAGCCCAAAAGACGACTTTCAACTGCAGCCGCTGCTGCTGCTGCTGTCGCCGATGGTATGTTGCTGCACTCGTGTTCCCTTATTGCTGGAATTTGATCAACCAGCGATTCGAGGCCACACAAACTCTTGCGAGCAACGTCCGAGCCGATGTGCCCGGGCTGAGGGGAGTTCTGATTGCCTTGGTTTCCCAGCCGTGGATTCAGATGCTGGTGGTGAGCAGAAATCAACATATAGGGATTCGAACTCTGCTCTTCGTACCGCTGCCAGTTATCCGACTGCTCTTGGTGGAAGTGCTGCATTGGGTGATGAAGGTGCTGATGTGTTAGCTTCTGCGCTGGTTGATGACTTTGGTGCGTATGCGGCGAAAGCCATTGTTGGTAGTGATCATGAGGATGAGCTGCGTTTCCCTCAGCCTCGTGAGCGGGACTGTTGTATTGGTCCTTTTCCACCGATTGCGGTTGCTGTTGGCCCAACTCAACTGTTTTATTTTGCTCCCCTGGGCCCACCTGCGAGTCGGAGTGCTCGTCTGGAGGGTCGAAGTCGACGGTTGGACACATGTTTGGCGAGCTCGGAGGAGGCGTTTCACCCAGGTGAGGTTGATCCCGCATATCTAGTCCAGTCTCCATATTCCCATGCTGATTTTGCTTTTGGGGAGACGGGTGCTCGTTCTGCGAGTCGATGCTGGGCGACGTGCCTTGACCAACGGCAGTCGCTTGCCCTACCGGTGGAGTTCCAAGGCCGTGCACTTGGGTGTAATTGCAATTGAGGGCCGGGGATGCCATCGGTGAAGCCGATGCCGTGTACAAAAGGTGCGACGGTGGCGGCGTGTTGTACAAACTGGGCGGCATTTGATGACTACTCTGCGGGGACGCGGCTATATGCTCCATTGAGTGTGGATGGATTGAGCTCACTGACAATCCTGCTGCCGAATTTGGATTAGTATTTCCGTGCTGAAGTTGTTTAACTGACATAATATTGTCAATAGCGGGTTTTAGTTTCTTTGGCCTGCCCCTCTTCTTTTTCGGAGTTTCGATGCTGGCGCCAGAGATAACCGAAAGGTTAAGAATATTGTTAAAATCGTGATGTGCTCCGCCCATGGCGATTTTTCCACCCACTGAATGATCAATAACCTCTTGTCCTTTTATCTTCTTTGGACGACCCCGTTTTTTTTTCTCTAGGGGTTGCTGGGGCATGGATTGCTGCGGTCCGAACACTGATAGGTAAGTGCTTTCGTTAGGGGGAGGGTTGTGATTTGGTACTGGTAGCATGGGTCTATCGTCTCCCGTAAAGGAAAACGATCCATGATCCGTCGCATTATTAGAAGATGGCACACTGGCAGTCATATGGGGCATCAATTTGTCAGATTGGGCGTGGTCTGCCTCCTCGGCGACATTGCCACATTCCGCAGCCCCTGCGCTTGAACCACTACAGTTGCTCACAAAAGCCAAACCCGCTTGATGGTCGCCAAGTGAAGTTTGATGCGTTTGCTTCATTTTACCGGAGGTCTCCGCCTGTTGCTGTTCGCTACACTGGCGTATCCGCTGATCTGTAAACACGCATTCCGACTCATCAATGTGCGGTATTTGACCGTTTAAAAAGTCCCTAAACTTCTTTAGGGCCGCATAAAACGGAACTTTGTCGGCAGCGCGAGGCAACTGTGCGCATCGTGCTGATGATGACGGCATAACCCAAATGTACTGAAATATACAAATGTAATAACATAGAAAGCATTAATTTACATCTAGCTATACACTTTTAAATTAGAAGAAGATATACTGATTTGAGACCATAAGTCAGAAATATTTCGTCACAGATGAGGTGCGGAGAAGCCTGCGAGAAGATACTGTTATAAGTCAACAAATGTCGGATTCGTGTACCCCAAGACTACTGATTGTAAAATAAATCTACCTGTACGTATATAACTCAATTTAATAACATTGCGGTAAAAATAATAAAACATAAAAAAAAAAATTGTTTAAAAGCGGGACAACTAAATGGTTAATAAAGTTACTACCAATAGAATTGAAAATGAAATGAATTGAAATAGTCATATAAATAATTTTTTATAAAATCAGAATCTTATGATTTAGGAGCGTCAGAGTGGTAGATACTAAAATTGTGCACCCCTTGAATCTGAATACTTCATTCCATTTGTATGAAGCGTAAATTGGGATTATGATTGGCAAGTTCATTTACGACTTAAACCAGTTCCGAATCTTTTAAGGAGAGTTAGAAAATAACTTTTTTACTTTAGCAAAAAAAAAAGGCATCATAAAACGACAACACTTACTGTGTCAGTCCCATCAACGCGATCAGGTTGACGACCAAAGTGAAATTCCTTTTTTCCAGAAAATACCTCGAAAATGAGTTTGCCATTGAAAACGGCTACTTTTGGCCGGAACCTTTGAAGCTTTTCCAGCAAAATTCGGCTGCCCTCCTTTATTTCCTTTCTTGTCAGGTCAGCAGAGCCTTTGGTGGCTCGCGCCACCATGTTGGTAAATCCGATTCCCTGCTTAAGCAGTTTGTGGTCCTCATCGGCACTCATCTGCTCCTGAGTAAGTCCCGCCAGGTAAAGGCACTTCCAGAAGTGATTGCCTGGCCCTGCGTAGTGGTGACCTTTATATGCAGCAAACAACCCAGGATTTATTCCTACCTGTAAAGTATAAAAAGTGAAAATCATTAAATATTAAAGGCATCTGCATATATTGTATTTTTTTTTGTATTTATAAACCCGAAATTTACAACTCACTATAACGATATCAAGATTATCACAAAGATGATCTGGAATTGTCCGCTTAATTACTTCCTCCTCAGACATCCCATTAAATCTGTCATGTTTTTTGCGTTCCTTGGGTTTCATGGCTTGTAGTAGATCAACAGCACCATCTTCGCAAACTGCAGTGCCGGCAGATATGCTACAAAATATAATATATATACAAATTGAATTTCTCTAGTATGTATTTTTTATTTTTTGAGTACTTTTAGAATCTGAGTACAAAATTAAACTGTGATACAAATATATAAAATTCCTGCTTTTTGATTATAGTGCTTTTCGCAATTGTTATAAAATTTGGGTGCTCTAGTTACGGTTGTGGCCTTCAGACTTCGATTACCTTTTGGTACCTTTAGGTTTGATTGGTTTCTATGTCTGCTACTATTTTCATTGTTAACAAGAGAGAACGCTAGATACCCGTTACTCAACTAAAGGGAGTGCGAGGGAGATGGAGATATAAAACGTTGATCGGACATAACATTTTAACGAATGCACTATGGGCAAAATTCAGTTTTTGAGGCATAAAATCCAGTTTTAAAGATAGAAATTTAAAAATTTTTGTATGTACTTTTAAGACTAAGATATAATTTCGGTTTTTGTTGCTTTTTGAATCTGACCACATCATCATCCTCCGCCCACGCCCCATATATACATTTGAAGGAAAGGATTTAAACAAAATGTTATTTGAATTGGACCATGGGTGCATCCACCGCCCACGCCGCATATGTACATTGAAGGCAATGATTTAAAACAAATGTATTTGTTAATGAAAACTGAATATTATATGCCTTTCGCAAAAAAAAAACTGACATATCTTCTTCTTAGTTCTGTTTTGCCAGAGCAATGGCATAGAATTTTCTTTTTCTTTCACCAATTGAGACACCAACTTACGTTTTAATCGTGGTTCTGCCTCAGTATAAGTTAGGCATTTGCGACCAGGTTTGTCACTTGGCGTGCCCTTTTCCAAAAATGAAATTTTCATGTTCGACGAAAGCCACAGGGAATGTTTTTCCTTGAATCGGTCTATTATTCTATGACATTTTGGCAAATTACGACTAAGAAAGGCAAAAAACTGCTTAATTTTCCTTTTGACTATTGTGTGCTGTCTATCGCTTAATTCGATTTTGTTCATAGTTTGCAAAACAAATTCCATAACAGCTGATTGTTGTCGATCCAAACACTAAGCAATGTGAAGTGACAGAACTCGAATGCAACATGGAGGTTTTACGTAAAACGTGCAAAAAGGATTGATAGGGTTCGATTAACAATTGTTTTGTTTATAACTTCCAATTTTTACCTAGCCTATACTCTCCTATACTCACAGGTTACACACCACAGAAAGCAAAAATACATTTCTTTTTTGTCATCTAAAAACTAAGCAACAACACATTGAACGATTGGACAATAAAGCATATAACAAACACTCAGTGTTAATAATTTATTTAACATACCTTTACTCTTTGTAGCCATAGTTAAACTTTTTTGGTTCGTTTACAATATCCAGAGAAATCGCAGTGCAAAAATTACAAAGTTTCTCATCCCTTTTTGTAAACGTTTTACCTTATTTCAAACTTTCGACTTTCTTAGGGGAAAAATACCGAAAAACGCCAATTAAAATTCTTTGGTTTTGGGTTCTTTTAAGTATTGTTAATAACCACAGAAGGTCATTTATGTAATACTGAAAAGCAAAAAAAATTTAAAAATGACTCACTTTCGAATTTTGTGCCCATAGTGAAATGGTCCGATTTGAAAAATTTCTTCTTTATTTTGATGGGTATAACTAAACACAACAAACTTGCATTTATACTTATCAAAAATCTTAAAAAAATGTGGGCGCCAGACATATTTTAGAGGGGGCGTGGCGCTCGGCTGAAATAAACTTGCGCTGCGTATTAAGCCCAAGAATATGTGTAGGTAATCCCAACTTTTTAGCTTTTGTAGTTTCCGAGATCTCAGCGTTCATACGGACAGACAGACAGACATGGCTATATCGACTCGGCTAGTGACCCTGATCAAGAATATATATCACTATAGACGGCAGTCCATGTAGTGACGAAGCGCACAAGGAGAGTGTGCGAAGGCGACTACTATATATAGCCGCAGAATTGAAATACACCAATAGGAAAGTAAAAGGATTGCATTCCAAGACTTTAAGAAAATCAATTGGCTTGGGAGAGAGCGGAGAAAGCAAAAAGTGTAAATGTCGAATTTTTAAGCTGTTGGGGCCGGGGGGGATAAATGCCGCCTCGCATTGTTTTAGATTTGATCTTATTGAAAATACGCGTCGAATGAGGGGTCATATGACAAAATCCGATGCTCCGTTCAAATTTATACCCAAAAGAAGATTTTCTTCTTCTTCCCAAAATGAAAATTTAATTTTGTTTGTCAGTTTGTCAGTCTGTCCCAAAACCTTGTTTTAAAGTCTTGAAAATTGTATATAGTGTTAAACAAATCGATATAAGAAACTTTAGTTCTACCACTTTTGGAAAAACTAGCTAGGAAAACAGCTATAAATAGCGAAACTTTATACTACTAAAGCTACAGACTTGCAATATACCTCGTTTTAAAGGTATTTTGAAATACTATAAACGCCATTTAAACGTAATTTGTCTAAATACAACATTTTAAAAATTATGGCAAAACAAAAATTTGTTTAAAATTATTTTTAGCTTTTTTTGGGCTGGGAAACTTCTGTTATACGACTTTTGGAAAAACCCGCTGCTTTAGAGGGAAAAAAGCTACAAATATCTAAATTTCGTTAGTTCGTAAGTTATACACTACTAAAGCTACAAACATGTGCTATACCTCATTTAAAAGTTATTTTGAAATACTTGAACGCCTTTTTAAGTTAATTCGTTTAAATACAATAGTTTAAAAATTATGAATTTAACTGTATATATTAGCTCCTATGAGAGCAAATGTAAACAAACAAAAACTTCTGATATCAAATAAAAACATTCGGCACGCTGCAATAAAAAATGCATTTGAATGGAAAAAGGCTGAAATAGTTTGCTAGGGCGGGCCGAAAGAAAAAATATTAGAAAGTGTATTTAATGACGAGTGAAATAATTTTTCTTCACAAATGTTGATATCAGAACTTTTGTATGTTGAAGGTGCGATCGTCACTAGTTTTTTACCTCGCTAAGAGGTGTTTTTACTTGATACTTTATAGGGTCGGAAACGATTCCTTCTCGCTGTTAAATAGTTTTGCACGAATACAATATACCCTTTTACTCTACGAGTAACGGGTATAAAAATGTTCATGCTAGAAATCAAGCTAATGACTAGCCCAATTATATTATATATATATTATTATAACAAAAAGCACAAAAACAATCATTTTTACATCCAAACTATAAGTATTTATCAAATTGTATTATGTTTTCTTTTATGCCTTTTAAAATATTGCCCTGTAGCTTTAATATTAATGATATTGCTTGTGTGACGGAGAGCATTGCTGTAAGCCGTAAGGTTCCAATGAAATTTTTACCGAGCACCTTTTTTCATGAGGTGTACAGCATTTTAATCGGTGTACTCAAAAAGGTGTACTATTTCAGTTTGCCTGGCACTGTACACTACACAGTATAGTATAGTACTGTACAGTATGTATGTATAGATTATTATTATTAAGGGGGAATATACACATAGCAGCGCAGAAATAAGGCTATTTTCATACGCATTGTTGGATAGATTTTTTCACTAAATAAAAAGTTGTTGGTCTTTGGCATCAAAAAATCAACTAGCTTTGCGATTTTATCTATAAAAACTGATTAGAATGGTCCGATTTAAAAAATTTCTTCAACATTTCGATAGGTATTGATAAACGCAATAAAACTGCATTTTTACTTTTCCAAAATCTTTAAAGGTGTTTGCGCCAGACACAGGCGCACACACACATAAAATCGTTTAAGGCGATTGTGGGCGTTAGAGGGGGCGTGGCGCTCGTCTGAAATAAACTTGCGCTGCGTAGGAAGCTCAAGAATTTGTGTTGTTAATCCCAAATTTCTTGCTTTTATAGTTTCCGAGATCTCAGCGTTCATACGGACGGACAGACAGACAGACGGACATGGCTAGATCGACTCGGCTAGTGACCCTGATCAAGAATATATATATACTTTATAGGGTCGGAAAAGCTTCCTTCTCCCTGTTACATACTTTTGCACGAATACAATATTCCCTTTTACTCTACGAGTAACGGGTATAAAAAAACCCGCCCCCTAGGAAGCTCGATTTTTAATTTTTTATTTTTAAGATTTCTTTTTTTGATCTTCTAAAGTCAAAAATGCTTTTTCAGCTAAAAAATTAGACTTTTTGATTAAAATAAAGTACTTAAAGTTAAAAAAATAAATAAAAACTCTTCCCAGGAGCGTATTTTTTTTTATGCAGAAAAATATGCGAAAAGTTTGAAAACGATCTTGAGCCGTTTAGAAATGCCGATGATCACGGTATCTTCGCGAAAAATTATTGGATTTTCATTCTGCTTTCACATTTTGTTTAAGAAAAGAAACAACCTGCCCCCTGGGAAGTTTTTATTTTAATTTTTTAGCTTTAAATCTTTTTTTCAACCGATCAAAATCAAAACATTTTTTTTTGTAGGAAAATTTTACTATTATTAATTTTAGCCTAACTTCTAAAGTTTTTGTCTGATTGACTTAAAACTTTTTTTGTATGGTCTTAACATGTTAATCTACAAGAAAAAAATTTTTTTGATTTTTTTCTCATAGCACCCTATTTAGATTAATATGATTTTAACAAGGAGACCTTTTAAATAGAAAATATTAGAGCTGACAATAAATCGACTGAAGTCGACTACAAGTTGATAGTATGGTTTGCGATTGTTCAGTCGATTTTCAGTCGACTACTATCGACTTTTATCAATAAAGTAACTTTTGGGGAAGTTTCGAACAATTTATGGTACATTTAAATATTTCTGTGTTTTCTAACCTTATTTTGCATAAAAAAAGTGCATGTTTTGCAATTTTTAATGCTCTGCCTGAAAACACTAACATATCTTAGCAACCTAATCATAACAAAATACATTCAAGGGCTTTGATCTAATGCCAATTAGCGACTAGTCGATAATATCGAAACAGTCGAATGAAATGCTGTCAAACAATCGACCTACTACACTATCGAGTTTTTATAGTTTTGAAGCTTTAGGAAATATGGTTTTTAAATTCAGTAATATATCTGTGCTGGTTACTACGATATATTTTACACAAAAACTGTATTATTTATTCGCGTTTGGGGATGTTCGGCCTGACCCTCCCTAATATGGGTATTGTTATGTACATATTAGAGCCCTGCATGAGTCAAGTATTTGTATTTTTGTATTTTTATTATTGTCTGACTACTCTGTGGCTTATTCATATGGTTCGGATTAGAGCCCTGCATAAGTTACCTGACTTGTTTGTCAAACCTTAAACCCAACCGACCTATTTGAAACCCATTTGACTTGGGTCGTTTGGGTTTGGGTATTTGGGTAAATGAGTCAATTTTTACCCAAACCCAAATACCCAAAACCCAAACGACCCAAGTCAATGGGTTTCAAGTAGATCAGTTCGGGTTTAAGGTTACCCAAAGAACTCATGTTAATAATTTCTTTATAAGTTTTATAAAAAATTCGATTTTAAATTAAGACGGTGATCACAATTTTCACAGCTCATCGACCCGTCGCGAATTCTTAAGGTCAAGATTGTTATTTGTGTATAATATTTAAAATTAAAGGATACGATATATCGAAATTTGTTTCAACTTCTTCCGCCCATGCGAATTCTTGAGGTCTTCAAATGTTACAGATGTATGATCTACAAAAACATATTCTCTTGCTCTAAAGAATTCGCGGCTTTTTCTAGTTTCTTTAGTTAAGTTATGTATGATCCTCACATATGTATCCTCTTGTTCCTAAGAATTCGCGGTTTTTTAAGAATAAATAATTATAGAGCCAAGTATAAGCAATAGTGCCTAAGCTAAGAAGAAAATGGTCCAACCAATCTGAAGATCCTGTTCTTAAGAATTCGCGGGTTGGAAAAATTAATATAAAATCTATACAAGTTCTTTTTATTAATCGATTTTTGCAATAACCGCGAATTCTTCAGAACAGGAGGATCTTCAGGTTGGTTGGACCATTTTCTTCTAAGCTAAGGCACTGTTGCTTATACTTGCCTCTATAATTATTAATTCTTCAAAAACCGCGAATTCTTAGGATTAGGAGGATATATATGTGAGGTTTATACATAACTTAACTAAAGAAACCTAATGATTCTATATTGATTTTTTTGTGGATCATACATCTGTAATATTTGAAGACCACAAGAATTCGCATGGGCGTATCCTTTAACTTTAAATGTTATACACAAATAACAATCTTGACCTTAAGAATTCGCGACGGGTCGATGAGCTGTGAAAATTGTGATCACCGTCTTATTTTAAAATCGAATTTTTTATAAAACTCATAAAGAAATTATTAACATGAGTTCTTTGGGTAACCTTAAACCCGAACTGATCTACTTGAAACCCATTTGACTTTGGTCGTTTGGGTTTGGGTATTTGGGTAAATTGGTAAAATTTTACCCAAACCAAACGACCTGAAAATTTTGGGGTCAGGTTGGGTAGGTAATATTTTAAAAGAAAGCCTGACCTACTTGACTTGAAATTTGGTTTGGGTACCCAAATAACCCATTTTGTATACCCATGCAGGGCTCTAGTTCGGATGTTAAATATCTCGAAACTGGGAAACACAAAAGTAACCGCTTACTAAAATAAGGACGATCGAATCATAATGCAGAGATTTCATTTATATTTTGCCCACACTCGGTTTACATACTCTGGTTGACCCGCTGTTGTTGACATCTGCGTGGTATCACTACTCTCGGTCACCAGTTTTTTTTTGCGTCCTCTTTTCTTTGGCGTTGGCTTAGAATGCAACCCGCATTGAGAGCCATCAGTTTGTTCCAAGATGCTCGTACTGTTATGGGTGTGTTGGTATATCTCTTCGCTAAGGCACTCCTGATTGCCATTCGACCCCGACATTGGCACTGGCCCCGTCCCATAGCGCGCCGTTCCAGTGGTAACAGTCTCCATATGTCGATGGGCTGGCGAATGCATACGCATCTCCTCACCCATAAAACTGTAGGGGTCGACAACAGAGGCATGGCTTGAGCATCGTGTGCCTCCACTCAGCTCGAGATGTGTCTGGGAGGCTGGAACGTGTCCCTGATTATTGTTGGACGAGCATGCAGTGGAGTCAGTGCGAGCTTCACCTGCGAGTGGGTTTTTTGCCAATAAAAGTTCATCAGGCTTCTTCTGATTCTGCGGCATAAGCACGATGCTAGGATGTTGCATTTGATGCTGAGGGGTAACAGAGTGTGCGGACGAGCTATGAGAATTTGGGGTTAAAACGTCGCCGGCACTAGTTTCGTAGCCATCATCTTGATTCTCAGGCTTTGCGTTGCTTGGAGAGAGCGTTCTGCAAAATTAAAAAAATAGTTACGACCGGAATATTGTGAACAATATGTTATACATAATGACTATACATTCACAAGTATGCAGAGCAGTAAAGGAGACATTTTAATTTTTCAATCTTCTTACTAGGACCTAATACAGAAATAAACCAGAAGGAAGTTAGCTTCGGCAAGCCCAAGTTTATATACCCTTGCAGTTAAATAATAATTATAGTTTTAAACTCGCTCGATTAAATGCTAATTATTTATTTAAGCTTTCTCGTTTTATTGTGTTATATTGTGTTTCAAGAAGGTTAATAACCTGTATGTAAAACACCAACGGCTCTAACTCTTAAGGTAGAGGTCTGTAAGTTGTTACGGTCTGTAAGTTGGAAAACCCGACTTTCTAAGAACTTTTAAAAAAATTGTTTTGATTTTTTGTTCACCCCTGTTTAGAGAGAAAGAGATCGGAACCGCTGACCATGCTAGGCAGAAATGTAGGCGTTGGCACATTGATAAAAGAAACTTGCGCTTCGTGGGGGATCCTAGAATCTGCTTGCTTAATGTCAATCCTCTAGTTTTTTATCTCCGAGACAGACAAGCAGACGGACATGGCTAGATTGAACCTGCTAGTAATCCTGATTAAGAATTCCGACAAATATAATATATTAAAATATGTACAATTTAAACACAATACTTTAATCGCAGACTTACAATTTGAATGCTGTGCTGGGCTCCTCATGGAAATCCTCCATAATAAGATCATGGTAGCTTTCGTGCAACGGCTGTTGTTGCTGAGTCGGTTGATGTTGGTGCTGGTGGATTTGCTGTTGTTCATGCTGCAAATGATGTTGGTGCTGCTGGGAACTAGGTGCTGGTTGATGTAAATGCCCATGGCACTCCATGGGATGTTGAAGCGGGGGCTGCTGCTGGTGCTGACGTTGGAGATGATCGCTTTGATGAGTACCAAACAAAGGAGTATTCTGATAGTGGGGGATGTAGCCGGTATAACTTGCATGCTGCTGATGTCGAGGACTGTGTTCGTGTATGCTTTGTTGGTGCTGATTTGGATGTAGGTGCTGCTGCTGCATCATTTGTGCATAAAAGTTGTTGTGCAACTGGCTTTCCATGATAGAAGTCGCTTCTGTTTGGCCATATTGCTCCTGGGTGGCATTATTGTGGTGATGCTGCAATGGAATTGGTATCGCTTGTGCGAATGCATTCGTTCCGGAGCTCTCCTTCTCGATTTGAAGCAGAAGTTCCGAGTGACGATGCTGATGCTGGTATGACAGCTCCGAGCTAGTATTTACAGGCTCTTGCTTAGTCTCACTCGACGCTGACTGTATGTGCTGCGTTTGCCCAGACTGGTCATGGTGAGGTGTCCATAAAGAAGTCCTTCGATCATCCAGCAAAATATCACCCGTTGCTGTCGTTACTGCTAACTTAGTAGGAATTCTTAAGTTCAAATTGGAAGAGTCATTTGCACAACCATCGATTTTATCGTTTGCTAATATGCTTGCGGAACTACTAGAGTTATACAGACCAGCCGTACTGTACTGCAGTTTGTTATCAATGGTCGATGACGAAGCCGCCGAGGATTCTCCAAGGGCGCTATGCTTTGGCTCCTCGGAGTGTCTAACCGAAGTATTCTGAGGGGCTGGGACAACTAACTCCACGCTGGTAACAAGTGCCTGCTCTGGGGGCACATAGCAGTTGTTATCGAATTGCACCAATTTTTCTGGACTTTTTCTATGCGAGCTGTCTACAGACAATGTCCTCTCGACGCCGCTGTTGCAGTTGCCTGGCAGATGCTTTTCTATTTCAGCATAGTCTTCCGACTTACTGTCTGACATTCTTGCACTCGAATCCAAATCGGCCTCGTTGAGAGGACTAACCACATCATTGCCCCCGCTGCTGTTGAGTTCAAGAGAGGACAGTTTCACGCGTTTGCGATTATTCGGAAGGCCGGATACATACTTGTCATGTTCATTGCTGCCACTTTCTGAATTAGTTAAGTATGGTGTTGATGGCGTTAACGTAGGCACTGTCCCATCTGCCGCTGCCAAGCTCACGTCCACCTTCGATGCCATCACAGGGCCAACGGGTTTCCCTGCCCTCTGCACGATGGCTTGTTCAGTCAGAGCAGCCTTCAGGGTTTGCAGAACTTGTATGATACTTTCTGGGGCAGCAATAGATCTTGCTGCTTTTTTTTGTTCTATTCCTAAGACTAATGAAGCTACTGTAGGCGCGTAAGTGAAGGAACTACTTATCAGTGGGATGTTTTTACTTTCCACTTGCATCTCCTATTTATTAAAAGTCCATTTAGGAGAAAAGCTATGGTCGCATTTTATCATTTCCAATAACATCCGCTTAAAAATGGTCTTTTGTATAAGGAATCAGCAGGAATCGTTAGTCTCTGAGAAATTACTTTCATGAACCGTGTTAAGTGCCAGATGCGCTATAAGCATGCCTGCAAATAAATATTATTGATAAGTTAATAGATGGATAAAAATGATGATTTAATTGTCTACTGGCTTTCAAAAAACGTATTTTTGAAGTCAATTATTATTTTCATTATATTCAATTAAACATTTAGATGTAAAATAGCAAAATATGTGTAAGCCAAACAAAATTGCATTCACGCTTTTACAAAGATAAATATTCTAAGTGTGCCAATAGTAAAGTTCGTCACTTATACTTTATAGGGTCGGAAACGCTTCCTTCTACCTGATACATACTCTTCCCCGAATACAATATACCCATTTACTCTACAAGTACCAGGTACAACTAAGGCTTCTTTTATTTAATGAAAACAACGGATAACGCAATATTGCCTGGACTATCAGATACCCGTTACTCAGCTCTAAAACTCAAAACTTTTTAATTACTGATCCGATTTTAAAAATTGTTTCAGCTCTTACAAACGCGATCGGTGCAGGAATCCATACACACACAAAAATCGGCTAGTAATCTAAGCAATATAATAGTAAAACGGGCCCCAACCACGGAATTTTCAATATTACCAGTCAAATAGTTTCTTTCACAACAACAAAATACAAACAACTGACTATTTTATAGTAGTTTTATTATTTAATATTGCCTAAAGCAAAGACGTTAATAATATTAATAGAATAATAATAATAGAATACCTTATTTTATTGTTACGTAAATATCCGTATAGATATATTTAACCAATAAAATGTTTTTGTGTGCAGAATCTGTTTGCTTAATCTCAACATTCGTGCAGACAAACGAATTCAGCTTTTCCACGTCAAATTTGGGGTCATCGCTCAAAAGAGTGTGAAGGTTTTTTGTTTAGATAGAGGGTTGAAATATAACAGCCCGTATCCATACTATTTTGTGTCTGTTACCATTGGCTTTTCAAGTCTGGCTTAAATAACACTAGTTTACAAAATAATATTCTTAAAGTGCTTCCCAGCAATTGATGGAAAATTCTGTTAGTGTTGGAGCCCTAGTTTTTTCGATGGCACAGTTTTTTTTTAAGATTTTTTAAGTTAAAAATGTTAAATTTCTGACTTTTTTTGATTTTTTTTTTATATCTCGGCACATATCCAGTTTTCGTTCCATTTCAGAGCTTTACTTTGCCATACAGATCAATATGATTGGATAGTGATGGCAGCGCAGTACCTCGGCAAAGATGAAAAATGTGTTTTTTGGTCGACTGTAAGTCGACTGTATATATCGTAGAAACTCGAAAAAAATCCTATGAAAAATCATAATGGGTGCAAACCTAAAGTTCACATCCTACTGAGTAAAGCTAGACCAAATTCATGGAAAATTGGTTTTTTTATCCTAGGCGGCGACATGTAAACAAAAACAAAATTCTAAAAGTAACGGGTATATTGTATTCGTGTAGAAGTCTGTCTGTCTGTCACGCCCAGTCTTACGCTCACAATCGCCTTAAAGGACTTTAAAATGTGTCGAGCGCTCACATCTTTTAAGATTTACAAAAAGTATAAATGCCATTTTTTGTGTTTATCAATAACACAAATAAATTTGATTGCCTAAATTGAGATATACGGATAGTTACGTAACTATAAACAAGAAAATAAGTTATCTTCGGAAGCTAATATACCCTTGCAGGTTGGCCTATTTAAAATGTTGATTTTAAATTGTCAAAAATCGAAACGCTTACTTCCTATAAAGTTTTTTTTCTATTGTTTTTTGATTATTTCTATTGGAGCCTTAAGATATAGAGGTCCGATCCGGCTCGATCCGACATATGTACTACCTGCAATAGAACGAAGACTTTTGGGAAAGTTTCATCGCGATAGCTTTAAAACTGAGAGTCTAGTTCGCATAGAAACGGACAGACGGACATGGCTAAATCGACTCGGCTATTGGTGCTGATCAAGAATATATATACTTTATGTGGTCGGAAACGTCTCCTTTAATGCGTTGCAAACTTTTGACTAAAATTATAATACCCTCTGCAAGGGGTATAAATAGTTACATACGTGTATTTCGTTTTTGCTTTGGGTGTGTGTCTTTGCTAATTGTGTGCATTTGTTTTTGTGAAAATAACTATTTAATTGGTAGAATTGACAATTTTTGTGGTTGAAGACTGTTTGACAATTATATTGGTTAATTTTACCAAGTATTTTTTTGTATGTATTAATATGTAGAAGACAATTTTTAAATCGGATTTTTAAAGGCAAAAATTTAAACAGCCACTAGATGGCGCTAACGAGTGCGTCTCTCCATCTCCCTCGCACTCCTTTTAGCTGAGTAACGGGTATCTGATAGTCAAAATACGCGACTATATTGTTCTTTCTTTTGTTATTTAAATGCTTTCGAATATTTTCTTCATTTAGTACATGTACAAATCTGTGTAGGACTATTCCTTTCGGGACTTGTAAATACCTATGATAGAAATATGCATACACATAATATTTAGCAAAACCCCAAAATGCAACGAAGCGAAAAATGGCAGTGGCATGCTCTCAATGTGTGCACGAACTTGCATCTGTATACACGTACATATGCACGGATGTTGTGTTTACATATGTATGTGTCCAAACTACTGTACCAGAAAGTTTAGCAAAATCAAAAACAACAGCCAAATGAGTACGCACTCTCGAAAAAGCTCAAATTGTGAGTTTGTGTGAGAGTTTGAGAGATGGTTGTGTGAAACGAAATATACAGTTATATCGGAATATACAACGCGACATTGCACGCGTGCCAATATGTATACAATATCAAACACACTGCATCCCTGCGAAAATATTGTTCACTTAAATTTTGAAGTAATATGTACGTATAGATTAAACTATGCCGCTTTATTAATCATTATTTCATGCTATTCCGATTTTGACACTTCGGGGTCGTGTTTGTTCTTAAAGTTTATATTTTAAATTAATTTAATTTGTAATATTATTAATTTCCAAAACAATTCGTGTTTAATTTTAATGTTTTTTGAGATAAAAAAGGGTTCTAAAATTTCAAACGGCGAATAATTTTTTTTTATTTACTACAATTACTCTACCCGTTTATTAGTTGTTTATCAGGATAGGCTGACATACATAGGCTGTACGTCTTTCCCACTGTCTAGGGGTATGTCGAGATTATAGATTTTGATGCACATTGTTTTTAGTCTCAACAAGAAAGGAAGCTAGCTTCGGCCCGCCGAAGCTTATATACCCTTGCAGATCATTCCTATTAACTTGCAAATACATCAAATTTAGATTTATTTGCAATCTAAATTTTAGCTGCTTTCGTATTATGGTAGCTATATAACAAAGGCGTCCGAATTTTGTTAAATTTAATTCGAAATTTTTAAATGTTAAAGAAAAGCTATATCCCAGAAAAGAAGAGAATTTAATAAAAATCAACAAAGATACAATTTTTTTCCTATTAATTTCCATTTAATTTTCTGACCGTTCCTATGACAGCTATATGATATAGTCATCCGATTGTTTAACAATTTAATTCGAAATTCAGAAATATTTAAATAATAACATTCCCAAAAGTTAAAGGTAATATTTCAAAAAACACCGAAGATAGAATTTTTTCGTTTTTTTTTTTTCGATCCTTCCTATGGGAGCTATAAGATATAGTTGTCCGATCCGGTTCCGACATATATACTACCTGCAATAGAAAGAAGACTTTTGGGAAAGTTTGAGCCCGATAGCTTTAAAACTGAGAGACTAGTTTGCGTAGAAACGGACGGACAGACGGACATGGCTAGATCGACTCGTCTAGTGATGCTGATCACGAATATATATACTTTATGGGGTCGGAAACGTCTCCTTCACTGCGTTGCAAACTTCTGACTGAAATCATTATACCCTCTGCAAGGGTATAATAAAAAGATCTCACTTTTTGGCACTCTAGACGCCATAACTTGCGCCTCTTATGGAAGCTTCGTTAAATTTGTTATTTAATAATCCGGGGCATTCATATTTCTGCGTGTGATTTCTTTTAGTTTTCTGGATCAGTTCAATTGTATAATACTCATAATATTGGCGGTAGAATAATTTTGCCGAATAATAACCAGTGCCTAACTGAAATTCCCGTACTTTCGGAATTGTCAGAAGTATTGAGAGTCCTCCCTCCGCGCACAGCAAAGAGTCATAAATAGCAAGGATCCGATCCTCGAAAAAAAAAATACCATAGAAGCTTCTCCCGAGTGCGGTTCGTTTGCTCCGCAAAAATTTATAGTTTAAAATCCGATCGCATCTTTATATACAATCTTGGTGGTAAGATCATTTTGCCGGATTATTGGCAATATCTAACTAAAATTCCCCAGAAAAACATTGATCACCGAACACGGGAAAATTTCTTAAAATTATCGGAAGATTTGCGAGTCCTCCCTCTGCGTACAGCAAGTACAGCAGTAGCCGCTCGCAGCGGATATACCTTTCCATCAGTGCTACGATTGGACTACATTTCATCAGGACTACGTCTGAACTATATTTCATCAACGACCCGCCTGAATCTGCATAGAGGACTAACAGGCGCACACCGCTTGAGATGGAACTTTTATTA
The DNA here is from genome assembly GCA_035046095.1 of Drosophila pseudotakahashii. NCBI lineage: Eukaryota > Metazoa > Arthropoda > Insecta > Diptera > Drosophilidae > Drosophila > Drosophila pseudotakahashii. The sequence goes on from JAWNOE010000254.1 coordinate 1,723,844, forward strand.
TTGCCACGCCGGGATTCCCATACATTTCATCATACCGGATTTATTTCATCAGCGTCCTAACGCTAGCAGAATCAAGGATCGCCGTTTTTACCTTCATAAAGCCCGGCTTCCACCGTGTCAAATCTGCACCAAGATCGAGTGGTCGGATTAAGTCTGAACTCTTACAAATATTTCACGACGCCTCATGCCAATTGGAATTTCGATGCAATTCTGGTTTCAACTAATCTTGGCCGGTGGGGCCAACTCGTTTTTGTATCAAGTTAAAATAGTTTAGTTTTGTTTTATTCCCAATATTTATTAGAAAAGTCTTGATTCATTTTACGACATGTTGACATATGTCATAACATAAACCATTCAAAGTTCTACAGCGCACATCGATCGTCATCAGTCCTGCTGACTTCGTTGGATAGTTCATTCTTGTCTGAGCCAGAACTTTTTATACGGGTATCTGAAAGTCTCTCTTGTTTTTTTAATCTGGAGTTCTGATAGTAGTAATAATAATTTCGCTAATTTATTTACCAAGGCAAGCTCGCTAAGATACCCGAGTTTAAACAAACCCCTGCAGGAAACGGGATCAGTTTTGGACCATACTTGTTGGGGCAGAAAAGTTAACTAGTTAAAGTTATGTCCCTTCTCTTGTATTGAACATTTTTCATAGGCTTGTCTTCGGAAACAACTAGTCCATTTGTAACCAGTTTTATACCCGTTACTCGTAAAGTAAAAGGGAATATTGTATTCGTTCAAAAGTACATATGTAACAGGTAAAAGGAAGCGTTTCCATATAAAGTATATATATTCTTGATCAGGATCACTAGCCGAGTCGATCCAGCGATGTCCGTTTGTACGTCTGTTTGTCTGTATGAACGGTAAGATTAACCACACATATTCTTGGGCATCCTAGGCAGCGCAAGTTTGTTTCAGCCGATTGCCACGCCCACTTAAACGCCCAAAATCGCCTTAAAGGACTTTCTGGCCCTCACATCTTAAAAGAAAAGTATAAAATCCATTCTGTTGTGTTTAACAACACCTACCAAAATGTAGAAGACATTTTTTAAATAGGACCATTCTTTAAAAAGTTATGAGCAAAAATTGATATTACATATCTCCATCTCCCTCGCACTGCCATCAGCTGAGTAAAGAGTATCTGATAGTCGAAGTTCTCGACTATAGCGTTCTCTCTTATTTGTTACACATATTTATATAAATTATTTGAATAAGAATATCGTATATCGATAACATAATGTAAAAAATATCCTTCCTTAATATCCTTTTCGTTTAACGTAAACAACATTTAGTCTTAAAGACTAAGTGTTAGTATTATTAGTATTAAGAATTATGAACCATATTATCGTATTTGCTGTATTAAAGATGAAGTTTAAAATGAGTTAAGATGTTATCTTCTAATTTGCATATAATTTTTTCATAACATAATTTTTTTTCTGCTGCGATTGCCCTTTCGTTTTTTGCTCACATAAATTGCACGATTTCCCCTAGTGCTTAGCAATAACCGATACTATCGCGATAGTATTGATATTTACACAACATAATATCAAAACTATCGATGACGGGTCTATCAGTATAATAACAGGTAGAGCTGTGAAAACATCGATACTATCGCTCCGTAGTAAACTACAACATTACGGTTATTCTCTATATGTAAATATTAGGGGTGTTCCTTTACAAGTTACAAGTTTTTAAATATGAAGGGTTTATTTTACTCTTTCGTATATTTTCTTATATAATTAAAGTTTGAAAATAAAAATAAATAGCAAACAAATATATTTCCTTTTATAAGATTTTTCTTAAGTCAAGTGTCTCATAGTATCTTTTTATTAATAAAAATCGTTGGTTTAAATTTTTTGGTTCAAGGGATGTCCTACGGTCAGATATAATTAGATCAGCTTTCGAAAACATTATTTCTGACTCCGTGGAGCAGTTACGCAGTCCGATATTATCGTAATAGTTGAAAAAACCTCGAATTGCCGCCGAAAGGCTCCAACTCGATAGTATCGATTATTCCATCGATGTTTTCACAGCTCTAATAACAGGGTTGTTTTGATTGAAACAGCCAAAATCACCCTACTGGATGTGACTTCTAAAATCAGCTGTCAAATTTTTTGTTTTCTTGACAGAGAATATCTGTTCGAAAAGTGTTAACTGGCACTTGAGAAACCGGATTCGGTGGTTAGGCGTTGTACAATGCAGATTAAAGTTAAAGCATTAACATTATAGCACAACATCTTGAAAAGAATCTGCGATTTAAGATGAAGGTTTAGTGGAGCCAAATTAGTTTCGATCCCGACAAGTCGGTATGCCGTTTGAATGGTTTTTTTTTTTAGTTTTCGTATTTTTAAAAAAATGTATATATGTATGTACATATTCACATATGAGATGTGCGAGTGAATGTACATGTCCACATATACATAAGTGTACATATGTATCAATTTATTTTTACGTATTGTATTCTTTATATTCTGTGCGGTGCCCACCTATTCGTATTCGGATTCACGGATACGAAATACAAGCGCACAGACCCGATACCAAAATAAAAGATAAAAGACTAGTCGCTACGACTCGTTTTTTGTTCACATGCATATGTACGGATGTATATCCATATATGTATGTATCTGCTTTACATATATATTCCTGTGGTTTCGCTAGAGATGATGCTGTTTCTGTTTTCGCTTTCCACAGTGGATGTGGCAGATGGCAGAAAGAGAGAAGGAGAAGAGAACGAAGAGCCGACCAACAAAAATAAGTTTGTTTGCATGTATTTATGTAGAGAATGTGCGAGTACATGGGCATGTACTCACGTTTCGCTCGACGGTTTAGGCACAGGATAAGTACAGGGGAATTCGCACACACAGTACGTAACAGTTACATTTCCATCGATATCGCGTTTGAAGCACTGCTCCTTAACTTGGCTTCGCAGTATATTGCACATTTTGCATAATTTCAATTTCGTATGTACATGCAGACATATGTATGTGCACACATTGTCGTGTATACATACATACACACGCACAGTCGAGTAGCTTAAGGATTGGCAATTTGATTGGCACTCAACACCGTTTCACACCGTTTCGTTTCGCAGTTTGATTGGATTATATAGCACTGGATCGGATAGCGCAGGAATCAAAACAGAACTCCGGATGAGATTTATGATAATTTTCCACTTTCTGCTCTGTTCATGCACGACCACGAACACCAACCGACACGAGTAAAGCCGCAAATAGAAAGATAGGAAAAAAGAGCTTTGCTGACTTATGGGCACTTGATTTGAGCTTTTTTCGGCCAGCCGACGTAATGGATGCGATGCGAACATTTGCCTCTTACGTTTCGTTACGTGGGAACAAAACGGGACTTTGAGAAATACCCTAACGCGTTTAGTCGGTTCTGCACTTAAATCAACTCCGAGTTCTTTGGATAGTTTATTAAATTAGAACAAATTAATGGCTTAAATTAAATACGCAGAAAAAGATCGATCAGCAAAATGGGCAGGATGTCGCTGTGACTACCAAAATTCAAAGACGGAATGGCACTTGGTTCCCAGCAATGCGTTAAGGTATTTTGAATAATCGGGACTCGATTCTCCCGTTCCGTTCTCTTCTTGTCTCGCCTCACGAATTCATAGTATCCGACGGATAAATAAAATGAGCGAGTGTCGATGTCAGTCGTAAGGCGCAGTGTGTGTGTGTGTCGCAGTTGTACGTATTTTACTCTTATTTCCACTTAGAAATAAAAAAGTGAAAATAATCCAAAATGATTAGTCAGCTTAAGCAAAATAAGGCTACCCATTTGTTGCCAAGAAAACCCTTATGAAAACGTCATATCTTTCGGGATGCTTGTGCTGTGTCAATATGTACACATGGAAAGCTTAATTCAAAGAATGGTCACTAATCGTATTTACAGAGTATTTCCCTAACTAATTACATAAACCTTTTGCCTTCTAATCATGAACATTTCACCGGGCTATGATCTTTATGCTTAAGTACACTACGCAAAACAGATAAATATGTATCCCAGGGAAGCAGCTTACAAAGTTTCGAATGTTCATAAATACACTTCAACAAATGTTCATGTGTGTGTGTGTGTAAAATAGCATTTACCCGTATTTAAGTAAGAACCTTGAACCTTTTTTACCTTGTTTGACGAATCAATTTAACGAAAACGAGAAGTGGAACAGCTGATACACTTACAGAACACACACAATGTAAACAAATACATTATTTTATACAGTAAAAGTATTTCAAATTAATTATGCTACGAAAAAATACTGAACTCCAATACTTTGGACCACGAACACACATGTATATTGATTGCTTCCCTGGCAGAGAGTAACATTTTATAGTACCATATACGCACTGAAGGAAACATTACTGTACTTATGTTGGTACTCATTAAAAGTACAATTAAAAATAAATTAAACCGTTAAATGTGCAGCTTCGAGAATACTAGGGCGGCTCGTAAATGTATTTCTTAATGCGAATCAAACTGCTGATGAAAGTTATAACTCCCTCTTAAAAAAGCACAACAAAATATATATTTTTTAACATAATTTATTGGTATATTTACCGAAGTGGAAATGGAAGACCCTCCCGCAGAGACCAATTTTACTGAGCCTACAAAGAAAAAATACCCATCCAGTGGTCATCAATCTGGTGAAAGGTTCATCTAAAAAAGTTTTTTTTTTTGCTCTCAAAATCGAAGGAATTTAAAGACGCAAAAGGCGCTATTGTCGACTATTAGATACCCGTTACTCAGCACAGTGCGATGTAGAGGGAGATATGCAGTCTTTAAAGCTACTGGCTCCATCTAGCGGCCATTTCATGTTTTGCTTATAACTTTTTAATGGATTGTCTCTCTTGTTATACCCTTGCAGAGGGTATTGTGATTTCAGTCAGAAGTTTGTTACGCCCCCATAAAGTATATATGGTAATAGTCTAGAAGAGGGGCCTGTGCCCCGAAAATCGCGAATAAAGTATCCGCGATGAACCGCGATTTCTTAAGAATTTACGTGCGGAAGATTATCGGCGGAAACGCATGGTTCTCTTGCAATTGCATTTTAAAGTTGTGTGGCTAGTTCGCCTCGGCTAGTGATCCTGATCAAGAATATATATACATTATAGGGTCGGAAATGCTTCCTTCTAGCTTCTTTTACATACTTGGTAAAATTAACAAATATAATTGTCAAACAGTCCCCAACCACAAAAATTGTCATTTCTACCAATCAAATAGTTACTTTCACAACAACAAGTTCAAACAATTAGCAAGGACACACACCTATTTAATTTGTAGAATTGACAATTTTTGTGGTTGGGAACTGTTTGCCAATTATATTGGTAGTTTTTTTTTTCGTTCAGTTCCTTGGATGTGGCATGGTATTTTGGGATCTTCAATTAGCTTTTTCTCCAATTGTGTAATGAGTGTAAGATTGTACATTATGTGACAGGCTGGTTGTATTATTTTACATTAGTAGATGCTAGCGCTAGTTGTAATATTAATATTGTAAGACTTAAGTTTATATGAACAGGGCAGATTGCATTAATCTACTCTGGTCACATTAATCGATATTGTGAGAGCGGAAATCCTCTCTAGAGAGAGCCTGAGATCGGGGTTTGAAATTAAGTTGCCTGCGAGCAACGAGTTAGTTCGAATTAAGAGATTAGATCAGCGAGGAAAGGGGAAAAGACTGAAAATAAAATACTTAAAAGAGCATTAAGAAATCCTAATACAATATATTGTTCAAGAAAATCGTATGGAATGTGCTTGGTGAATGGTGGCTCTGCACAATTATTGTCATCACTTAAGTCTATCATTGCGGTTTAGCTTGTATACACAAACAAATTTATTTGGTAAAATTTAGCAATGAAGATAGTTTAGTACCTATAAAATTTCGAGCATTTCGAGCATTTTTTGTAGGGTCTAATTTGGAAGGTAGTGATTTTTTCTATAATATAATCAAATAAAAACACCACTTAACGAGGTAAACAACTAGTGACGAACGCACCTTCAACATACAAAAGTTCTAATATCAACATTTGTGACGAAAAATTATTACACTCGGCCCGCCCTAGAAAACTATTCCAGCCTTTTTCCCTTCACATGCATTTTCTATTGCTGCTTGCCGAACGAGAAAATATTAGAAAGTGTATTTAATGACGAGTGTAGGAGAGGTGTTAAGAGGTGTTATTATTTGATATCAAAAGTTTTTGTTTCTTTACATTTGCTCTCATAGGAGCTAATATATACATATAAATTCAAAATTTTTAAACTATTGTATTTAAACGAATTAAATTAAAAAGGCGTTCAAGTATTTCAAAATAACTTTTAAACGTGGTATAGTACATGGATGTAGCTTTAGTAGTGTAGAACTTACGAACTAACAAAATTTTTCCATTTTTAGCTTTTTTCCTGCTAAAGCAGCGGGTTTTTCCAAAAGTCGTAAAACAAAAGTTTCCTATTTGGAACTCCTTAAAACATTGAAATCATGACCCTAAAATATAGTTTGGATACGCACATATAAAATTTAATGCTTGGGCAGCGTTTATTCTTTTGAGCTGGCAAAAGTGGCTATTTTTGTTTCTGAATATCTTTTATCTTTTTTTACAGTAATATATATATCAAATATAAGGAATCTCAAGGGCTATTCAGTTTTAAGTTTAAAAATCATTGGAGCCGTTTTTGAGAAAAACACAAACAAAAGCTAAAAATAAAGTTAAAAAAATTCTTGTTTTGCCAAAAATTTTAAAAATTTTGTATTTAGACAAATTACGTTCAAAAGGCGTTTATAGTATTTCAAAATACCTTTAAAAGGAGGTATAGTCTGTAGCTTTAGTAGTACAGAAGTTACGACCTTCCAAAATTTCGCTTTTTACAGCTGTTTTCCCGCTAAACTAGCTAGTTTTTCCAAAAGTGGTAGAACTGCAGTTTCTTATATCGATTTGTTTAACACTATATACAATTTTTAAGACCTTAAAACAAAGTTTTGGGACAGACAGACAAACTGAGAAACAGAATTAAATTTTTATTTTGGGAAGAAGAAGAAAATTCTTTTGGTTATAACTTTTGAACGGAGCATCGGACCCCTCATTCAACGCGTATTTTCAATAGAAACACAACTACAATGCGGCAATGCTAGTTTTTCCAAAAGTGGTAGAACTGCAGTTTCTTATATCGATTTGTTTAACACTATATACAATTTTTAAGACCTTAAAACAAAGTTTTGGGACAGACAGACAAACTGAGAAACAGAATTAAATTTTTATTTTGGGAAGAAGAAGAAAATTCTTTTGGTTATAACTTTTGAACGGAGCATCGGACCCCTCATTCAACGCGTATTTTCAATTGAAACACAACTACAATGCGGGGCGGCATTTATCCCCACCGGCCCCAACAACTCCAAAATTCGAAATTTTCTCTTTTTACTTTCTCTGCTCTCTCTCCCAAGCCAATTGATTTTCTTAAAGTCTTGGTATGCAATCCTGCTAGTTTTTGCGATACCTTTTTTTTTGGTTTATCACTTATTATGATCGGACCATCACATATAGTAGTCGCCTTCGCACACTCTCCTTGTGCGCTTCGTCACTACATGGACTGCCGTCCATAGTGATATATTTCTTATGGCATGATCTTGTATACATATATCATCATCAAAGAGCATAGCCAGCAGTTTGTTTTTGCAAATGATTCGCAAAATATGCATTATTTAGCATGATAGGATTAATAACTTCCCGCACAAAAAAAAACTAAGTAAAATAAACATAACAAAATCGTAGTTCACTATTTTCTGAATTTGTCATGTATTTTTTTGTTTGATTTTTTTTGGTTATTGTATAGTATTTAACGTTAAAAATAGTAGAAAGCCTATTTACGAAATTTTCATGTATTTTATTCATTTGCCAAATTAATTAATATCGTAGGAAAACTATTTTATTTGTTTGCGTGTATTTTGTTGTTTAATTTTTTGGGGCATTGAATAGTGACACCACAATTAATATGGTAACAACTATTTTTTTCCTTCATGTATTTTGTTGTTTTAAAAATACAATTTTAAATTGTAGGTCAACTATTTTCTGGACTATCTGGACTTAGAGTGTTTAGAGTATGCGACTCATAATCTTTGGGTCGTGAGTTCAAATCTCGCTTCTGCAGATGATTTTTTTTCTTTTTTTTTTGGTAAATGTTGATTTTAAGTCTATAGATAAATTTTAAAAAACAACAATTTTTTTCGGGTAAAATACTTTTTTGGAGGTTTCTCCTATTTTATAGGAAATCTACTATTTTTTTGGGCATTTTCTATTTTTTTTTAGCGATAAGTACAAACTCTCTTAATTCGAGGGAAGAAGAAATACACTTTCGAAATTCAAACTGGCCTGTTGCCTACATTTCGAATTACATATCAAGTCAAAATCGATACCACATAACATCAAATTGATCATCGTTACATATCAAGTTTTTTTGTAACCAAAAGAAATTATCGTTAAAAATGTTGCTTTAAACAGTTTTTCGAGATTTGTTCAAAACTTTGTAATATATTATCTTTTTAGAACTTATAAATCAAACAAAAAACCTCTTGACGAGGTAAAAAACTAGTGACGATCGCAACTTCAACATAAAACAGAACTAATATAAACTTGTGTGACGAAAAGCTGTTCGACTACATATGTAAATACACTTTCTTAAATTATTCTATAGGGCGCGCCGCATGAAATCACTCTACAAAGAGGAAAATCTTTCTCAGGTCAAGAAAATTCACCCTAAATGTCCGGGCGAACCGTTTTAACCACTTTTTAAGGCGATTTTCTAATAAATGTGCGAAGGGAAGTTTTTTTTTTGGCGATTTTAGGAACAAATTCTATGAGTGCAGAGTTGGTTCAATAAATATTTTAAAAGAAAAGTTTTCGATAAAATTGTAAAATTGTAAAAATTTATAATTTACTTTTTTGTTTGTGTATTTTTAATGATTGGTATTTTTAAATACCTATCTAACGACTTGCAGATCGGACTAGCAGTCGCAAGCATGTCTCCATCTCTCTCACACTTCCTTTGGCTGAGTAACGGGTATCTGACAGTCGAGGTACTCGACTATAGCGTTCCCTCTTTATAAGGAATTATATTGGTCAGCTTGACCAATGCAATTATTTGTGCGCATTAGAAGCGCAGAGAAGTTAGTTGTTTTGCGCTTTTAAATTATATCTGTACTTTAAGTCTAACTTATACTCTATTTAACACAGGAGAATGTTCGGCGGTTAAAATGACAGGTACCATGTCTAACTAGAAGGCGGCGGATTGAGACGCAAGAGTAGAGGCACTCACTTCCACCGTGCTTAGAGGGAAAGGAGAGGACCGCAACTGTTTACCAAGCTTCGAAATTGTACATATAGGTCGAGATGTCCGATTTGGGGAGCGGAGATGAAGGCATCTCAGGATCAAGTAAGTAATTTGGGCGGATCTTTTACAAACCGAACTCCTCTTTTTGGGTCACATTTTTGATTTGCCTGACACTTTTTTACGTGTACTATTCGTGTACATTAGGGTGGTCCAAAAAATGAAATCCCATTCTCACCCATTCACATGGTAGATAGAAGTGAGCAAAAAATTTATGTGAAAACTAAAAATTTTGTTTATGTAATATAGACCTTGCGAAACGTCCTCAAAGTTTTCTTTAAAATTACACATACGACACGTATAACAGTTCGAATTTGGACGAAAGAAATCGTTTTCCCATTTCTAGTCTTGTCAAATTATGAATTTCGTTGGAATAATTGGTTAAAAAAAGGGAGAGAAAAACATCAAATGAATTGTTGAAATCTATGCCATCTAGATTAAAAAAACTTTTTGATCGAAGGCAACAGTGCGCATGGGTGATAAACTTTAAAGCCAATTCGCAGACCCTGAAACGCGATTTTTTCAAAAAATGTCTTTTTGTATACCTTAAATAGCTCAAAGCGCACCGAATAGGCGGGTGAGAGTAGGACCTTAAAAATTTCCATACAAATGTGGACCGCCCTAATGAAAAGTTGCACGTGTTTTTCATTTCTGTACGGCAGCGTCTTGTACATGTATCAGAACTTGGCCGGAAAAATTTTTTTTTTAAATTAGAATTTTTTTGATTGAGAAAAAGTACCCTCTCATTGAAAATCTGTTTCTCCGGTTTTAGTAATCGTGTCAGTTGCATAAATTCTTCTAGAACCTCTTCTTAAAATAAAAATTTTCAGACAATGCCTTCACAAAAAATTAAATTTTTTTTAAATTGGAATTCATGTTTTCTTAAATTTTACCAGTCTTTTAACAATTTGTATGCTTATATACTAGAGCCCTGCATGAATTGATTCAATTAATTATTTTTAATTTTTTTTTTATGTTAATGAATTAATTTGAATTTTGAGTTTAATATAATTTAAATGAATTTGATTTTTGAGTTTAATCGAATGAATGGCATGAATTTCAAAATAATTCAAACGACATTCAATCTGCTTGAATTCAATACACTTCGCATTTAACTTTTTGTCATTAATTTAACTTTTTGTCATTAAAAATTGTCTAAAAACTGTGAAACGATTAAAAAACGTTTTTTGTGGAGCAATGTTTAAAATTTTTTTTTAATTTTAATTTTTAAAATGAAAAGGTTTTAGAGGAATTAATGCAAAAGACACGAAGTCAATCGGATTACTAAAACCGGAGATGCAGATTTTCAATGAGAGGGCACTTTTTTTCAAAAATGACGTTTTTTGGCTAACTAAAATAAATTGTAATTTAAAAAATAATTCTTTTTAGGCCAAATTCTACTACACGTGTTAACCTTTTTTTCCGAATAGTACACGCAAAAAAAGTTGCAAGCAAATCAAAAATGAAAAAAAATATTTTTGGCCAAATATGTTTGGTTTGTATGGTTACCAATAAATATACATCACTATGTATTATTTCAGAATATAATGTCGCAAACATTGAGGGTTCCTCAAGTAGGAACGAGTTTGATTCATCTGTTAAAGGTATAAAGTTGACAGATTAATAGCTCGAATTTTAATTACATTTACTCCTATGATTATCTTTTAGGTGGAAGCGGGGTGGAGCAGGAATTGGCTACCAAAATGCTTCAAATACAATCTAAACGATTTTATTTGGATGTAAAACAAAATCGGAGAGGTCGTTTTATTAAAGTTGCAGAGGTAAATCAAAACACTATCTAACATTTTTTTAGTTTTTCGTTTGTGTAAAACTCTTGTTTTACATTTCGAGTGCTGGAATAAGTATCGACATAATAAAATATCAAAAAGTTTTTCAAATCTTATGATTTAACGTGGTATAAATGTGACATTAGAATTTTAATATTTAATGCATTTTTTTTTTGTTTCAGATTGGCGCTGATGGCAGACGAAGCCAAATTTATTTAGCTCTTTCAACTGCAGCCGAATTTCGTGATCATTTGTCGTCTTTTAGTGATTACTATGCTTCGCTAGGTATTTATTGATTTGAATAATATGGGCACTTCCAAAATGTCGCTCGGGACATTTGCACACCTTTAATGTTGAAAAAAAATTGTAAAACAATGGATTTTAATTTTAATTATGGGCTTTTCTTTTCACTGTTCCCAAGCTCTATTTTTGGTAAAAATCTTGATTTTGTACCACTTTTAGTTTTTAAGATATCGGTAAAAAACTGCCGTATTCGCTCGGGACAAAAATAGAAGTGGATTTCGGGGAAGTTCATACAACACCAGAAATTAGCGAATTCTGATGGAATATTTTAATGCGATTTTTTTTAGAATGTTGTTCAAACATGTCGCTGTGAAATGCTTTTGGTTTTACTCAAAAATTCTTTGCCGTTTTTTTTTTATGCAGTTTCAAACACATTCGCTCGGGACATTTTTTCCGACTGTTTTGTAAAGCGGATTTCTTTACCTCTATCTCTCAATTGCTGGATGTTTTGCTTTTAACTTAATAGTTTAGCATGTGAATGAAGCATTCAGTACGGAAAAATGTCACATATTAGCATTCCTATAGGATAAATTAACAACAGAAGACAGGTCCAAAAAATAACAAAAAAATAGCCAAAAACTGATTTTTGCGTATATTGGTGGAGTTTGTCATAAAAATAATCAAACTATACTCCAAATTTGTAGTTAAGCTCAGTATCCAACTAATTAGAAACTAATATCGGGGCAAAATCATGTGGAAATATGTTTTATTCAAGTTTCAAGGTTTTTGGCTTGGTGGACTTTTTTTTGGAAGTGCCCATATATATTTAAGAAGGAATACATATATGGGTAAATTTCTGCTGTTGCACGTGGCATTCGTACATCCTAGGACTTATTTTCTTTTGGCACTAGGCTCAAATAAAAGCTCTTAATTAGCACTTTATGTGCTAAGGCTGACTTTCGGCCACTATTCGTTTTTAGGATATATACAAAAAAAACAAAGCCTTTCGAACGCGACAACAATATAAGTTTAAGTTTCTAATGTTGTCAAACGTGAAGGAATATTTAAATTCAGTTAATTTTGTAGTGTTATTTATTCTTCTTAAAAATGTATTGGGTTTGGTTAAAAAATATAACTTGACTGTTAAACGCAACATGTCGCACGCGACAGTTTTTTCGGTCGTTTTGTTGGTGGTATTTTAAACTTAAAGCCAAGTACTCAGTACGGCGAAAACTGCTGGCTAAGCATAGGAGTAAGCGAGATGCAAATAGGTAGCTAAAGCCTTTAGCCGGAGACTTTTTTCCCCGCGGTACTCATTAATCGAAATAATCATTTTTTATACTTGTTGTAAAAATATATTTTTATACCCTTGCAGAAGGTATAATGATTGTCAGTCAGCAGTTTGCAAAGCAGTGAAGGAGACGTTTTCGAACCCATAAAGTATATATCAGAGCCCTGCATGAGTAGAGTCATAGTTCCTTTTGATTTCATGAGCCATTCGATCTATATATGTTTTTTAAGTCATGACTCCTATGGCTCATGACTCCTATGAAACATGGCTCATACTATGAGCCATAACCTACTTAATTGATTAGAAATGTATAGCTCACCTAGTAGCTCATAGGGTTCATTGTCAACATAGAAAAGTTAAATTTTTTGTTTTAACATTTCTCGACATGGATGGGCTGGAAGCAGATCAATATGTAAGTTTTTTTTCTAAGAATTTGAGTAACCGCATACAATTAAAATATTTAACACAAAGGTTTTACCCGAATCGCAAAGCATCAAATTAAAGCTCCTGTCTGGGGAGTATGAATTATGCAACAAGCGCGGGAAGAGTAAGGTTTGGGAAACTTACTAAAAAATAGGTGTTGGACAAAAAACACGTCTGTCTTAATATAAAAGTCAATTTAAAATTTATTATTTATTTATTTCTGTGATCTAATCAGATTAAAAGATTAGAGAAATTTCAGACCTGAGTCATGACTCATAGGGAGTCATGAGTCATGGGGAGTCATGAGCTATAGGAGCCATGAGGTTTTAGATCAGATTAAGTACCTCATGTTAGCCATGCCATGAGCTGAGCCATTCACTTCCAACAAATTGTCCGACATGAGCTACTTGAACCTTTTTTTAAAATGTGAGTCAAAGGGCCCTATGACTCCACTCATGCAGGGCTCTAGTATATATATTCCCGATCAGCGTCACTAGACGAGTCGATCTAGCCATGTCCGTTTGTTCGTCTGTCTGTCTGTCCGTTTCTATGCGAACTAAACACAAGAAAACTATGTCAATACAACTATTCAAAAACTGCAACAAACAATTATATGAAGCCCATAGTTTTGACATGACGTCCCTACATTTTTTATCCTACAAATATCTAAGTAGCTTTTCATAATTAAGCTTTGGAGGTAGAGTAGTAGAGGAACGCGACACTAAACTTTGGAGGTTTTTTTAGTGCGCAAAAAGAGTAGGATGTATAAGAATATTGCTCTATATTTATTTGTAATTATGGCATTGTTAAATATTCTTTTACACATTAGCCTTAAGTTAAGCCTTACCGGAATATCAAAACTATTATCATCTAGATTCTAGAAATATAGTCACCTCTTACAACATAATGCTGTGAGTGCTAACGGTATATTGCCTAATCAAAAGTGTATCATTTTTTTGACAAGAAAGTAGGCTATCTTCAGCCACTCGAAATGTATACTATAAATCAGCGCACTATGGGGTAAAAGTCCACTTTTACTGGCAACTACTACGGAAACTACGGAACATTTCAAAGTTTTGTTTTTGGAATTTGGTTTATAATATTTAAAGAATTTCTTTCTGAAAAAGCGGGCATAGTCGCGCCTTTTTTTAGAAAAAAAACAACTGTTTTTTCAGAATATGCATAAGAAAAATATTTTTTTATTCAATTGTTCTAAAGAAAAGAAGAAACTTGATACAAAAAAAAATATTTGAATTGCCAAACATTTTTTTTTAGGTGAAATCGTTTTTTTTCGAATTTCCAATAGAATTCCTTACAAAAATACTAAAACCATTTATAGCAAGCTAAGTATAGTCAAATTATGATGTAAAATCGTTTTAAAGTAAATAATATTTAATAACAAAAATAATTGCATAGTGTTTTTCTAAATATTTATCGTATCTTACATTTTCCATACAAAAATACGCAAATTGTACTATTCGCTACTGCATACAAATCAAAGATGAAAAAAGTGAGGTTATCTGAGAAAAATGCAAATTGCTCCAATAGTGCGGAAAAGTGCAGAATGCGACTAGCACCAATGGATTCTGTATTGACAAGGCTACAACATAGAATTGGTCGCAATTCAAAATAATCTAAAACTCTTTTTCAAAACTCTGTCCAAAGTTGAAAATTATTTCCAAGTAACCAGCTCAATATGCATTTGTAAAATGAAAATAATAATATAAGCACGCACAATTTGAACAAATTATTACATTAAGCTTATAGTCCAAACCTGTGATAGGCATGTTCTTGCATTGTTTTGTTTACTTATTGTGTTTTACATAAATAAATGAATTTCAAAGATCACGGCCAAAAATGTGCAAACCCAGCGTACATGCCCTTGTAAGCAGCAGCTGACTTTGCAGCTGTTATTTTAACAGTGCACTGTTAATTTTAAGTATAGGGCATAACAGTTTAATGTTTTCTTAGTAAGTTTTTATTCATTTTGTTCCAATTGGAACACTTTTAGAAAATGACTAAATGCCAGTAAAAGTGGACTTTTACCCCATAGTCACTATTTATAGTATAAATATTAATTTTTAATTTATGTTTATTTTCTACTTATTTCCCTAACTCTTATTAAAATATTTACCTTGAATAATAAAAAAAAAGCTAGCGTCGGCATTTACCATTGCGTCTAAAATCTTGTCATACAATTGAAAAATTGTTGTAAATGTAGTAATTTTTGAAAAATAATACAGTTAACATTTTGAAGTATTTGGCAAGACAAAATAATAATTATCTTTATCTTTATCATCGAAATGTGTATCCAAATTTTACCTGGGTATTGATGTATACTATATCGAACCCACATTTTTAGAACAGCAGATTTCACAAGCTTCGAGCTACATATTTATTCTGCGTAAATTGGTTTTCCATGCAGCAGTTCTTTCTTGTATTTATATTGTCAAAACCTATGTCATCAGCTTTAAAATATGTTTTTAGCTTATTGAACCAATATCTTTGTTCCACTAAACTATTTTTTTCTTTGAACATTCTTTATGAAATTATTTCCTAAGTTACTAAGACATTTTTGAGTTAATAAAGAAAATTATTAATAAAAAGCTGGTCAAAACACAGGCCCCCCAAACACTGACAATTTACCAGAGGATGGTAAATTGAAATCGGAGATGATGATAAAAGATTATAGAAGATATTACTTGGACTTAAAGGAAAATGCGCGTGGACGATTTTTACGGGTAAAGTTTTTTATATCAAAATATTTGTCTTGCACAACAACGATACATTTCCTTTTTAGGTGTCACAAACCATTACAAGAGGTGGACCTAGATCTCAAATCGCTCTACCAGCTCAAGGCATGATCGAGTTTCGTGATGCCCTAACCGATTTGTTAGAAGAGTTTGGAGCAAACGATGGAGGGTAAAGTATAATAAAATTGCCTAATAATTTTTAATTATCTATTTATTTAGTCAAATGTAAAATCATTATTTGTCAGATATGATATCAGAACTTTTATAAGTTGAAGGTGCGATCGTCACTATTTTGTAGCTCTTTTAGAAGTATTTATGTTTGATATCAAAATTTTTTGGTTTACACTTCTGAGGAAATATATTATTTATTTTACTATTTGCATATATTTCGAATTTTTTCAAAATATATCTTAAAACTTACGAATTTTAAAAATGATTTCTTTAAATTTAGAATAAATTGTGTTAAAAATCATTTTTAACAAGAGAGAACGCTATAGTGGGGTGCCCCGACTATCAGATACCCGTTACTCAGCTAAGGGAGTGCGAGGGAGATAAATATATTAAAACTTTGATCGGTTATAACTTTTAAACGAATGGTCCGATTTAAAAATAGGTTTTTTCACAAAATAATCTTTATTTCTGAGCGATATTTTTTTTCGCTTACAAATAATTACACTGTGCAGCATTTTTAGTGCTTTTTAAATTTACCTCGATGGATGCTATATTTTTGGATTCGTTACGAATTCCCAAGTTAAACTGCGTTTTCCAAAAAGTTCCCCGACGCAAGGATTCTTAGCAAAAGACCTCAAAGTTCGAAAAATGCTGAAATTGGCCAACTTTCCAGAGATCTCAGGGGCAAATGGATCCATGGATTGATTCGGTGTTAAAGTTTTTTAAAAGATACACTCTTTATCTTTCAAACCCTATACTTAGAATAATTTTAGAATTTTTTTTAAGGCAGAAATAAATTCCAGAAAACATAGTCAAAAAACTTGAAAACATACAGCTGCGGTCAATATAGTATTAGTGTTGCCGCCCTGTGTATTTAAAAGTTTGTTGTTGTAATTGATCTTTTCCTGGTAATATTGTATTGATTATAATTTTAATATTAGACTAATTGAATAAAAAAAAGTTACAACATTAAACTTTTAAAAACACAGGGCGGCAACACTACTACTATTTTGACCGCAGCTGTATACTTTTATGTTTTTTGACTATGTTTTCTAGAACTTGTTTCTGCCTTAAAAAAAATCCTAAAATTATTCTAAGTATGGGGTTTGAAAGATAAAGATTGTACCTTTTAAAAAACTTTAACATCTAATCGATCCATGCATCCGTTTGCCTCTGAGATCTCTGGAAAGTTGACCAATTTCAGCATTTTTCAAACTTTGAGGTCCTTTTGCTAAGAATCCTTGCGTCGGGGAACTTTTTGGAAAACGCAGTTTAACTTGGGAATTCGCAACGAATCCAAAAATATAGCATCCATCGAGGTAAATTTTTGATCCAAAATCTTTAATGGTGTGGGCGCCAGACACCTTTCAAAAAATGGTGTAGGGCGATTGAGGGCGTTAGAGGGGGCGTGGCACCATTTTGAAATAAACTTGCGCTGCGTAGGAACTCCAAGAATCTGCATGCAAAATGCCAATCCTCTAGCTTTTATAGTTTCCGAGATCTCAGCGTTCATACGGACAGACAGACAGACGGACAGACGGACATGGCTAGTTCGACTCGGCTAGTGATAATGATCAATAATATATATACTTTATAGGGTCGGAAACGCTTCCTTTTGCCTGTTGCATATTTTTGCACGAATACAATATACCCTTTTACTCTACGAGTAACGGGTATAAAAATAACGCAAAGAGACAAACATACTCTTACATCATCCGGATATTAAAACCAAATACATTAAAACATAAAAATTAAAATATTATCTCTAAAGCTTATTTCCTAGAGTGATTACTTAAAACGACTTTTTATCAGTGGGAATTGTATTAGAAATGACGATGATGGTATGGTAGTGTGCTACTGAGTTATTTCTTACTTATTCATAAGAAAGATATCAAATGGCAATACAAAATCAAAAGCTATTTAAATAAATTTTTATTTTACAAAATTTATGATATGTAACACTAACTCTAATTGAAAACGATGAATATTAATTGAGATTATTTTTTTTAGCAGGTTTAAAGGAGATTTGCCTGAAGAGCGGCATATGAAGGTGGATAATAAAAACTTTTATTTTGATATCGGCCAAAATAACCGAGGAGTCTACATGCGGATAAGCGAAGTATTGATGGAAATATTTTAATAATATTTTGATATTTTATTTATGTTTTTAAATTTTAAGGTTAAGAATAACTTTCGAACTTCGATAACAATCCCGGAGAAATGTTGGATTCGTTTTCGAGATATATTTAATGATTATTGCGAGAAAATGAAAAAATCGTCCGACTCAATTACTGCCGAAATTAATCTACCGACATCCTCAAATAGTCTTAAATAAAAAAACATCCCGTGATTAATGCAATCGTATAAGAAGGCATACAAAATACATTAAAATATGTCGATTGACCAACACGAAATGTAAAGCTTGTAATGTCTGACTTATCTAACTAAACTCAGAAATACGCGAATGATTAAGCTTGAATGACACACACAAATATATTTATTTAGTAGCATTTAGCAAAATATGTGTTAGTATTATTTAATTTTTTATTATAAAATAATAATTAGTTAGAGTTAAAGTAGAGAAAACTAAATCTTCAAATCACACAGACAGAATCGAATAATTAATTTATGAAAATGCAACCGGCGCGCATTGGCAATAACTATGATGCGAAGATAAACAATTTGATGACCGGTTTCCCAATGATCCATATAATATCCCTTAATAATGGTGATTTTTGATTTATTCGTCCATTTGTCGATTAGCGCTAAAGAGTAGAGTTGGAATCACATAGGCGTGCTTCGGATTTAAGTTTACTTTAACAGTTTTAGGAAAACTTATCTTTTGTTTGTCCTGGTACTCGCAAAGTAATCAAATTGACGCATATATGCATTGAAGTTTTTAAACCAAATTAAGCAGCGGCAGCTTTTCGATGAAAAAGCATTTGCTGTTGCCCCGAATTTTGTATGAACTTTTAGGGAAAGGTACATAATGATTTTTTGTTTAAATTAATGGGTCCTTTTATTACAACAGCAAATTATTTGGAGTTGTATTTTAAGGTGTCCCAGACCATTTTAACGAGTCAGAGAAAAAACCAACAATGTCACGGTCAACAGAACTCTGCCCTACACTTTTTGATCGGGTTATTACAGCAGACATTCATATTATTTATTATTGCACGTATTCAGACATCTATTTCCTGATGATACCAAATCTATAATTTTTTTTAAATCTAGTATTTATTTAATTTACCCTTGCAGAAGGTATTATAGTTTCGGCCAGCAGTTTGTAACGCAGTGAAGGAGACGTATTCGACACTATAAAGTACATGTATTCTTGAAAAGCATCACAAAACGAGTTGATTTAGCCATGTCTGCCTGTTTTAATTCAGTTTTCGAGCGCAATTGAAAAGCTAACGATCTAAAACTTTTAAAGTCGTCATAAAATTTGTGTACGCAGGTCAAGTTTAAACCGCTCCGATCGGACGGCTATAACCTATAGCTCCCAAAAGAACTATCGGATAAATCTTTTATATCAGAAATTTATCAGAAGTAATGATTATTTTGTGAGCAATATTATTTCGCTTACAAAGATTTAAATGTGCGCTTGTAGGTAGAACCACGAAGCACATATCCAGTTAACAAAAAAATAAATTTCCTTTGTATAAACCGCTGAAAAAGTACTGTTGACTTTTTGTATTAAAAAACATTTTATGTGGGAATTGAACTCATGCTTACAGCACGGGGAACCAACACACTAACACCCAGACCACACGTTGGGTTGGTTTTATGTGGAATAGTTCATAACGTCTTGTTAAGTCATTTTACTAATATATATATGACATAAAGTCCTAAGGTTGATTCAACTTTTTGTATTTATGCATACCTCTTGTAAACTAAAAAACGCGTTCTAAAAGTTTATACAAAGAAAACACCTTCTTTTATTATCTCAGTGTGTGCTCCGTGGTTCTACCTACAGCCGAAATTTAAAACTTTGTAAATTTCCGTACAGAACGGCTGCAATCCATTTTCGCTTTTATTTGGTATTTTTCTTTGGCTTTTTTTTATAAACTATGTAAGCTATGTATTGTTATATTTGTTTTCTTAAATGGCTGGTTTTAAGACATTTTGTGGCCAAGATTAAGAAAAGTATTATTTATGATGTTTATAAATAAAAACGCTGTGGTCCCTTAAAATTAAGAGTCTCATATAATTGTAATTCTCGGATCAGATCTAAGATCCGATTTTATATGTGGATGAAGGTTCATATAATAGGTTTTTAGCTTTCCGAAATGTAGAATCAAGTATTGCGTAAACTGAAGTACATTTTTTTCAAAGAACCATCGAAAGAGAAAACTGGAGAACGCCTAAAAATATTTTTCTTATTTAATCAATGTTAAATCCACATTCAAGAAGTGTAATCAAAGTATAGGACAAATATTTGAGGTCCGCTATGTAACAAAATAAAAAAATTGGCTTTTGTATTTTGATGTCTTAAATTCTCCTGTAATTTTTTTTTATTTCAATCTAGCCATGTCCGTCTGTCCATCTATATACTTTGTTGACTATAAGACGCTGATCGAAATCTAATCACAAATTAATCGAGAGCCTTTATGCAAAGAAAAATTACTGCCCGAAAAATATTAGATCCTAATTGCAGAACATTCTAGAGATCGGTAGTGGATTCGATGGTGACAACGTAGATGGAATAAAGTTTCTCTATACTTCAAAAAGGGTATTGAGTTCCGCGTATTTCATAGTCGGATCCTCGGCTATTGCGTCGAAATTTTTGTATTAATTAGTATCGATTCTGTTGTGAGTTAAAATGTAATGGATAATTCGTGCCACTTATAGTAATTCTTCTCATGAGATGTATTTAAAAAATTAATGGGTTCTGCCACAATTTAAATCAGGTTTATTGTAATTTGGAAACATTCTTAACAAGTTTTCAAAATTGTTTAAGTTTCTAGTAATAATATGATAAATATTATAATACAGTTAAAATAACTACTAAACGCGTTTTTAAAACAAAAGTTTCAATGTGATCACGTAGAATAAAAAAAATTACTAAGTACGATGAACATGCATAGCAAAATTAAAACATAAATCGAAGTCAACAAATTGAAATTTCCCAGAGGAATATCGTGTACAGATTGTGTGTGCTAAGTAACAAATTAGTGCTATTCATTATTTAGTATTTAAAGTTGTCAGTTTTCGATTTCAATGAGAGTTCATTGAATTGTTATGGAAAATTTGTAAATTTGCTTTCGTTATTATAATCATATTTATAAAAACGAGAGCCAGTTTGCTAGATGAATCAAAAAACCAAATAATTAAATTTTATTTAATTGGGTGTAATACTATTAAAACTAAAAAATCGGATAAAGTCCTACAAATTCCCCTACTAGAGTCGATGTTAATCTGACTATAAACTTAAAATCTTTGTAATTATCGGGCAATTGTAAAAGGCAATATGTTACAGATGATCCAACAAATTAGTAAAATACAAAAAGTGGATTTATCTTAAATGTTGTTTGGCAAGAATGCATATTGTGTATTTTAAGAGTTTTGTGAATATAATATGAAAATAAAGTTGAATTTAAACAAATTTACTGTTATTTATTTTTTTTACGCCGGTATATTATTTTTTAAGAAAAACTAATAATGGATTAGATAATAAAACTGCCTCTTTTGGCATTTAAATCGATAATTAAAATATGGAATATTCTAAAGCTAGGTACACACGATGCAAACACGATTTGCAGACGACGAGCAAAAAATATTACTGCAAACAAATTTGTAATTTTCTTTGTTTGGAGCAAAATGGTTGCACTAGTGTTTATACGTGCAAGTTTGATTACAGCAATCAACTTGCTGCGAATTGTTTGCATCGTGTGTACCTAGCTTAGGTAGAGCATACAAAAATTGCCTGACTTTGCTTTTTTATATACAAACTAGGGGTATTGAGCATTAAAGGAAATTAAAACATATATGGTCGGCAGCGTCCTATTAAGTGAGCATAGGGAATTGTTCTGCCTATCCTCAGCTGCTCACGTACACTGCAAAACAGCGGTCTAGACAAATCTGATTTAAACTCGCCACATAACGAAACCGCTGCGAAATACTTAAAAAATCTAGTATTTGTTATGTTACAAAGAGGCCCATCAATATGCACCAAAATTACAAATCAATCTCGTTCCGAACGTATTCATGGTTTTATTATTCATGGGCATTTTCATACACAGAAAAAATGAACATTTATCGATCTATCTCCCCAAATACTACATCCAAAGTACCAATAATGGCAACAACGTCGGCGAGCATGTGCTGCTTTCCAATCTTCTCTAAAGCTGCCAAGTGGGCAAAACCAGGGGCTTTTATTTTACAGCGGTATGGACGGCTCGATCCATCTGATATAAGGTAAACACCGAACTCGCCCTTCGGAGCTTCAATTGCCGTGTATGTTGCCCCGGGTGGAACTTGATAACCTTGGGTAAATAACTTGAAGTGGTGAATAAGAGCCTCCATGGACGTCTTCATTTCTGATCGTGACGGGGGCGCCACCTTGGCATCGTCCGTTTTGATTTCTCCAGCGGGCATTTGATTTAGGCATTGATCAATTATTCGCAGGGACTGACGCATCTCCTCGATGCGGCAGAGATATCGGTCATAGCAGTCGCCTTTGGTGCCGATCGGCACATCGAAGTCTACCAGGTGGTACGCGTCATATGGCTGCTGTTTGCGGAGGTCCCACTTTATTCCGGAGCCTCGTAACATGACGCCACTAAAGCCGTAGTTTAGAGCTTCCTCTGCCGTCACAATGCCAATGTCCTCGGTTCGCTGCACCCAGATTCGGTTCGTGGTCAACACATCTTCCACTTCGTCCAACCGCTCGGCAAACTTCGATGCAAACTCATAGATATCATCCATTAGGCCAAGCGGCATGTCCTGCAATTGAACGTCAATACATGATTTTAATACGGGTACGACTTCATTACCAATGACACGCCACCAGGACGGATGTAGGCAGCATGCATTCGAGCACCAGAAACTCGCTCATAGAATTCCATCATTTTCTCGCGCTCCTCAAATAGCCAGAAAAATGGTGTTAAAGCACCAACATCCAATGCGTGTGTTCCGACAGCCATTATATGGTTTAGAATCCGAGTAACCTCGGCAAACAAAGCTGAATAGAACAAAATTCGAAAAGAGTACTTTAGCGCATGTTGTTAATGGGAATTAAAGGTACGATCTTAGTCTTTGGCATACAAACTTTCGATTTTTTCTGTTAAAACTGGTTCGATATCAAACAAATGCACTTATTAACGGGGTAAAAATAGCCTCGATCACACCAACAACATACAAAAGTTCTGATACCATCTATTGTGACCAATATGTATTATACGATCCATTAAATAAATACGCTTATTAGGCATAGGCTTAATAGGCATATTGTAATGCAGCGTGCCAAATAAGAATAATTTTCAATTAAATTTAGAAAGTAACGTTTTTTTGTATCTTTTCTTTCTTGGTGGTTTAGAAAGTATTGACGTTTTAAATTTAGCTTTTTTTTGTATATTTTTCCGCTTAATACAACAAAACTAATACCTGGATCCTAAAAAAAAATAAGATAAACCGAGTAACACACATTTAGGTCTCAGTTTGAAAATTACCCAAAAGTCTTTAAATGTATAACTTTTGAACAGACTGTCCAATGGGTTCAAATTTGACTCGTTCAACGAGTATTTTAATTAAGAAAAATGTAAATTTAATTTAACGCTTATTTTCCAATTTGTCTTTTTTTTTACCTTTACTTGAATTTTTCTGAAAAGTTCTGTTATCAAAATAATAAATAAATGAGACAATAATAATACCATTAGATTACTTTTTTCCAACGGACTATCGTAGCAGATTTTCAAATCTGCGGCTACACTTAGTAGTCGTCCCGCGCAATTTCGTTGCCATTGGACACTACGCAGACTGTCGGCTACAATGATATTTAATTTCATATTTTTAATTTATTATATCGGTGACAAAGTGTTTGCTCTAACACTTAAAAAACAGCGGTGAAATGATAAGATATCAATTCTGTTTTTATATTTTCATAAAAAAAATGAAAACTGGCCCCTGGGAAGCCCGATTTTCAATTTAATAATTTTCTTTCTAATCTTTTTCTAGGAGTAGAAAAATATGGACCACGCAATACCCTTTTTTGCGAAATTCATTCGGTTTGTAAAAGAAAAGTTTATTGAGATTTCACTGCTCAGACCGAAGGATTGATCTACTCAAGCCAACGATTTTACGTACTTGTGATTCTAATGATCCCTTTGCTTGGACAATAGTTGCTACTTACTTCGAATATACTTAGCTCGGAGAGGCACCTCGATGTTGAGGAGCTTTTCCACAGCCAGAGAGTAGCACTGTTCGTTGCACATCATGGAGACGTAGTCCAGCCGGTCGAAATAGGGCAATGCCTGGGTGTAGGTCTTGTACTCAATGAGCTTCTCGGTGCCGCGGTGCAACAATCCAATGTGAGGGTCGGCACGCATCACAGTCTGAAAAATTAGGTGGTGGGATGTAGATCTATATATTAGGTCTGCGATTACCAGCTCTAACCTCTCCATCCAGCTCCAGCACCAGACGAAGTACTCCGTGGGCCGCGGGATGTTGGGGGCCGAAGTTCAGGGTCAAGTTACGCACGGATTTCTCGACAGGCGTCACCTTGCCTAGTAAAAAACGAAGTTTTTTAGGTCAGCGGTCAGCTGGTTGGGCTACCAACTTACTGTTCCATGGAGGCACCTTCCAGAGCGATGTCACCTCATCTGGATACATTACCGGGCCGCTAAACTGCTTCATGAACTCAGGGTCTGGATACCATTTTGCAGCTCCGCGGCGAGTCTCATGCCCACTGGCAATCGAGTTGTTCGTAATATGAACAAAACAAGAGGAATTCTTATATGTTCGTATTATGTAAGCAGATAATTTTTACCTTAGAGCGATCGATCCTTGTGCAACAAGTTGCTTTCCCAGCCTCAAGTGGGACAACCCGGGGACCAAGGAGCGCCTCGTAATGTTGGCAAACGCCATGCTGATAGCCAATTTGTTTTTTTTTTTGTTTTTAAATTAGCGTTTCAGTAAGCTAATACAACCAAATCGTTGGAAGCAATCGATGTGCGGAAAAACAAATTATCGAAATACCATTTACACCGGCAAATCAGCTGCAGCTTATATGATGTTCACACAGATCACATATTAAAGGAACACTTAAATTGTGAAGCTCTTACTAATGCGGTTATTCCACGACATTGTTCGGCTCATTCATTAGAGAAATTTTTTCTCAGCCTATACGATTTAACGAAGGTGAGAGCAAGACAGACATATGTCAGCTGCAATTAGCAATTAATGAGCAAAATTGAAAAAACCGATAGGCACTTCTGGTATTTTGTTTGGTGTTTTAAATACCTTCATACGGTACTATCTGGACCGATACGTAAATGAGCAAAATTGAATTTAAAAAGTATAATTTTTCTCATTCATTAGAGCTACTGTGAAATGGGATCAATAATCAAACCTTTTGCTAGGTGCTATAAACAAATAAGAACATAACAAATAATAATTCAACGGCCCAATTACTTCGTTGCGAACTAAAAATAGCGCCATGCGTCTAAAAATGTATATAAAACTAGCAATACCCGATGCAACGTTGTCCGCTACTATTAGCAAAGCATTTTTAAGAATGTATTTAAGAATTCGAATTAATATCCGAGTAAAATCCCGCCCATTCTTAGCTAAGCACCACAGTTAACCCACCTGGAACGCACTTATACTCTATACATATCCTCCTAACTATAACTTACCTTACCTTTACTCCGCATTATCCCCAACATTACCTTACCTTAACCCCACCTATCTTCTATTTTAATTTCACCGTTGGCAAACTTTTTTAACAACTTAATGATGTTTTTTTTTTACTATTTTCTTGCCTTAACCCCAGTTTAATTCATCCATACTTAATCTTCACGCCGAATTAACATAGGTTTTACCACCTTTCTCCACCTTAACACCTGTCTTTCCTCTCCTTAACCAACCCTATACTAGTCTCACCTGAAAAAATTTTTTTTTCTTACTATAACCCCATTGTAATTCATTTTAGATTCCCTTTTTCTTTATAAAACTTTTATTGTTAATTTACCCGAACAGCATCGAAACCATGGAATTTATGTCCTTCATGAAAACAACAATGGAAAACCTTATGCAAAATCAAAACATTCTAATAAAATTGCTCACATCCCAAGAATCTAAATAATCGATGTCTTGCCTTCGAAAATCCATGTGGAATGCCAATGGCGTTTCTTGAACTTGAAATAAAAACAAAATAGATGTAATGCTGCTGGCAGCACACAAGTAAATACAACTTCCAAATAAGAGGCTATACTTCATACTGCACAGATCATCCGGACGGCAAGGCCCACGGAGGAACCGGAATCTTAATCAGGGAACACCTTAATCACTACATTCACCAGAGGTTTGCAACAAATTATTTGCAGACTACATCCATAAAATTACAAGCAGGCAATGGCAAAGATCACATTTGTTATTCATTGCGCCGCGGCTAAAGGCGTGCGTGGCGGCCCTATGTACATGCGACTACCCCTTTTGAGTTTGGTTTGGCGAGCACTTTCACGTAAACAATTAAGCCTAGTACTCAGTTCGGCTAAGAGTTTCACTCGTCGAGAAATTGTATTCTTTTGTAGTGTCCCCGAGGTTTCCAGAGTTCATCCGCTTTGCATTTAGTATGGTCTTATTGTAATTCACAAACAGCAAACAAATTAACTGGCGCCAATTTTAAAATATTACAAAATGTTGAGTTGACCTGGGTCGCAAGCTTTAAACTTGCTGTTATCATGGCGTTATGTATTGCCGCAACTCCTACAGGCAGTTTTCCATTGGTTTTTAGGGTTTTCCTTCCATTTATAATTTCTTATTGGCACACCCTTCTGCACAAACACAGCCAAAGATCAAATTTTCTATTATTTGGGCCGCGGCTAACGGCATTCATCGGAATTCATCCGCTAAATATGGTATTTTTTTGGTATTTCCTTACCATTTCCTTAGCTTATCTGAGTACCGCGGTGAAAAAAGTCACCAGCTAAGGGCTTTAGCTACCTATTTGCCTCTCGCTTACTCCTATGCTTAGCTAGCCGTTTTAGTAGTACTGAGTACTTGGCTTTACGAAAAACATGACAACAAAATTTAATACACTTAAAGAAGGTGAAGTCCAACAGTTTGAGCCTTAAGCCTAGTACTCAGTTCGGCTAAGAGTTTCACTAGTCGAAAAATATTATTCTTTTGTAGTGTGACCGAAGTTTTCAGAGTTCACCCTCTTTGCATGTAGCATGGTCTTATTGTAAATCAGCTGGGTTCACAATCAGCATACAAATCAACTGGCGCCAATTTTAAAATTTTACAAAATGTTGAGCCGGCCTGGGTCGCAACCTTTAAATTTGCTGTTGGGATGGCGATATGTATTGCCGCAACTCCTACAAGCAGTTTCCATTGGTTTTTGGGGTTTTTCTTCCATTTATAATTTGTTATTGACACACCGGTTCTGCACAAACACAGCCAAAGATCAAATTTTCTATTCTTTGGGCCGCGGCTAAAGGCGTTCATTGGAATTCATCCGCTAAATCTGGTATTTTTTTGGTATTTCCTTAGCTCATCTGAGTACCGCGGTGAAAAAAGTCTTTTTTCACAGCGGTACTCAGTTGAGCTAAGGAAATAGTAAGGAAATACCAAAAAAATACCATATTGCCATAATGCCGTTAGCCGCGGCCCAAAGAATAGAAAATTTAATCTTTCGCTGTGTTTTTGCAGAAGCGGTGTACCAATAACAAGTTATAAATTGAAGAAAAACCACAAAAACCAATGGAATCTGCCTGTAGGAGTTGCGGCAATACATATCGCCATGCCAACAGTAAATTAAAAGCTTGCGACCCAGGTCGGCTCAACACTTTGTAATATTTTAAAATTGGCGCCAGTTGATTTGTTTGCTGTTTGTGAACCCAGCTGATTTACAATAAGACATGCTACATGCAAAGAGGGTGAACTCTGAAAACTTCGGTCACACTACAAAAGAATAATATTTTTCGACTAGTGAAACTCTTAGCCGAACTGAGTACTAGGCTTTAAACGTTAAGTATTTATTTTAACTACAAGTGTATGTAAACTTCGGCTTGCCAAAGCTAATTTCCTTTCTTGTTCTTCTTTTTGTTATGAAGTTAGTTTGTACATAGATAATGGTCAAGTGGCATCATTAAAATATATTTTGGAGTCCTTTTTAATCTACCAATTAGGTAACACCAGATCTATCTGATTTTCTTTAATTTCATTTCTGTCAGTGCAAATTCATTTCCTTCCCAAAAAATCGCAGAACGTCAGGTACAGTACTCACCCAAACTCGTAAAAAATACAGAATTAAAATAATGAAATACTGCATCTCTTTATATGGAATAAAAAGTAGCTGTAGCGGGACTATGTCACTGAAGCAGAAACGCTTTTATGTAGCATTCTTTAACGGATGGCGGGAAGACGCTATTAGCAACGAAAACCATGATTACTATATCGATTACTATATGGTTTCAGATGGAATATCGATGTTACACAACGGTTCGAAACATCGATATCATCGTACAAACATCGATTTTTGTTCCAGCTCTAGACAAGTTTTTTTTATAAATAAAATAGCTCTAGAAATACAATATTTATATATATTTATTGTATGTAAACCAATCAAAAAATATTTCCGTTAAAATGAGTGGTTTTCGAGTATCGCTTTTCAGACGCAAACCTGTTCGGGACCTATTTTAAACATCAAGTGAAAAATGTAATTGTTAAAAAATGTACCTGGAAAATGAATGTGCTATAGTGTTTATATTTGTTTGTGTTTGCTTATCTGCGAGTACGTCTGGAAATTATTTCTTTTATGAACAGTTTTAAACTAATTTGTTTAAAAGTAGCAAATAAGAATGTTAGCCCAAAAGTAGGGATGTCTGTGTATACATAGTTGATTCCGTCTCCACTGGGGACTCTGTCGTCACTGTGTATGTATACAGAAACCGTCTCTTTGGCGTATACATACATATGCATACGTATATTTTGCCATTGTGATATTCTAGCACTTGAAGGGAAAAAATTGGATAGAACATATTTAATCGATTACAAATTCAAACGTTTACCTTGTTTAATATAAAATAAGATACTATTTTCTGGTGGATACTGTCGCCTGAATTTAAAAATTGACAACATATCGAACCACCTTTCTAATATTGTAAATTCTTGATCAGCATCCCCAGACACTTTTTTACTTGTCCGTCTACGTTGTACTATGTATTATATACAAACAATGTGTAACTAGATAGGTAAATTAAAATTATGTAGAAATTTACATTTGCTGAAAGTAGATAAGTCGACAATAACTGTATCCATTTAAGCAACCGATCAAATCGATTTTATTGTTGGTCAATATAATTGGTCACAGCTTTAAAAATTCCCGTTTTATTAAAGGGATTTAAACCTCTTCGTTCGGGTTTGGTTAACATCAGTTAACTACACTATGCAGCATCAAAAATTTACCTCTATGGATGCTATATTTTTGGATTCGTTACGAATTCCCAAGTTAAACTGCGTTTTTCAAAAAGTTCCCCGACGCAAGGATTCTTAGCAAAAGGACCTCAAAGTTCGAAAAATGCTGAAATTGGCCAACTTTCCAGAGATCTCAGGGGCAAACGGATCCATGGTTTGATTCGATGTTAAAGTTTTTTAAAACAAATTCCAGAAAACATAGTCAAAAAACTTGAAAACATACAGCTGCGGTCAAAATAGTAGTAGTGTTGCCGCCCTGTGTTTTTAAAAGTATATGTTTTTTTACTTTTATGTTTTTTGACTATGTTTTCAAGAATTTGTTTCTGTCTTAAAAAAAATCCTAAAATTATTCTAAGTATGGGGTTTAAAAGATAAAGAGTGTATCTTTTATAAAACTTTAACATCGAATCAAACCATGCATCCGTTTGCCTCTGAGATCTCTGGAAAGTTGGCCAATTTCAGCATTTTTCGAACTTCGAGGTCCTTTTGCTAAGAATCCTTGCGTCGGGGAATTTTTTGGAAAACGCAGTTTAACTTGGGAATTCGTAACGAATCTAAAAATATACATCCATCGAGGTAAATTTAAAAAGCACTAAAAATGCTGCACAGTGCTTTCGGCCTTTTATAAATATGGGCACTTCCCCGAAAAAGTCCACCAAGCCAAAAAGCTTTAAACTTGAATAAAACATATTTCCACATGATTTTTCCCTGATATTAGTTTCTAATTAGTTTGATTCCTAGCCTTTTTATACCCGTTACTCGTAGAGTAAAAGGGTATATTGTATTCTTGCAAAAATATGTAACAGGGAGAAGGAAGCTTTTCCGACCCTATAAAGTATATATATCATATAAAGTATATATAAAATATATATATCAGGATCACTAGCCGAGTCGAACTAGCCATGTCCGTCTGTCTGTCCGTCCGTATGAACGCTGAGATCTCGGAAACTATAAAAGCTAGAGGATTGGCATTTTGCATGCATATTCTTGGAGTTCCCACGCAGTGCAAGTTTGTTTCAAAAAGGTGACACGCCCCCTCTAAAGCCCACAGTCGCCTTAAACGATTTTAAAAGGTGTCTGACGCCCACATCTTTAATAATTTCGGAAAAGGAAAAATGCAGTTTTATTGTGTTAAAAATACCTATCGAAATGTAGAAGACATTTTTCAAATCGGACCATTCGTTAAAAAGTTATGCGCGATCAAAGTTTTATATCTCTATCTCCATCGCACTCCTTTGAGTAACGGGTATCTGATAGTCGGGGCAGCCGACTATAGCGGTCTTTCTTGTTTGTTGTTAATTTATTCTATAGGAATGCCAATATGTATAACTTTTCTGTGCTGAATGCCTCATTTACATGTTAAACTTGTAAATTAAGAGCAAAACAGCCAGCAATTGAAGGCTAGGGGTAAAGATACCCACATTACAAAAGGGTGAGAAAAAATGTCCCGAGCGACATTTCCCGAGCGAATGTGTTTGGAACTGCATAAAAAAAACTGTTAAAAATTTTTGAGTAAAACCAAAACCATTTCACAGCGACATATTTAGACAACATTCTAAAAAAAACGCAACAAAATATTCAATCAGAATTCGTTAAAATCTGATGTTGAACGATGTTCCGCAAAATCTACTTATATTTTTGTCCCGAGCGAATACGGCAGTTTTTTAACGATATCTAAAAAACTAAAAGTCGTGCAAAATCGAGATTTTTTCTCAAAAAAGAGCTTGGCAAGAGTGAAAAGTTAGGCCCATTATTTAAATTAAAATCGATTTGTTTTCAATTTTTTTTTTGGCTTTAAAGGTGCGCAAATTTTCTGAGCGACAATATGGAAGTGCCCATATGTAGACAATAATTTTGATATCCGTATCAATGTTTTCAAATAGGTAGAATATTAATCAATATAATAAAAAAAACTTCTTATGTAACTTCTTCTTCTACATATTTGATTAAAATTAAGAACCTGTGACGAAGTGGTGTTCTTATTTTTTTCGCCACTGTATATCAGATGTATTATTGTCAATTTTTAGATTTGGTTTTCAAAACGAAAGACGTATAATTTTTGAATATTTCTATGAGAGCCAAAAGATATACTGGTCCGATCCGGCTCGTTCCGACATAAGTACTACCAGCACTAGAAAGAAGACTTTTCGCGATAGCTTTAAAACTGAGAGATTAGTTCGCATAGAAACGGACTGACGGACATGGCTAAATGGACTCGGCTATTGGTGCTGATGAAGAATATATATACTTAATGTGGTTGCAAATTTTGCAAACATCTGACTGAAATATCCTCTGCCATGGGAATACAAAAAATACTAAAGTCAAGCAGATTTGATCTTCTTCTAATAGGACATAAATTGTCGAACACAAAACTGATAATTGGGTGCTCCTGAGTAAACGTCCCATACAAACTTATGTTCTATTACCTACAAGTTTCGCGGTATAGCTAGGAATACAAAATACCGATGTTTGCCGACATTTCGAATTATGTGGCCTTTATAATTTTACTTACTTTAATTTTTTTTGTCATTGAAATCTGTTCTCAATACATCTTTCCTAAATAAATAGTCTTAATTGTCAACCATGGCACATGTCTTTGGAATTCGACGCCAAAGTGTAAAATCCCAAAGTTTTCCCCAATTCTCTAATGGAAAAATAATTATAAAAATTAAATCTTAAATGGAACTAATTTTTTTAACTAATGGAATCTACTCCTAAATGTAGTCAAATTTCAAATAAGTACCTCTAGAACTTAGAAATTAATTACGATCACTGAATAATATGGCGGTCCAAAAAATAAAATCCCATTCTCACCTTTTCACATGGCAGGGTAAAGTGATCAAAAAATGTATGTGAAAACAAAAAAATGTTGTTTCGGGATTTAGACCTTGCGACACGTCCTTCTCCCATTTATAGTCTTGTCAAATTAAGAATTTTGTAGAATAAGAGAGTAAAACAACAAATGAATTGTTTAAATCTATGCCACCTAGATAAAAAAACTTTTTGATCGAAGGCAACAGTGAGTATGGGTGATAAACTTTGAAGCCAATTCGTTGACCCTAAAACGCGATTTTTTCAAAAAATTTATTTTGGTATACCTTAAATACCTCAATACGCACCGTATAGGGCGGTATAAGTAGGACCCTACAAATTACCATACAAATGTAAGGCTGTCCTTACTGAACATAGAGAAACATAGAGAAACATACATGTTTACTCGCATTCTATAGGATTCCTTGACTTATATAAAGTTTGAAACAATCTAGGAGTAGATAATAAAATAAAAAAAAACGCATTCTGGGATGCCTTGACCTATATAAAATTTGACAACATTTAGGAGTAGATAATAAAATACAAAAAACGGTTTTATTGATATAATAAATACAAATTAAAGAATACAGTTGACAGTAGATTCCATTAATAAAAAAAATTTGTTCCATTTAAGATTTAATTTTTATACCCTTGCAGAGGGTATTATGATTTCAGTCAGAAGTTTGCAACGCAGTGAAGGAGACGTTTCCGACCCCATAAAGTATATATATTCTCGATCAGCATCACTAGACGAGTCGATCTAGCCATGTACGTCTGTCCGTCTGTCCGTCCGTCTGTCCGTCTGTTTCTACGCAAACTAGTCTCTCAGTTTTTGAGCTATCGGAATGAAACTTTCCCAAAAGTCTTCTTTCTATTGCAGGTAGTATATAAGTCGGAACCGGCCGGATCGGACAACTATATCTTATAGCTCCTATAGGAAGGGTCAAAAAAAAAAACGTAAAAAAATTCTAGCTTCGGTGTTTTTTTAAATATTACCTTCTACTCTTGGGAATATTATTATTTAAATATTTCTGAATTTCGAATTAAATTGTTAAAAAATCGGATGACTATATCATATAGCTGCCATAGGAACGGTCGGAAAATTAAATGGAAATTAATAGGAAACAAGAAAGGAAGCTAGCTTCGGCCAGCCGAAGCTTATATACCCTTGCAGATCATTCCTATTCATTTACAAAAACATTACATTTAAATTAACTTGCGTATATGTTACAATAAGCCAAATTTTAGCTGATTTCGCATTACTTTGGCATTAATTTTTTGGTCCTTCCTATGGCAGCTATATAATATAGCCGTCCGAATTTTGTTAAATTTTATTCGAAATTTTGAAATGTTAAAGAAAAGCCATATCCTAGAGGAAAAGACAATGTAATAAAAATCAACAAAGATATAATTTTTTTCCTATTAATTTCCATATAATTTTCGGACCGTTCCTATGGCAGCTATATGATATAGTCATCCGATTTTTTAAAAATTTTATTCGAAATTCAGAAATATTTAAAAAATATTATTCCCAAAAGTAGAAGATAATATTTCAAAAAACACCAAAGCTAGAATTTTTTTTACGTTTTTTACGATTTTTATTTAGATCCTTCATATGGGAGCTATAAGGTATAGTTGTCCGATCCAGTCGGTTCCGACATATATACTACCTGCAATAGAAAGAAAACTTTTGGGAAAGTTTGAGCCCGATAGCTTTAAAACTGAGAGACTAGTTTGCGTAGAAACAGACAGACAGACGGACAGACGGACGGACAGACGGACAGGCGGACATGGCTAGATCGACTCGTCTTGTCATGCTGATCAAGAATATATATACTTTATGGGGTCGGAAACGTCTCCTTCACTGCGTTGCAAACTTCTGACTGAAATCATAATACCCTCTACAAGGGTATAAAAATTATATCTTTGTTGATTTTTATTATATTATCTTCTTCTCTGGGATATAGCTTTTCTTTAACATTTTAAAATTTCGATTTAAATTTAACAAAATTCGGACGCCTATCTTATAAAGCTACCATAATACGAAAACAGCTAAAACTTAGATTGCAAATAAATCTAACTTTAATGTTTTTGCAAGTTAATAGGAATGATCTGCAAGGGTATAAAAGCTTCGGCTGGCCGAAGCTAGCTTCCTTTCTTGTTAGAATTGGTTTTCCATCAGTGAAATCGTGAATATTTTGGGACTTTCAACTTTGGCGTCGAATTTCAAAGCTATGGGCTATGGCTGACAATAGGGACTATTTTTTAGGAATGCCGTGATGTATTGAGAGCAGATTTTAATAAAAAAAACAAGAGAGAACGCTATAGTCGGGTGCCCCGACCATCAGATATCCGTTACTCAGCTAAAGGGAGTGCGAGGGAGATGGAGATATAAAACTTTGATCGGCTATAACTTTTTAACGAATGGTCCGATTTGAAAAATTTTTACATTTCGATAGGTATATTTAAGCGCAACAAAATTGCATTTATACTTCTCCGAAATTTTTAAAAATGTGGGCGCCAGACACATTTTTAAATTGATTGTGGGCGTTTGAGGGGGCGTGGCGCTGAAATAAACTTACGCTGCGTAGGAAGCCCAAGAATATGTGTGGTTAATCCCAACTTTCTAGCTTTTGTAGTTTCCGAGATCTCAGCGTTCATACGGATAGACAGACGGACAGACTAGATCGACTCGGCTCGTGACCCTGATCAAGAATATATATCCTTTATAGGGTCGGAAACGCTTCCTTCTCCCTGTTACATACTTTTGCACGAATACAATATACCCTTTTACTCTTCGAGTAACGGGTATAAAAATTAAGGTAAGTAATTATAAAGGCCACATAAGGGTGTTTTAAAAAAAATTAGTGTGTGATGTAATAAAGTGAATTATATATACTCCATTACTTTTCTAATGTTCCAGGATTTTGCATAAATTAGTCATTAATGATTTCATTGTTTGCAGATGGAGCAAGACACACACTGGTATGTGACGACACGGATATAGCTGTAAACCAGTCATCGTATTTCTAAGGCTCAGCTATCTTGTAAACAGATCGTGGCATTCAGCAAAGCTATTAAAGACATAAACATCGAAAAACATTGATAGCGGAATGCAAGAACGGGTAAAGAAGGTACGCCTTACTCTTTCCTTGACCCAGTCAAAGTCACAGACTCAAGATAGTAGCCCACGTTGCAGTATGGTGGCTTGTAAAAGGCGCTTAACCTCCAGTAAAGTGCTTGCCGAACCACAGCTACCGCACTTGGTAGCTCTTCCGAATTGCAAAACGGGTGGCCAGCAGAAGCATCATAAAGTACAGCTATACTCTGGGAGTCCATTGAACCTCAAGTTGTACGTGCCATCGAATATCGAGGGTATTCCGAGAATTCGTAATCAGGCTTTAACGACGACAAACAATACACAACCAGCTATGCATCGAAAGTCTAAAAGCAAAAGCAAGAACCCAGCTTCCAGCAACTATTCAACTCTTCACCCATCAAGTGAAAGTGAAAATCAGCCATCCGCAGATAACCCATCGGCACAAGTGGAAACAGTCGAAAAATGTGAGGAAATTTCAGCAGAAACAAGAGTGAAGATGTCGCAGCATTTCCCAGATTTAAACAAAACTACGAAAAGCCAGCATTACCGCAACAACAGGATTAGAAACCGAAACCGCTCCTTTTCTTCGTCCCCATCTTCAGCGGTAAAATG
Source organism: Drosophila pseudotakahashii (assembly GCA_035046095.1). NCBI lineage: Eukaryota > Metazoa > Arthropoda > Insecta > Diptera > Drosophilidae > Drosophila > Drosophila pseudotakahashii. The sequence continues at coordinate 1,760,063 of JAWNOE010000254.1, forward strand.
CAAAATGATGATTCCATTACCAACATTTGGCGCCACATCTTTCGTTACTTTGCTAACTTTAATTTGTATGGAAACGGTTTTACTATCAACCATGTCCAGTTGCGCCAAAACGTTCTACATGCATTGGAATACATCGAACAGCATGTAAGTATGAAAACAGATTTATGCGTGAGGTCGTACTCATATATATATGTAATTAATGGCCATCTGATTATACCCGTTAATCGCAAACAATATCACAATATATTGTGTTTGTTTAATAGAATGTAACACGTACAATAAAGCGGGATCACTAGCTGTGTCGATTTAGTCATGTCCGTATGACCGTTAAGATCTCGGAAACTATAAGGGATCGAAAATTCAGATATTAATAGCATTCTATTCTATAATTCTACTCACACCCACCGACTAGAACAACGGTCGACCATCACACGTAGACAAGTTTCGCAGAGCAAATCACTTCCACAAACAGATTTCAATATGTCAACATGTTTTAATTGTTTTTAACCGCTCAAATGTTTAATGTATGAATATGAATACAACTTTTCAGCTAATACTGTTCCGTTTAACAATTTTAAAATTAGTAAAAGTATTTTTAAGTGCTTCTTTCAAGCAGTACAATATAAAATGCAGAATAAGGGAAAACAAATTGGAAAGTTTTCAGATCGTGGGTTCAAAAAATTCGCGATTGAAATGACCTGGTAAACATAATATTCTTTATCTTAAAAATTATTGGTTCGTTCAAATTTTGTAAAGCCCCATTTAACCTTTAATTAATTAATTAGTTAGACCACTCACTAAGGCGAAGCCCATCCCGATACGCTCGAAAGGCGTCGTAAGTAAGGACCCGTAATGTCTTACACATTGTCTCGACCCGCGCAAGTTTTTTGAAGGTACCATTGAAATGTCGATTGCAAAATACCGCTGTAAGCTCCCTGAGAAGTCTAAATAAGAGAGTTTACCATTACCACAATTAGTATTTTTAACAGCAAGGGTATTAAAACTTCGGCTTGCCTAAGTAAACTTACTTTCTTGATTATAAGTCTTCGTTTAGAACCTTCTTGGAAGGGAATGCTTTGTAGTTTCAATTGTATCCAATTTACTTACCAAATCTGCCTACTTAGTTTCAACATTCAACTAGTCCCAACGACATGGATAAATCGGTCAGTGATACTGATTAAGAATTTCTATACTTTATAGGGTCCAAACCCTTCCCTTAACGTGTTACATTTAATAAGAATAATAATTATTATAATAAGAATACAATAAGTTACTTTACTGTATAATTTTTAAATTACACCAGTTTACAAAATAAAATTACAAATAATAAGGGTCAACAACGTTTTGTATACTTAATACTGAACAAAGTTGACACCATGTACATTTTAAGTGACGTAAGTGACGTAAGTACGTAACCGTCGTCATTGATGAGGATTTTGCGATTTTATTTTGTAAAATAGTGTCATTCTAAGGCTATTTGCGTTTTATTTGAAACAATTTTTTGTTTTATTCTTACACTCTCTTATCCACAGATTTCGGATCGATAACACTGATCATATAATCGATGTTAATAAAGGCAATCTTGCATTTGAGTTTGATCAGGTGCATATAATATGCCCAGTATATGAGCCAGGAACTTTTGAAAACGAAACTGAGAAATATATAATTTACAATGTGTCTAAAGTGGAGTATGAAACATGTCGCATAACAAATGCAGATCCGCGAGTAATAGCTATATGTGATAAACCTCAGAAATTAATGTTTTTTACAATAACTTTCCGGCCATTTACACCGCAGCCAGGTGGCTTGGAGTTCCTACCTGGAAATGATTATTACTTCATTTGTGAGTTCGGTTATATTACTGTCATTCAAAGACCATATACAAATAAGTCTTGTTTATCTTTTCTTATTTTAGCAACATCATCGAAGGATGATTTATATCGGCGAATTGGAGGTCGATGCTCCACAAACAACATGAAAGTAGTTTTCAAAGTGTGTTGTGCCGCCGAGGACAAGAACAAAACCACTGCGATAAGCAAATCTATATCAGGTGCAAACACTGGAGGAGCCATAAATGTCAATATAGCAGCTAATGATGATAGTCATGTCCATAGCCAAGGCAATAACATTGCTATTGGAACCAATATTGGTATAAATGGAGGCACAATTTCCGGAGGACCTCAGTCCGCGGGAATGCCGATCAATCCAATCAACGGCAATAGCAATATAAATGGCATAGCAACCACTATTAATTCAAACATTGATCAGTTTAACCGGATACCGATTCAACCAAACATAATCGGTAACAATGTAGGAAACAACGCCGTTGGACCTGGAGTTGTTAATGGTGGTGGAATTATATTAACTCCTGGCCATGGTCATGGCAACATTAATATGCTGCAACCAGGTCGCGGCGGAATAAACGTGGCTTATCCAGGACATCACCACATCCAAACTGGGATCAGGATAAACAATGTTCCGACGCAGCATAACTATCCACCTCACAAGGGTAATGTTAACAGCAATACTAACGTTAATGGTACGTACAAGCCGACTTTGAACATATTTGCAGAGCAAAGCAAGACATAAAGGGTATCTTTGGGAAGCTTGGAATACACAAATTAATATTGAAACAATTTTATTTAACCCAAAACATGTTCCTTCTGAGTGGCATTAGATATTGTTATTTGTTATAAATATGGGCACTTCCAAAATGTCGCTCGGGACATTTGCACACCTTTAAAGTTGAAAAAAAATTGTAAAACAATGGATTTTAATTTTAATTATGGGCTTTTCTTTTCACTCTTCCCAAGCTCTATTTTTGGTAAAAATCTTGATTTTGTACCACTTTTAGTTTTTAAGATATCGGTAAAAAACTGCCGTATTCGCTCGGGACAAAAATAGAAGTGGATTTCGGGGAAGTTCATACAACACCAGAAATTAGCGAATTCTGATGGAATATTTTAATGCGATTTTTTTAGAATGTTGTTCAAACATGTCGCTGTGAAATGCTTTTGGTTTTACTCAAAAATTCTTTGCCGTTTTTTTTTTATGCAGTTTCAAACACATTCGCTCGGGACATGTCGCTCGGGACATTTTTTCCGACTGTTTTGTCAAGCGGATTTCTTTACCTCTATCTCTCAATTGCTGGATGTTTTGCTTTTAACTTAATAGTTTAGCATGTGAATGAAGCATTCAGTACGGAAAAATGTCACATATTAGCATTCCTATAGGATAAATTAACAACAGGAGACAGGTCCAAAAAATAACAAAAAAATAGCCAAAAACTGATTTTTGCGTATATTGGTGGAGTTTGTCATAAAAATAATCAAACTGTACTCCAAATTTGTAGTTAAGCTCAGTATCCAACTAATTAGAAACTAATATCGGGGCAAAATCATGTGGAAATATGTTTTATTCAAGTTTCAAGGTTTTTGGCTTGGTGGACTTTTTTTTGGAAGTGCCCATATATAAAAATATGTTTTTTTACACCCGTTACTTTTTAATTAGAACAATTTTCTAAAATGTGGTTGCCAAACAATAGATTGAGATGTTGCAAACTGGCTATCTGTCGGAGACAACTTCGATTGCTCCTAACTTTTTAATGAATAGTCAGATTTAAAAATTTGTTGCTTTACAAAATGCGGGCGATAGACAGACCTTAGCGAAACATTCGACTCGGCTAGTGATCCTCATTAAGAATCTATATACTTTAAAGGGTCGTAAACGTTTTCTTCTACCTGTTACACACTTTTCCCCGAATACAATTTACTCATTTACTTTATTTTAATCTTAATCTTTATTTTTTTTCGTAGGGCACATGTCGATTCTTCTTTGTGTTGCTGTCCGTAACGAGCCAAGCCAAACACAATTCCATTGATCTTTTTTTCGTCTCAGCTTACAATGCAAATTGTTCTTGTCACTCGCATGCGTGTGATTTAACTTTTCTTAACTTTTGTGATTTTGTTAAATGGCTGTTTTGAAAAATGTTTATCAATATCACTCGCATGCGTGTGATTTAACCTTTCTTAACATTTGTGATTTTGTTAAATGTCTGTTTTGAAAAATGTTTATCGATATCATGCTAGGTTTTGTCTGGGTTTCTTTTCTTTCTTTAATAAGAGGCAACGTTCTATGGAAATTTGAGTGAAACCCAAATCTCTTCAATATTGTTTATTTGTGGGCGAGATATACATATGGGGGTTTTGCCCTGCTTATATGTACTTATTTTTATACCCTTGCAGAGAATATTATGATTTCAGTCAGAAGTTTGCAACGCAGTAAAGAATACGTTTCCGACCCCATAAAGTATATATATTTTTCATTAACATGACTAGACGAGTCGACCTAGCCATGTCCGTCTGTCTGTTTCTACACAAACTAGTCACTCAGTTTTAAAGCTATCGGAATGAAACTTGCCCAAAAGTCTTCTTTGTATTGCAGGTAGTATATAAGTCGGATCCAGCCGGATCGGAAAACTATATTCTATAGCTCACATAGGAATAATCGGAAAAAAATTCTAGCTTCGGTGATTTTTGAAATATTACCTTCTACTTTTGGGAATATTATTATACCCGTTACTCGTAGAGTAAAGGGTATATTGTATTCGTTCAAAAGTATGTAACAGGTAGAAGGACCCTTTCCGACCCTATAAAGTATATATATTCTTGATCAGGGTCACTAGCGAGTCGAATTAAATTGTTAAAAAATCGGATGATTATATCATGTAGCTGCCATAGGAACAATCATAAAATTAAATGGAAATTAATACGAAAAAAATTATATCTTGGCTGATTTTCATTACATTTTCTTCTTCGCTGGTATATAGAATTTCTTAAACATTTCAAAATTTTGAATTAAATTTAACAAAATTCGGACGGCTATATTATATAACTGCCATTGGAAGAACCAAAAAAATGAATTCCAAAATAATATGAAAGCAGCTAAAACTTAGATTGCAAATAAATCTAAATTTGATGTTTTTGTAAGTTAATAGGAATGATCTGCAAGGGTATATAAGCTTCGAATGGCCGAAGCTATCTTCCTTTCTTGTTTTTTTTTTAAACTTAAAAATTAGTTAACAATTTCAATTAACTGTAAGTAAAAATGTTTTTAAATAATATTTTCAGATGACCACCACCACTACAACAAACATCCCAACGAAGTAGTAAAGAACGAAGAGCTAACATATAATAGAGGCACAGCGCCAGCAGATAAACACATTTTCGCTTTATGGATCTGGATCTTGTCGTTTTTTCCACTGCCATTAATTCAATCTTGCTGTTTGTCAGCATATTGGATAAACTCATCTTTAGTCCTAAGCATTGTTGCAATCCTCGGTATCCACTATTTAGTTGAAAACGCGTTGCAAACCACGATTCAGCGGTTTACGCCTGGATTAATAGAATTCACTCCAACATCTAGCAACAGCTTGTTTAGCCCTACATACGATCGGTGAATTTCAAATGATAATCATATTTTGTGTTTCCCTGTTCAGCATTTATTTTTTAAGAATTCCATTAACACCTAATATCTTTTATCACTCTTCTCTAACTATGTTAATATTGTCGGTGATAAAAAATAGTGGATTGGAAAGGTTGGAATCACATAATATGCTTACTGATATTGATTTGGAAATGTAATTGCAATTGATTGAGTTATCCTAACTCAAAATTTATTATAATAGATCAGATAGAAAGGAGAAAGGTGAAATAGAATTAATAAGTAAAACAATTAAATATATCAAGTACATTAACAGTTAGATATAGTGGTCTAGATATAACTGATACCGCTTAAGAACAGAAGGAGGATAGCAGAATGTTATTGTGAAACAGATCAAATGCAATACAAACGGCCAGGTATACAGAGCATTAGCAATTTTGCTAAATGCATATACCACCATCAAGTGCCTAGCCACTATGTCTACTGTCCTCCTTATAATTGTGTCCTTCTGGTTTTTCGAAATCAATTATTGGGGTATGTGCGCGTAAGGAATATAATGTATGCCCATCTGCAGAAATTATAAAGCGATGTATCGATTGTCAAATCATCACCGCTATAGCTTTAGCGGACTGCTTGACTGTCAGTTAAAATGATCATTCCGACATTCCCATGTTTTATCTAGGAACATACTGATGGAAATGCCCAATAAATAGTGAAAAATACGACACAGAGAGAGTTGCATGCCTTCGGAATGGCTTAGGTGGATTATAATTTTTCTTATCACAGGAAATCTTAAATCCCAAAAATGTTGGAAAAAAACACATACTTAATCTTATTAAATCCTCGTGCAAAACCTTGTACGAAGGATATTTCGACTGAAATTAAAAAATTTATTAGAAATGCTTATTAAAAAGCACGTAGTAAATTAGGTGTAAGTCATTTAAAGACAGTATAATGCAGACTGCGGATGACTACGCATATGTAAATGTAATCGTTTAAGATCAAATGAAACTTATGTATGTGTGTTTAGTATGCATTGATGTATATTTAAAATCGTGGTAGGTATTTTGAATATGGTAAAGGTGAAATTCAAAGAACTCAACTATAAGTTTTATGTTCTTTTTTGTTTTGTTTTTATTTAATGTTTCTTTTGAAATAAAAACATTTTATTTTGTAAATGAACCAAGCAGTATAGAGAAGTGATTCTTAACATTAAATAAAATATATATGTATATACATACATCATACACATACTTACTTATATACAAGAAATGTTTAGGTGAAACGTTATAAACTTTGTAAATTAAATATAACTTAACTACAAATTAATACAGAAAGGATGATTAAAAACCGTAAAATATATAAAAAATATATTGAAGCATCTTGTGCTACCTTTGTGTGAAAATAAAAAGGTTAAAATTTATATACATAGTCTATATATAGTGATTAATTCAATATATTAGATCGTGATTATTTAAGCGTGTCTATAATTTAGTCCGATAAACATGTTTTGATACTGTAGGCAAAACTAAATTTGCCACAGCGAGTTAACTATTTACAAATTTTAATTGAAGACAGACAGTAAACAGACTACATCCCATATTCCATCGGTGGAGTGTAATCTTAAATTTTGATTTTGCTGCGACTAAACTTAAATATAACACGTTTACTGTGCATTTAGTGTAAGCTTCGTCATGTTTTCGTATTCGGCATTATTTTCCATTTAGCTGTGCTAGTTTGTTTACTACAGTACAGCCTGAAAACAGTTAAATTTATTTAATTTCCAGACATTTTGAGCTCTGGGCGAATTGTATTCTTGTACTGCCACAGCAAACCTGAACACTAAACCGAATTTATTACGATCCAACGGTATAAACCGAAATCTAGATTCAGTCCCATTCTATGAGTGAATACCTTAAAAATATGCATTGCTCTACTTAGGCCTGTATCCAAGACTTCCTGTCATTGTGTTGATAGCTTATAAAGCTTTAAAACATTTTTTTATATTTTTCAACCTTACAAGCTGTTTTAACTTTGACAGGATATTATAAAAGCGGACCGTACTGTTACTTAATCAATTACTTAATATCATACTTACAAGCAACATTACATACTACATACAAACATACATAGATTCATACAATAGACCCGTAACTAACTACATAATAAGACAACAGTCAAAATAATATAATGAATCGCTAGGATAACACATATTCATACAGCACACATTACATACATACAGTTTTATATAAGAGCAGCTTTCTATAAATTTGAAGAGTAGATGGCTCACAATTCTGACATTTAAATAGCATTCGGCCGCGTTGTCTGTGACAGCAAACAGAGTAGGAGGAAGGAAGTTTAGGAAGTTTACCCTAACTCACTTTCCCTCATTCCCATCCTGAACAATGTTTTATTTTTTACATAAACACATAATCATAAAGGCATACAGTTGGTCTCCATTATAAGCAAACATTTCAAAACTTTTTGCTAATGTGCACTCTGATTTTTTTTTTAAATGGTTCTGGCGCAATACATTTTGAAATGTGGCATTAGCTATTTTATTTAGAAAAATTCAATAAAATGTAACAAGTAACTTATTAATTTGCTATGTTTGACTCTCTAAAAATGAAATTATTGTGGTATACACGGTTTGACGGCGCTATACCGTTTACAAAAAGCATTATATCTAAATTCTGATTTTATATCTTAGAATACAATGACGATGCACAAAATAACTGTAAACATATTGATAAAAACCCATAAAGACCGATCGATGAATGTATATTATTTGATATGATTGAATTCACGCTAGTATGCATTTGTATTTCTATGTTACAGAGAGAAGAGTATAATGTAGTTCTTAATAGTAGCTCAGCATATTTATCTACTTATACTGTTTAAGGAGTAACATAAGCAAGTGCATATGACAAAAACTATGTATGAGCATAACAGATAGCCAAGCAACGAGTAATAATGAAGATGTGACATGCAGATGATAAAATGTATTAATAAAAATAAATGAACTTTGAATTTACATTTAATTTTAAATTATAATGCATTTTTTCGAGTACTCTAAGCCTGTAAATTTGCAATTTCGCATTGGTAAGTAATTAAGTATCTATATACTTCAGCAATCTTAGGATTTTTACAAATAGGATTTTGTTAGGGAAGTTGAGAAATCCCGTAGGTTGAGATGGTTTGTACGTCGGGAGAGTTAATTTTTTTCAATATTTTGCAGTACGAAAATCGTTTTGCACATAAAATGATATTGGTTACCAAGGCAGATTTTGTCTGTAACTTTAGACTTTCATTCAGCAGAGATCTTTTTGATGGATCGATCATATAGTGATACACCAATCGAAGATTATTCCATGAGTAAATTTTAGAAAGCGTATTTATGTTTCATATAAATTTTTCGATAGTCCTTCCTAAAAAAAAAGCTTTTAAAATATTTTTGAAAATTCCTTTTTTTTAATCTTATAAAATGCCACCAGGAGACAGAATTTATTCTGATCTCGCGGCACTATAGTGAATGACTACAGCCAAGACCAGAGATCCTGAAGGAAGTCCTGTTAGGCGTCGATGAATAACAACTATCCTTGAAGAAAGTCTATTGAAGCCAGCGATCATATCCTGAGAAGAAGTCCTCCAGTGTTGTCCCTAAAAATTCTAAGGATGGGAAGTCCTGCTACATTTTTTCCTGGAGAAGAAATACTTGTAGCAAGGACTCCACCATGGGTGGGACCAAAGACATTAGAATATGAAGATGGATAACGCCATACGATTTTTTTTGCACACGATTTTGGGGTGCTGGCTTTTCAACTGGCTTTTAGCTATCTTGCCCAAAAGCCAGCGAGAGAGCGCTCTAGAGCCAGCCGCTCTCTTGTACGCATACAGCGACAGCCGAAGACTGTATGTGTGCACATGTATTCACAAGCATTTCTTCGCTGCAGCGCGCTGGCTTAAATTAAATTAAATTTTAAAATTCTAACATTACTAAAAACATTTATTTGTAATGCCTTTTATGATAATTATTCGAATGTAGTTCATTTTTTAGTAATGACCAATTATATGTACATACGTACCCTGCAGTTCCATTCATCGCCTTTTTAGCAGTGAATCACTGCCAAAAATTGAGCACAGAGCGCTCAATCACTAGTGAATTTGTATGAAAAATAGCGATGATTTTAACATGGGCATGTCCTAGTGGCTCATCACTGCCAGAAACTGGCGCTGATTTAGCACCTGTTCATCGCCAAATTCATCACCTTATAGGCGCTTTTTCAGCGCCTAATTATCACCCAAATTCATCGCCCATTTTCATTGAAAACATGTTAAATTTCATTGCTTTTATCAATGGGTTTATTAATACATTAAATTAATAGATTTTTACAAACTACGGTGACTTGTAGAGGTCTTCGGCAGGTTCTCAGCTTCCAGAGTCTTGGTAAGCTGCCTTTTCGCGCATGCAGATTATTTACGCATTTCCGCACTCTCTCCAGAGGCTCTGTAGGCTCGACCTGACCAATAGGATCTGAATTTACATACTTTTGCACGAATACAATATACCCTTTTACTCTACGAGTAACGGGTATAAAAATCAATTTTTTTGTTAGAATATTAAGAGCTGTTTTTATGTTATTAATAGATAACATTTTAATGTTTAAATAAAGCAGTTTTATGATAGAAAAAAAGCAGTGGGCCGAGTAAGAATTGTTCACAACATTATACTAACTAATTATTGTTTTTATTTTTTGCATGACCTCATGGACGGATTTTTGACAACGGAAGAACAAAAACATCAAAAACTGTAAGTATTAAATTTAATTGTAGTTTTTGTGTAACAAAAGTGCCGTTTTGTTTTTCATTTCTTGGTTTTATGTGTTCCCTATTTGTTTTCGTTTCTGTTAAGGTGGACCTAAGTCTTAACTTTTGTGGAATTGAGGAAATAACCTGCACATTTGCTGCGTTGAACGAAGTAATGTTCGGTAAGTGTTAAACATTGTTGATGTTAATTTTTCCAATTTCGTCTAACAACATTTTAAAACGCTATATTTTGCAGAATCTCAAAAGAGGGAAGGCTGTAGACATGAAGATTTCGTAAAAGATATTCGAACCGCTTTTACCCGACAAAAAACCGGGTCTATAAAGACGCTACCGTTTCATGAGCGTATTCTTCGAATAGCTTACCAACACCTTACATTCAAAAATAAAAAAAAACTTTTTTTTTCGTGAAATACCGTGCAACTTTGAATTAAAATAACTCTCTTATATCAGAGTGTTGCACGGAACCCTTTGGTGGGGACTTAGGTACATATCACAAGAATTTTTAGAAAAAAAAAATGGTAACGTTTGGTTACGTTTGAAGAAACTTTTCACCTAATTTACTTAAAAAAAAACGTAAAATTTTACAGATTATTTTTTAATACATTTATTTTTATTAAAATTTAACAAAAAAAAAAAATTAAAAATTTTTAAAAATAGTTAAGAGTTTAAATTTATTATTCCCATTTTCAAAAAGTTGTTTTTGCCTATTTTTATTGTAAAAATCGTCACTCAAAGTTACAAAAAAATATTAATTTTTCGTATTTTTGAAAACAATAAAACAAAGTTTCAATTTTGGATTTACATTGTGAGGTTTCTTTAAGACCTCGGACCATAATTCTTTCACTTTCTAATTCAGAATTTTATCTTCTTTCGCCACATATGACTCTCATTGCGCAACTCCGAAATTTGTATTTTGAATTAATCGTCACTTTTAGGGTCGCTCACCCCAGTGTGGGCCGCTGTCGACGTCAGCAGAGAAGTCGGCGCAGCGTAGAAGACTGCGGACGAAATCTATCGTGCAAGAAAGGGAAGCCGATATTCATATATTGCTCCCTCTTTTTCTTTCTTATAGCCTCTTCCCATAGAGTCCATCCGTGTGAATCCACAGAGCACATTTACCATCCACCATCCGATAACAGCTGACTTGAAGAGCAGTTGCTCATCTCAACATTAACGAAGGGGGCTTTCAACTCGAAAAAACTGACGCAAAATGGCGTTCTCCTAATCTTATTGTACAATAATATAATAAATAGCATAAGATAAGAGAGCCTAACCTCCCGTACACCACCCATTGCTCATACTACGCCTCTGTCTAGCCAATATTAATATGAAAAAATTGTAAACAAAACCAAATTGGTGCTGTTTTGGTGATATATAGCAACTTTGGAACTTTATAGGAGTTCATAGAACACTTTTAATTAATATTAGTTATTATTTACGAAGTGCAGAACATATTCTGAGACTTTGCTGCAAACATTATGTTTTCGTACGCAGAACAACTTACATTTTGGCCCACTCATAGTAACCTGTTTGCAAATGCTTTTCCGCTCATAACAAACAACAAATAATTCAAGAATAGCCAAAAATCAATGGCCTTAAGCATTTTTTAATTTTTTCCCGCCATCGATTTGATTTGTTCTCGCAGTGAATGTTCCAATTTTCACTGTAAAGAAGAAGAATTCATAGTTGCACCGAAAAAACATCGCCTAAATATCGCATAAAAGAGCCCGTCAAAGTCCGTCAAAATTGGATGGCGGACTAACTGGAAAATTTTCGGAACGGCAAAACCAAAGATATTATAAATGATTTACACCGAAATCATTCAATCCATTAATGGGGTTTACCTTTCTTTCAATTTAAAAAAAAATATATTCAATGAACAATGTTTAAAAAAAAAAAATACTTAAAAAAAAAAGGCTGCGTTCAGTCGGAGTTGAACTCGGTCCGACACGATCCGCAGTCGAGCGACTACACCCCTAGCCCACAGTGCCTTGTTTCGAGACGTCAGACAGATGCGACATTGAGCCTATTTCGCAGTAGAGCAAACGAAATTGCACACTAACACAACCAAAGAATCTAACACGGACAACGCACACTAAGAAATTATAAATCCACTTTCTGAATCCACACCAAAAATTTTGCCGTACATTCAGTTGCATGGGCGTTACACCTCTTAGTGTTTATATTCTCTTTGGCAAAACCTTACGGACCATCCGTTCAACGGATGGTAGATGGTGGATGGAGCTCTGTGGGAAGACCCTATTATAATCTGCCTGCACTCGGCGGTAGCAGAGACAAATTTCGGCCGGTCCGTCATTCTCTTTTGCGCTTAACCGTTATGTTCAGCTAGCGACCAAAATTTGGCTGGAATAATTTTCGTGACGCACCGACATGTGTATGCCCTTACATTTTGTGAGCATTATTATAATTTTCACCGCGAAACTTCTTTTCTGCCGACATTCAGGGTATTCCCTAAACTGTTAAATTGCTGAATTGTTAAAACTCAACAGAAAATTTCAGCAATTAAGGGAACGACCCAAAATGGTTCTTGTTGAATTTTCAAACAGCTGTTATTTGTTGAAAAGTTTAACGGAATTTAAAACATGTAAAACCCAATTTTGTGTTGTTTGTTACCGACTAAAATGGTTAGCTAGGTAAGAAGAACTACTAATAGATTTGCTAATTTGATTTTAAAGTAAATAATGCGAACTTATGCTAGTAAAATGTTGCAGAGTTGCCATATCTTTTAGTAAAATAAGGTGACAACTCTGGTTTTCAACGATTCAACAAAGTTTTCAACAGCCTCGAAGCTGTTGAATTGCTAAAATTTCTGAAAGTTGACTTTGTATGGAACAGCTGATTAACAGCTGACCAAAATTCAACAATTCAGCAATTCAACAGTTTGGGGAGCTGCCCTCTTTTGCCCTCTCATTCTATCGCTTAAGGTAAACATTTTTAACGTCCTCAGCAGAGCTGACGAGACCACCTTATATAGTTTCACCATGGTTCGGCTCATTCATTAGAGCAGCCGTCGGCAGCGTCCTATTAAGTGAGCATAGGGAATTGCTCTGCCCGTCCGCTGCCTCTCACGTACACTGTAGAAAAGCGGTTTGCCCAGTGCAAATTACTCACACAAATATAAAACAAAATGTCATCGTATGTGTGTGCCGACCGCTGCATTTGAGGCCTAGAAAGAGGCAAACATATATACATTTACTAGGATTTAATTGGATAAGATGGCATGGTCTCGTAGAACTTAAACGTTAAATTTAAAATTCACAATTCAAATAACTTTAACTGGTTTAATCATTAAGGTTCAAAAATATTATTTGTACTGTTCTTATTTGTATATATCACCTAATTAGTCGCAAATGGTTTGAAAATTCAATCAAAAAGAATCAAATTAATTTTTTTTTTGATCTCATTTCACAGTAACTCTAATGAATGAGCAAAATTGTACTTTTTAGATTCAATTTTATGAAGTGTCCATCGGTTTTTACAATTTTGCTCATTAATTGCTCATTGTAGCTGACATATATCTGTCATGCTTCTCTGCCGTAAAACGGAATTATTTCGTAATATGATTTCAATTTCATTACATGGTTTTAGCTACAAGAGTATATAAACATTGGCCGAATCTATATTCCTTCCTGATAACTTCATTTTCGCGGTCTTTGTTCCATTAGCGCCACTATGCAACTAGTTGGAACTGGATCCACCGAATCACTTACAAAAAAACAACTATACAACACATCACCGCGCAGCCTCCTTCAATACCTAGAAACCCACCACCAATCAGACATTTTGACCACGAGCAAGATGCTTTAATGTCCAACTTGGATGGGTATTGTCGGATGCCCAAAGTAAAAGCAAATATATCAAGTGCTTACTCCTGTGGATTTAGCAGAGATGTCAATATATAAAACAAATAAACAGATATAGATATGGAATAACGATTCTTCAGCACTCTACATACTATATGTATGTATGTATGTATGTAACTTATGTTACTGCTAATATATAAAGAAGAGTATCCAGGTGTTAAAGAAAAGTTCTGTGGTAGCAGAAGCAATCGCTCCTGCAAGGTCACTCATATAACTCCTGTGTGAAAAAAGTATTTTAAGCTGGTTCAAGGTACAACTAGTGACGTCAAAATTTAAGTTTACTGGGCATTATAAGGTCCTTGAAGGGATTCGGTCTATGTAAATACATACATACGCAAGGAGTTTGCGGGAAGAGTCAATGAAATAATAGGATAGAACGTGATATACACAAATATCTTTAAATTTGCATCTTGATTTTTTTTCGAAAAGATTGCATGTTCCATGAGAACTGCATAATGTTGGTGAAAACACTGGTCGCAGATATTTTATCAAAGTCGAAAGCGTTGTCACAAAATGAGTGTTTGTATCAACAAATGTACATCAGAAGTACTTTTATTCGTCTTGCGCATGAAAACAGCTGCTTTTTGTTTTGATTTGACTATTAATTAGAGGATATCAATCGGTAAGTAAAATAAAACGAAAACCGGAAAGGAAGTTAGCTTCGGCAATCCAAAGTTTAAATACCTTGCAGTTAAAATAAATACTCAACGTTTAATTCACTCGCTTTGAGATCTTCAGTGAGTCCTCGAACGCCGCCGTTTCAGGTATATCAGATATTTTGGATTTAGTTTTTAAATTGTCACGGCTAAAAATATAAAAAATAAAAACTTTCCAGGGGCGAGTTTTTATATTCTTAAACGAAATGTAGAAGCAGAATGGAAATCCGATAATTTTTGGCAGAGATACAGTGAACACAAAACGTCTTTTTATACCCTTGCAGTCAGAAGTTTGCAACACAGTGAAGGAGATGTTTCCGACCCCATAATGTATATACATATATTCTTGATCAGCATCACTAGACGAGTCGATCTAGCCATGTCCGTCTGTCCGCCCGTATGTTTGTCTGTTTCTACGCAAACTAGTCTCTCAGTTTTAAAGCTATCGGGCTCAAACTTTCCCAAAAGTTGCAGGTAGTATATATGTCGGAACCGACCGGATCGGACATAAATATCTTATAGCTTCTATAGGAAGGATCGAAAAAAAAAACGTAAAAAAATTCTGGCTTAGGTGTTTTTGAAATATTACCTTCTAGTTTTGGGAATACTATTTAAATACTTCTGAATTTCGAATAAAATTTTTAAAAAATCGGATGACTATATCGTATAGCTGGGCATAGGAACGGTCGGAAAATTAAATGAAAAATTAATAGGAAAAAAATTATATCTTTGTTGACTTTTATTACATTCTCTTCTCCTCTGGGATATGGTTTTTTCTTTAACATTTCAAAATTTCGTATTAAATTTATAAAAAATTCGGACGGCTATATTATATAGCTGCCATAAGAACGATCAAAAAATTAAAGCCAAAGTAATACGAAATCAGCTAAAATTTGGATTTTTGTAAATAAATAGGAATAATCTGCAAGGGTATATAAGCTTCGGCTGGCCGAATCTAGCTTCCTTTCTTGTTTTAATAGTGTTCAAGCAATCGCTTTGCCACCGATATATTAGCCGATAGTATCGGATATGAAAATTAGTGGATGTTATATAAATGACCCTTAATAAAATACAAAATGTTTGAATTAAATCCATCCAACTAGTTTTTATAGAAAAAATCGCTAAGTTAGTTGATTTTTTGATGCCAAAGACCCTACCCCCCTTAATCTACAGTTCACAGGCCTTACAAAAAAAAAATTCCCGTAAATACTTTACATATATTTGTGTTACTACAAATATTTTCTAATATAAATAAATATAATGTTTTCATTTCGCATTTTTAGTGTGATCCCAATAGATTAGGAACAAAGAAGCTTGTCATGTCATGGGAGAGCATTGATTCTAAGGATCTGCTTAGGTATTTAAATATATTTACTTTATATACGTACATATATGTATGTATCTAAATATTCGCATATACCTATTTTTACTTTTAGCATCCCACCTAGCCAGAATCTGTCTGCAACACATTTACTTACATCACCTGATGGATCGCGTTACCTATTGGAAAATTCAAACGGTTTGAATATTAATTATATTCACTTACCTGTATACAAAATAAACACGCTCATAGCACTGAGCTACAAGATGTTACCTTTATTATACCCTTGCAGAGGATATTATGAATTTAGTCAGAAGTTTGCATATCAGAGAAGGAGACGTTTCAAACCCCATAACCTATGTATATATATTATTGATCAGCATCACTAGAAAAGGTTTTCTAGCCATGCTGGTCTGTCCGTTCAGATTCTACACACAAAAAAGCTATTTATAATGAACCAAATAAAACATGGCCCGCAAAATAGTTGTTTTCCCATAAAATAGTAAAGCATTCATTTTTTTAATTTACGACTTTTATTGTGGTGTTACTTTCTATTCAAAGACAAAAAATACCAAATAAATGTGTGTAGAGGTTCCTACGCAGAAAAATTTGCCAAGTGACAATCTCTCTAACGCCCTAGTCGAAATCGCTTCCCGCTACTTGTTAAATATTTTCCCACGAATTCTATATACCCTTCTTTTAATCGAGTAAGAAATGTCTCCTTCTCTATTAGTAGTAATGTTTCTTTGTTTGGATTTGGCACCCGTTCTAAGAAACATTTTCGCATTATTGACACTATTTAAAATTAATAATATTGTTGATGATAAATATATGTTGCAGATTTGTGTCAATTAGATGAGAGTTTTTCCCGATTGGCGGGATATGGGTCCAGTCCTGATGCAGGATCCCGTTCCCTCTGGGCTGGCCAGGGGGTATTACGATCAGGTTCGGTAATTAGTTGCTTTTTGTCCTGCCAACAAAGCCTCAAGCAGTACATAGCTAAAAGAAAGGTAAGGCTGTTAGAACTAAGAACATTAATATTGGTGATTTAATCCACGTTATACTTCAGATCGAACGTGGACGACGTCTATATGAACAAAACAACCAAACAGAGGCAGTACGCACATGGCGTAGTGCCCTAAAAGGGACCTGCCAGCCAGAGGACTGCTTCCAGCTACTGGGATACTTGTATGTATGAGTGGTCGGAGATCCCGATGAAATGTTGCCGTGCAATTCCGAATGTCATTAGTGTCATAGTAACCAATCAAATGTGACTTGAAATCGGATTTAAAAACGAGTAGCGGGTATAACAACGATTTGACCTAAAATCCGACGTCTAGTCATGGCTATCGGGATGACAAATAATTTGGGAGAATATATTAAAACGTTATTACCATAATATTAAATATATGCTAAATGACCTGAGTTCAGGCAGTCGATTTACTGCTTGTATAAATCGATCTCTTTATGACTCCTTTTAGCTGAGTAACGGGTATTTGACAGTCAAGGCACTCACTCGACTATACCGTTCTATCTGGTTATACCCGTTACTCGTAGAGTAAAAGGGTATATTGAATTCGTGCACAAGTATGTAACAGCTAGAAGGAAGCATTTCCGACCCTATCTTCCTTATCAGGATCACTAGCCGAGTTGATCTAGCCTTGTCCGCCTGTATGAACGCTGAGATCTCGGAAATTATAAAAGCTAGAATGTTGGGATTACCCACATATATTCTTGGGCTTTCTACGCAGTGCAAGTTTGTTTCAGCCGACGCCCACGCCCCCTCTAATGCCCACAATCGCCCTAAACAATTTCAAAATGTGTCTGGCGCCTACACCTTTTAAGATTTTGGAAAAGTAAATATACCGTTTTCTTGTGTTAATAAATACCTATAGATATGTAGAAGAAATTGTTTATATCTCCATCGCACTCCCTTTAGCTGAGTAAAGGGTATCTAATAGCCGGGACACCCGACTATAGCGTTCTCTCTTATTTTTGTATGTTTTCACCTGTAATTCACAGGTACCAGGCCCACATGGACTGGGGGAAATTTCGTGAAGCTATAGAATTTGGTCATCAGCAGCTTGGGTGAGTTTACATAAGCTCTGAAACTGACTATTAGGTAAGATTCGTACAGATAGCAGACACTTATTTCCGTAAAAAGATGAAGGATTATTCTATTCCGTTTAAAAATATCGGCTTTTATATACAACCTATTGTTCTTATAGAGCAGATATTAGGCAACTCGAATTCATGTCGACCTAAACTTCAAAAAGCCCAAGAAGTCGACATTGACCAACACACACAAAGGAGTAAAGAGACTTTACTGTACATGCATGTTTCAAACAAAGTCCAACAACCACACACTAGTGCTTGATACGTTTTTCGTAGTTTACCGCTCTGGCGACGCTATAATTCCCAACCAGTTAGAGCGCTCCTTGCATGGTAACCCACTGCTGATAATTATCGTTGGCTACTACATGAAATGCATGTACAGTGAAGCATCTTCGCTTCTTCTTTTTGTGGCACAATGTCGAAGACTTGGACTTCTTAAAGTCTAGGCCGACATGACATCCATTGGCTAAAAACTGCTTTATGTTTAAAAATATGTAATTCACGGTGCTCTGACTCGTTGCAAGAAAATTATCTAATATCAATATGCCGAAAAGGCATTCTACATTGGCACATTTTCAAAATTAGTGAACTAAACTAGTGTTTATAAATATTGACCTTTCTTTATTTTTAAAATTCGAATATCTTCAGAATTTCAGAGGAGCTGGATTCACCGAATATGCGCGCTGAGACGTACCTAAACCTCAGCAGAGCTCACGCTTGTTTGGGAGGCTTGGAGCGATCGCTGAGTTATGCTAGACACTCACTTTACAATGAGTGCGGCACTAAGTGCCGAAGTGGACTTGTCCATTTGACGGTTGCACGAGTATATTTGGAAATGGGTGGATTCTCTAGAGCTCTGGAAGGATTGCAGGGTGCCTACAAGATAGCCACAGCTATTGGAGATCCGTCGCTTGAGTTACAAGTGTATGTCGCGCTGTCTGAGCTTTTTGGACGGCTTCAGGATAACGACAAAAGCGCAACGTACGCTTCTAAGGCGTATGATTTATCACGTTCCCTACAACTAGGTGACCTGAACTCATGCCACCATAGAGCCGCGTTATTGCGAATGGCTGTATCTCTGCGAAAGCAGGGCGAGCTCGGAGATGCACAAGATTATTGTAAGGTAGTGTCAAGTTCATTTAAGTTTATTTACTCAACTTCAATTATGCTTACCTTTGATTGTTATGCCGTTTAAGGAGGCCACAAAGCTATCTCTTATATCTGGAGATCAGGCCACTTACACGCGAAGTATTCGCGTTATGGGTGACATTTACCGGAAGAAAATGGATATGGATGTAAGTATTGCACTACACTTGTAACTGAAAGCACATAATTTTACGTCTGCAAATTATTGGTTCAGGAGAATTACATTTAAAACTCTAACCAAGTAGTTAAGAAGTTGCCGTTGCCAATCCTCAGTTAATTAATTTCAGGACTTTAAAGCCAATTTTTGTAGCAGAATGTATTTTTGTATTAAATTGTATTTAGCAGTTCAAGCATTATAGTCAAGTGAAACCGTCAAATGAAGATGAAGATATGCGCGCGACTGCCTGAAATCGCGCCATTACATTATTTGGTCAAAACTTCTTGGTCAAGTTATGCAAATCTGCCATGATTTTTATTTTGTAGGTTTTATTTTTAAAAATTAATGGTAAAAATTATTGTTTGAGTTTTATTATAAAACTAAGGCTTTAATCGTTATTGATGAGTAAAAAAAATAAAAATCATCAATATGTGTGAGTTTTATTTCATAAAACTCTAAATAAAACTCAATCAGCGATTGTGCGCATTGTATTAGAAATTTTAATTTGATTTCAATCGGTTCTGGTTCGTGTGGCCATGTAGTTTCAATACACAAAATAACAAGAAAGGAAGTTTATATACCCTTGCAGTTAAAATAAGTACCCAAAGTTTAGTCCTCACTCTATCGGTGCTGTTCTTGGGATTCCAAATATATTATTGCCTATTAAAAATGGTGATAATAAATTGTCAAAAATTAAAACGACTACTTCCTACAAAGTTACAATTTATTTTTATATATTTTTTCGAGATTATTCCTATGGGAGCCATAAGATGTAGTGGTCCGATCCGGTTCGTCCCGACATATGTACTACCTTCAATAGAAAGAAAACTTTTGGGAAAGTTCCATCGCGATAGCTTTAAAACTAAGAGACTAGTTTGCATAGAAACGGACAGACGGACATTGCTAGATGGACTCGGCTGATGAAGAATATATATACTTTATGTGGTCGGAAACGGCCTTCACTGCGTTGCAAACATCTGACTGAAATTATAATCGGCTGACCGAAGTTAACTTCTTTTCTTGTTTTAAATTGATTCAAATCAACAGCCCAGCCCATTCAATATTTTTAAAATCTGTTGAATTTTTTGACAACACAAATACATAAGAGCTTTACAAAGTAAAACTATTGTTTTTAGCGCGCATTCCGGCAATACGAACAGGCAATGGGTACGTCAGCGAGTTTGGGCGATCGTATGGCTCAAATGGAAGCTATGGACGGAGCTGCCCGTTGCCTGGAAACATTGCGTCTTCAAAACAAGATCTGCAACTGTAGACCGCTGGAGTTTAACACACGGCTTCTGGAGGTTGCTAGCTCAATTGGTGCCAAGGTAAGAACCAAATAATAAGATTAAAAAAAAAACGATCTGCCGATATGATTTCGTTAGCGATTTTTTAACATCCAACTCTAATGCATTTGAATATTATCTGGTTATTCCCTAAACTGTTGAATTGTGGAAAATTCTACAGAATATTTTAGCAATTGAGTGATCGACTCTTTGATTTTAAAGTTAATAATGCGTACTGGTAACACTTAAATGTTACAGAGATGCCATGACTTTTAATAAAATAAGGTGACAACTCTGGAAAGGTGCATCTATTGCCTTTCAAATAGTGTCAATAGTGGTCTAACGGGTTTCGAGATCTGTTCGGTTATAAAAGTGATTTTTGAGAATATCTTCTGAACTATTCTTTGGAATTTTTTTGTAATTTGTAAAGAGTGATCAGCGACTCAAAACCAAACGAAAAAAATTAGTCTCAGGTTTATCTTTTTTGCTGTAAAGTAGTGCAATTATCAACAACCCTAATATAAATACAAAAACTAAGCACACTTGTGCGGTGAGTGTCAAGTTTTAAATTTAAGGGAATGCCTTGCATTTATTTAATAAAGCGAATGTGCTTACTTTGCAGTTTATTTGTAAATATTTGCTGTTTATATTCTAGTTTCTGGTTCGAAAGATTCGTTGCCGCCTGGCACTAATCTACCGCGCACTAGGCGACGAGGATCAGTACAACACCCATTTTCGTTTGGCAAATCAAACGGATGCTGCGCTAGGCTTGAATTGCGGCGCGTGTGGCGAGCTGTTCGGCCTTCGGCCAGAAAACTTGGAAGCTCTGCCATGCGCACACATTCTTCATGCAAGGTAAGTGTATAAGTAATTTCTACCATTTTGAGATAACTTTTCTTATGTCAAGGGTATAATAATTTTAGTCAAAAGTTTGCAACCCAAAGAAGGATCCGTATCCGACCCCAAAAAATACCTATACCTAGACGAGTCGATCTAGCCATGTCCGTCCGTCTGTCCGTTTTGACGCAAACTATTCTCTCAGTTTTAAAGCTATCGGGATCAGACAACTATGTATATCTTATAGCTCCCATTGCCTTTGACAAATTAATATATACCAAATAAAAACACCTCTTAACGAGGTAAAAAACTAGTGATGATCGCACCTTCAACATACAAAAGTTCTGATATCAACATTTTTCACTTTTTTACTTTCTCCGCATTCTATCCCAAGCCAATTGATTTTCTTAAAGTCTCGGTATGTTGTCCTGTTAGTTTTTGCGATACCTTTCTATTAGTGTATCACTCATTATGATCGGACCATCACAGCAGATTTTCAATTCTGCGGCTATATATAGTAGTCGCCTTCGCACACTCTCCTTGTGCGCTTCGTCACTACATGGACTGCCGTCCATAGTGATAATATTATTTTTTAAATATTTCTGAATTAAGTTTTAAAGAGCTGCCATAGGAACAACCGGGAAATAATGGGAAAGAATTAGGAAAAAAATATAGTATAATTGATTTTGATTATTATACCAGTTACTCGTCTGTCTGTCTGTCTGTCTGTCTGTCTGTCTGTCTGTCTGTCTGTCTGTCTGTCTGTCTGTCTGTCTGTCTGTCTGTCTGTCTGTCTGTCTGTCTGTCTGTCTGTCTGTCTGTCTGTCTGTCTGTCTGTCTGTCTGTCTGTCTGTCTGTCTGTCTGTCTGTCTGTCTGTCTGTCTGTCTGTCTGTCTGTCTGTCTGTCTGTCTGTCTGTCTGTCTGTCTGTCTGTCTGTCTGTCTGTCTGTCTGTCTGTCTGTCTGTCTGTCTGTCTGTCTGTCTGTCTGTCTGTCTGTCTGTCTGTCTGTCTGTCTGTCTGTCTGTCTGTCTGTCTGTCTGTCTGTCTGTCTGTCTGTCTGTCTGTCTGTCTGTCTGTCTGTCTGTCTGTCTGTCTGTCTGTCTGTCTGTCTGTCTGTCTGTCTGTCTGTCTGTCTGTCTGTCTGTCTGTCTGTCTGTCTGTCTGTCTGTCTGTCTGTCTGTCTGTCTGTCTGTCTGTCTGTCTGTCTGTCTGTCTGTCTGTCTGTCTGTCTGTCTGTCTGTCTGTCTGTCTGTCTGTCTGTCTGTCTGTCTGTCTGTCTGTCTGTCTGTCTGTCTGTCTGTCTGTCTGTCTGTCTGTCTGTCTGTCTGTCTGTCTGTCTGTCTGTCTGTCTGTCTGTCTGTCTGTCTGTCTGTCTGTCTGTCTGTCTGTCTGTCTGTCTGTCTGTCTGTCTGTCTGTCTGTCTGTCTGTCTGTCTGTCTGTCTGTCTGTCTGTCTGTCTGTCTGTCTGTCTGTCTGTCTGTCTGTCTGTCTGTCTGTCTGTCTGTCTGTCTGTCTGTCTGTCTGTCTGTCTGTCTGTCTGTCTGTCTGTCTGTCTGTCTGTCTGTCTGTCTGTCTGTCTGTCTGTCTGTCTGTCTGTCTGTCTGTCTGTCTGTCTGTCTGTCTGTCTGTTCTGTCTGTCTGTCTGTCTGTCTGTCTGTCTGTCTGTCTGTCTGTCTGTCTGTCTGTCTGTCTGTCTGTCTGTCTGTCTGTCTGTCTGTCTGTCTGTCTGTCTGTCTGTCTGTCTGTCTGTCTGTCTGTCTGTCTGTCTGTCTGTCTGTCTGTCTGTCTGTCTGTCTGTCTGTCTGTCTGTCTGTCTGTCTGTCTGTCTGTCTGTCTGTCTGTCTGTCTGTCTGTCTGTCTGTCTGTCTGTCTGTCTGTCTGTCTGTCTGTCTGTCTGTCTGTCTGTCTGTCTGTCTGTCTGTCTGTCTGTCTGTCTGTCGCGAATTTCGGGGGTGAGGACCGTAAACTAGAATATTACCTAAATAATGTCATACATTTACTTGCGTATAGTAAATCTAAATGTACAATTTTTGTAATTTAATAAGAAAGATCTGAAGAGTATTCAAACTTCGGCTGACCGAAGTTAGCTTCATTTCTTGTTTTCATTGCTAAATATGTTTTCTTTGTTGTTTAACAGGTGTGCCTACGAAATATTACGACGTCGGGACAAAAATACGGCTGGGCGATCATGCCCCGCCTGCAACAAGCTGGTGAGCTCCCGCACACATCTTTGCGGCAGCGTACCGGTTGAGAGTGAAAGCACCGACGGAGGCAGCGTCGTCACGGTTAACCCCAACGCTAATGCTCTGTCGGTCGATGGTCTCCTGGGGATAAGCACCAACATCCTCCTACCTTCCGCCGCGTTTTCCCACGCCAACAAACCGGCACTGGACACTGAAAATAGCGCTTTGTTGTCCCCCAAAGTCATCTACCACAGCAACTTATCCTTGGCTTCGTTAAGTATGCGCGCATCTAGCCTGACGATCGACAGCGGTCAAAATGTGACATCATCTGTGTGAAATGAATACTAGAACTTATTTTAAAGAATGCATTGTATAGGGTTACATTGAAGAGAAGGAACAGGCCGATTTTGACCACGACAAAATTGGGACACGATGTGAAATTGAAAAATGCAATATCAGGATCGTGATTTTATCGCTCGTTCTTAAAGATAGATATTTTTCTTTTCGTAATATAGATAATGGCATTTTAAATGCACACAAAAGTTAACAGCCATTTTAGTTACTAACGATCTAAGCCCATTGTAAACAACTGAAACAGCAAGCATTTTACCTACTGCTTACGCTTGAGTCCTATCTTATTTCTCAACTGAAGTACCTTACCAAGCTAATACTCGTCAACGTCTTGTGTATTGTTCATGTTTTAAGATTAAAAAAAATTGCAGGTACATATTAGATTGTTCTTATATATGTATGTATGTGCACATATAAAACATACATAGGCTATATATCGTTACTATGTGTGCAAACTAACACATATTGTTAAAAAGCTGGAGCTCCCATAAATAAAGAATTTAAATCTGGTCAATATGTATGATATATATAGTTTTATTCAGTACGGTTGTCAGGACTTTCATAATTGAGAGCTAAATCTAGAGCATGTGACATAAAATTGTCTATGAGAGAAGCAATCTTCTCTAAGATCTAGTCCAGCCATCGTCAAAGTCTGCCGCTTTGATTTATTTATAGCAGCCCCCAGTCGGAAGTTTTGGAGTGGTCGGCGTTTCGGAATGCATCCGGAACGCATCTTTGTCCACAGTAAAAATGCGATACAATGTTGGACAGCATCCAGAATGCATGCTAGATGCAACCCAAGTCATCAGTCCCCTATAGCTTCTTTTAGAAGGCAAAAAGGGAGAGGTCTGTGCAATCGTAGCTTCTCTTACGTCGCAGCCGAGCCCTTGCCGAAACCCGAACGTTGCCGATCGTTCGTTTTTCTTTTTCAATCGGTGCAATTATAGCTTCCATCGGAATGCATCCGGAATGCATCCATTGGCATGGAAAATATGAAATGATAATCTTAAGCAGTGGTCTTGAAAAACAAATGAAAAGAACAAAAGAGGCATTGCAAGAACGCGCGCGGTTTTTTCGTTGCTTATGCATTTTTCTCACTTGCTTTTTGGAATCTGACCAGTTAAGTGAAATTGATTTTTTTATTTTTGTATTTGTATTTTTATTATTGTGTGTCATCCTAACGCTACAAGTTTGAAACTTATAAATTAATGCGCTAGTCACAAATAGGTGCAAATATTTACTTATTGTATGACTTAAAACTAATGTTATATATAAAAGAGATCTAACCTAAGTCGCTTTCTAATTTTACTTTTATTTACCTAACAGTGTTTTTAAGATGTGAGAGTAACTTTGTTTTAAATTGCATTGCACTGCTAATATTCTTTAACTGGCTGGGGAGCTGATTCCATGATCGAATAGCATTTATTAAAAATTGTCTCTCGGCTGTCAATAATCTAGGTCTTATGCAAGTTAGGTTGTTAGCTCTTCTAGAGGCTGTAAATTGGAGTTTTTCAAATAGATACAAAGGTTCTTTTTCAAAAATAATTTTATGGAGATAAATTAAGTTACGCATCTTTATCCATTCATTAAGGTCGACATTAAATATTTTTTGTGAGAATTCCGAGACATGATTTCTTAATGGTAGGTTGAATATGTACCTTGCTATGCAATTGAATACAACCTTAATTTTGTTTTGGCTGATAGTATCACAATTTGAAAAAACTTCTATTCCATAGAAGAGCACTGGAGCAATACATGTTTTGGCTATCATTAAACGTATATGAGTGGGCAGGCAATTTTTGGTGACTGATAATGTTCTTATTATGCCATATGTTTTTCCCACAGCCTTTGATATATGATCACTCCAGGTAAGGGTCCTGTTGAAAGTGAAGCCTAAGTTTTTGGCTGTTTCAACATATTCAAGTGTTGCGTTATTTATGCTTAGTGGATGTAAATTATTAAGATCTATTTTCCGTTTACTTATGGTAAGACATTTAGATTTTAATGGGTTGATCCTAAGTCCATTGTTGCCGGCCCACTCATTTACACGTGCAAGATCTCTGTTACAAACATCTATACACTCATTTATTCTGTTTAATGGACGACTCACATACATTTGGACATCATCCGCATACAAGTGGACATTGCACTCAGACAGCGCATTGGGAAGGTCATTAACATACAAGGAAAACAATAAGGGAGCAAGCACAGACCCTTGGGGTACACCACGGTTCACATTTTCAAACGTAAAAGAAACGCTAGACAGTACAACGGATTGACGACGATTTTGTAGGTACGAAGACACAAGTTGGGTGGAAGCTTTAGAAAACATGAACATGTTACGTAACTTGGCACAAAGGACATTATGGTTTACAGTATCGAAGGCTTTACTATAGTCCAGTAAAACTAAGAGTGTAATATTATTGTCGTCTATTTGTTCCCTTATATCATCTGCAATTTTTAAAATAGCTGAGGTACAGCTTCTGTTTTTCCTAAAACCTGACTGACTATTGTTTAGCATTGCATTGTCAGACATGAACTTATTAATTTGATCAGCCATTAAATTCTCAAATACTTTTGAAAGGTAGGGTAGAATGGAGATGGGCCTATAATCATTGTTTGATTTTGGAATCGGAATTATTTTAGCGTTATGTACGGGAGGATTTTTGGCAGCAATATTTTTATAAACTTTGGGTTTATGTTGTCGAGCCCAGTAGCGTCACTCTTAACTGGTTAACACACATAAACCTAAACCTAATATCACAGCCTATTCCAGGTACAAATTGTGGGGTCAGGTACTTATTTTCAGTGATTTCAGGTACTGGGCAGTTTAAGAACTTTTTATTTAAATCATTAACATCTATGTCTTGCTCAGCTCGTGGTTTGGATTTGCATATTCCAAGGTTTTTGATTATTTTCCATGTCTGAGTAGTTGAAGCTTTATTAAATTTACGGGAATAGAAATTTTTCTTGGCGGTATGAGAAAGTTTGGTCACTGTTTGTCTCAATGCCTTAAACATCGCGTAGGCTTGAAGTGTCCTGTATCTTTTCCACTTATTATACGCTCCGTCACGCAGTAATATTGCGTCTTATATGCTTTTATGGAACCAGGGTTTTTCAGAAGGACGAATAACTTTTTGACGGACAGGTACAAGACAGTTATATAAATAACAAATATTGTGTTGTAAAAGGTTTACTTGTTCGTCTACTTCGGAAAGGGAATATATGTTATTCCAATTGCACGAGTTGAAGGCTAAGTCCAAAAGGTCATAATTGATACTTATAAAATCCCTAAAAACTATTGCATGGTCAAGGTATTGTAGGTCAAGTGCATAGGTCAAGAATATTAGGTCATGTTTTGAAAAGGACGGTACAATAAGTTGGTCATATTTAGCTATTCTGTCTGTGTCAGACATAAAAATCAGGTCTAAGAGCGTGTTCCGAGTTTTGGTAAAATGTGTTGGGGATACGGAATTTACTAATTTCATGCCCAGCGATTTCATGTTCTCTGCGAGGTGGGACTACCTTAGAATGTCGCTATTAAAATCTCCTGTTATAATTACGTCTGAATAATTTAATGACACGTCTGGGAAAATATTTAAAAACTGCTCATAGTTAATTCGGCAATTAGGTCGGTATATACACCCAATTAACAGTTTATCGGCATTTCTTCGACATCTAATTTCTACAAACAAGTATTCAATTACACTGCTAGACGGATGTTTACAAACCAACGTGGAAGTTAACTTTTTACTAACATATATTGCAACCCCACCCCCGTGACTATCACGATCAGAGCGATGCAAATTATAGCCATCACATTCAACTAGGACATCACATAGATTTGAAACAAACCAAGTTTCAGACACACATATAACATCGACACTTGAATTGATAAAGAGGTATCTAAATTCTTCAATTTTTCGTGTGAGGCTTTGGGCGTTTAAATGACAGATGCCTAGACCTGATCTATTCTTTCCGAGAATCCTTAACATCGCATGGCTGTTTGATCGATTTGTATGTATATTATAGCTGTCACCCATTTCGAAATTTGAGAAATTAGTTGCGCACGCTGTCTACAATTAATCATGAATCTAAGATACACCATAATGATAAACAAACTAAAATTAGAGCGACTGATTTTAAACCTAAATAAATATAATAATGTTAATGAGAATATGTTGAATATGTTTCGGTTAAACCATTTTAATCGTTTTATTTGTTTATAGTTCTTGAAAAATAAACATTTGTGCTTTTCTGTGTCGCGGTCGGCACACACATACAATGTTTTTTGTTTGATTCCCACCATTTAAGCACATTGAAGTCTTGGCCTAGGGAGATTTTAACCGAAATATTTAACCAATTTGTTTGCACAGTCGAAAATTTGGTTAATTTCTGGACAACTGGATATACTTTTTTCCACAATATTATTCAGCAAATGGTTTGTTTTTGAATGCGCTGATCATATTAGATCCCCGGTCTGTCACAATTACTGCGAAGTCATGGTCTATATTGCAGTTAAATGCCCTTAATTGCTCAACAACTTTTTGCTTTACATTTGAGCCTGTAATATAAAGGAAATGTTAAGGCTTACATATGTACATACCAGTCGCTGATATGTTCATCGATTTTATGGCAAGTAATCTACAAGTAAGTTTTCCGCTTAAAATATATTGGCTATTTCATCAGTCACATCAAGGCTTTGCTTTTCGTATATCTGGGTGATATTTCGCCACAATTTCGTCGGGTCCGGTATAATTTTGTCAACGTCAATGTTTGGTCCATATCGAGCTCCAATGGCCACGAAAGCCGAAAACAGTCTCTTTAAACCACTGTCTTGAATGGTGTTAAACGACCTACAGATTTTAATTGACCATTCTGTAGCTGCTTCTGTTATTTTTTTTTTAGTGTCCTGGTCTACAGTTATGTCCGGTTTTATATCATCGTCAGTGCTAACAGCCGCGATGTAACATTTATGGCGGACAAAATTCATTGTGCAATTTTTATACTTTAGCACCTGAAAGCATTTTCGGCAAGCTGTTACACCTTCAATTATTCCACCATCGCTGTCCCCAATTATTCCAAAGGTCTCCCAAACTTGACTCCATCCACGTTTATTTAAAATCTTGTACTCACCGCACTTCAAATGGTTCTTAACAGCAACCACATCAATTGGGGAATTCTGCAATTGGTATTACTTGCTAAATATTTGTAAAATATCTGGAAACAAATTTTAGCCTGCGTTTATTGAAGAAGCCATTAAAGCATAGAACATTTTTCGCAGATGAAAAACAACTTTCTCGTTTAAATTTCAGAATCAATAGAAAATGTATATATTTAAAAAGAAAATTTTTCACAGATATAAATAGGTTTCTCGTTAAA
The DNA here is from genome assembly GCA_035046095.1 of Drosophila pseudotakahashii. Taxonomy (NCBI): domain Eukaryota; kingdom Metazoa; phylum Arthropoda; class Insecta; order Diptera; family Drosophilidae; genus Drosophila; species Drosophila pseudotakahashii. The sequence continues at coordinate 1,789,651 of JAWNOE010000254.1, forward strand.
ACTCCAGAAGCAAAGTTCAGATGACTTAAAAGTCATAGAGTTCACTCTACGAATTCCAAGTGACTTGAAATTACTTGCAAGTGGTACCACTCGGACTTACTCGTTTCAAGTCATAGAGTGATTTTTGACTTTAAATTCTGTGTACTTTACTTGAAATTTTGTTTTCAAGTTCAAGTGAGTGAATATTTCAAGTTCACTTGTAAGTTCTGACTTATAAGTTCACTTATGCAGCAATCTAGTAATTAACTGCACTATCAACATCAGGGACAGAGTCGAGTTGCAATAATTTTTTGATACCGGTTGGTCTTTGATTTTTCGTTGTCAAACGGGCACGCTCAGATAACCAATCTAAGCTTTTACATGATATGTTAGAAAAACAAAGACCCTTTTTGGCTTCTGGAGGGGGTCATACAATTTTAATTTTTGCTCGAATATACACACACAATACAAATAAGTAAATCAGATCTTATCCAAATATATATTTATACATTGTAACGAACATTCATAATTCTCAGGCCAAGATGTTACTAAGAGAAGAGCCCACGCGAAATTATTCTCCGGCTTGGCTCGTCGACAATTGGTGTAGGTTTTGGCTGCTTCTCTCGAACGGCCTATTTTCATTATTAACTCAAAAAAATATTCGCGTGATAGGACAAGCTATAACAAAGGGACGAGATACTATATATTTTGACCAGACATTACGGACTTCTAAAACTAGGGGGGTCTATTGCACTTTGCCTACTCCGTGAACACTTTACAATCTCAAATGTTGTAGAGATCTGTATTGCCCTCCCTTCCTTCGGCCGTTTCTTTATCGATAAAAACCCTATTCCATGAAACGGTCCCTTGGTGTTCAGGGGTGTCAAAAAATTGGGGATTTAAAACATTATAAAAAATAAATAAATAAATAAATAAATAAATAAATAAATAAATAAATAAATAAAAAAAAAAATAAATAAATAAATAAATAAATAAATAAATAAATAAATAAATAAATAAATAAATAAATAAATAAATAAATAAATAAATAAATAAATAAATAAATAAATAAATAAATAAATAAATAAATAAATAAATAAATAAATAAATAAATAAATAAATAAATAAATAAATAAATAAATAAATAAATAAATAAATAAATAAATAAATAAATAAATAAATAAATAAATAAATAAATAAATAAATAAATAAATAAATAAATAAATAAATAAATAAATAAATAAATAAATAAATAAATAAATAAATAAATAAATAAATAAATAAATAAATAAATAAATAAATAAATAAATAAATAAATAAATAAATAAATAAATAAATAAATAAATAAATAAATAAATAAATAAATAAATAAATAAATAAATAAATAAATAAATAAATAAATAAATAAATAAATAAATAAATAAATAAATAAATAAATAAATAAATAAATAAATAAATAAATAAATAAATAAATAAATAAATAAATAAATAAATAAATAAATAAATAAATAAATAAATAAATAAATAAATAAATAAATAAATAAATAAATAAATAAATAAATAAATAAATAAATAAATAAATAAATAAATAAATAAATAAATAAATAAATAAATAAATAAATAAATAAATAAATAAATAAATAAATAAATAAATAAATAAATAAATAATATGACTAAAGAGAGATTTCAAAAACATTTTTCTGGTCTGCACCCTACAAATTTATGGGTCAAGTTATTTTCTTATGATGAGCTAACACAAAATGTCAGACAACAATCAGATCAAGATTTTTCAAATACCTTAGCACATTTAAGGTTAGGCATTTTAGATGAGAAAGATTATCAGCTTTTATCTAAACGAGAAATTAAATTAAATAGCGATACAATTGAAACATGTCTTTCCGAACTCATCGAATACATTAGAAAGTTGCCTGCACATACAATATGTTTATTTCCTACAAGGGAACAATGCTCAAAGTTAAACGAAGGAATGTTGGAAATAATTCCTTCAGAAAAAATATTGCTCACCGCTGAAGACTTAATCGAAGCTAAGACTGCCATTCAGAAAGCTAAAGCAGCTAAATCCTTGGAAAAACTGAAAAAGAAAGGTAAATGCTCAGAAACTGCTAATTTGGCAGATACAATAGAAGTTAAAAAAGGAGCAAAAATCATGTTACTTAGAAATCTAGATGTTGCATCCGGATTAGTTAATGGATCTATAGGGATAATAAAGAAGCTGCATGAAACGGTGAGTATCGTAAACGCCCGTACTTTTAAAAGTGTTGTAAAGTTGACTATCCAATTCGAGGAAAATGAATTTGAAACTGAACGCATCGAATCAAAGTTTCAACTAAATAATAACGTTTATATAGTTCGAAAACAATTTCCAATATGCTTGGCGTATGCAATAACCATTCATAAAAGCCAAGGGCTAACAATCACCTCCGGAGTTGTTGATATTGGTGACAGTATATTCGCAAATGGTCAAACTTATGTTGCTTTATCTCGTTTGAAAACCCTTTCCGGTCTACATATTCTCAACCTTAATCCGAAAAGCATAAAGACAAATAATGGTGCTATTATAGAATACAATCGATTAAGAAGTAAATATAGAAAAGATCTACCACATTTGGTTGGTAATTCTAAAAAAAATAAAAATTGTTCTGATAAAAACATATATTTAAGGCGACAAAGAGCAGCTATCATTGAGCCGTCTGTATTAGAAAAGAATATAACAAGCAAAAAAAATGATAATAACGCAATTTCTCATAATATACGTGGTATGGAAAACACAAACAATGCTTGTTATGCGAACTCTGCATTTCAATGCCTTATAAATATTAGATTGATAAAGGAATCAGTATTAAATGATCAAAATCGTAACATTTTAAAATCATCATTTTTGAATTATACAAACCCTTTAATGATGGGGACAAACATTAATATTTCAGATTTACGATCGAGAATTTTTGACAACGTAGAACAGCAGGACAGCGGAGATTTTTTGCGACAACTATTAGACTGGCAATCACTAGCTCGAATAAAACAATTATGTGTACATAAACTTGTGGAATCTTTAAAATGCTCTAACTGCGATTATAGGCCAAATGTTCAAATAACAGAAAACGTAATTGCTCAACTTTCTGTTCCTATAGATAGAAAATGCTCAATGAATGAATTAATATCATTTAATTATGGTAATTGGAAAAATATTGAAGATAGCGAGTGTGCACATTGCGGAAACTATTTACAATGTCAGTCCTTATTAGAAAATTTAGGGCGCGTGCTTGTGTTCTCTCTTAGTTTAGTCGATGCAGCGAATAGAAAAATAACAAATTTTAATTTAACAAACGCTTCACAAAGTGAGCTTAGATTTGAAAATAAAAGATTTGTTTTATCAAGTGCCATATTTCACCATGGAAATGCATTAAATGAAGGACATTATACAACAGTTTTAAGAAAAAAATGAACATTTTACAAAGCTAATGATACAACAATCTCTAAATGTTCTTGGCCACGTAACAGCAAAGATGTGTATATACTGTTTTATGTTGAAAGATAATTTAAAAGTTTCAGAAAATTATGGGTATCTTTAAGGTATTTTTTGAATGCTAATTGGGCAGTGAATACATATATTTTTTGGTTGGCGAAAATCCTCATACTGAACCCTCCTCGAGGGTGCCGACTGGAAATGGCGCTACAGTGCTTGCAATATATCAGGCGGCGTTCAGCTAAGATCAGGGGTCAATCCTATGTGCTCTAGTTTTTTAATAACTAAGTTATATGGGGATGACTTTTGGTCATGGTATGAGGTATACTAATATGTAAATTAAACCCAGGGTATAAATTGTCCCTTTAAAAACTTCTGATATCAAACAAAAACACCTCTTAACGAGGTAAAAAAAATAGTGACGACCGCACCTTCAACATACAAAAGATCTGATATCATATTTTGTGACGAAAAATAATTTTACATTCGAAAATATAAAAACACTTTCTAAAATTTACTTTTTCGGCACGCTTGTTACGTGGGCATATTAGTGCCCTAGTCCTGAAAGGACTTGGGCCGAAGGAAAGACATCCGATGTTCAGGCACCAATTTTGCCGGCATAAGCTCGCCGGATGGGGTGGGTTCTTGGTAAGCCTTTCTCCTCTCCAACATAACGAGAATAAATATTAAAGATGCCTGAAAACAGTAAAAGTTGTAAAGTCCGTCGGTCATCAGTCTACATTGCCCCACAAGCTAAGCTTTTGCTTGATCGTAATATGATCGGGCAATGTTTCGGCCACATTCCCTCCCCTTCACACTATGGTGTGCCAAATGGATCGTCGCGGGCCGCGCAATACGATCCCCTATTGTCAAGGTTGTTCGTCAAAAGTTATGTCATTATTCTTCACCTACTCCACTTATCGCGTCAGCAACCCCCGTTTGAAAACTTAGCACTTCATGTTTTAAGTTCGTTTTCACATTACAATTTTATTGGATAAGATATTGGCTAGTGCCATTTATGAGTAATATTATGGTTAGGAATACATATGAATTTAATTGTTAATTGACCAACAAAATTTGTTAGCGGAGAGTATCGAATTTATCACCCGTACAAAGGTGCACACGTCAGCAGAATTGCTGACTATTTACGACTACAAACGTCGCTCTGAGGACACTTGTGATTGTTCATACAAACACAAGGCTGATACTCGCCGCTGAAAAGTCAATGTTTATTATATTATAAAAAGTAAGACAAAAGCTTACTGATTAATTATAAAAATATTATAGTGCCTTGAAGAGGCCTAAGTTGGAGGATTTACGTTAGATAATTAAAAACAAAAGGCACGGATATATATATATTTGGTATAGGAAAAGGAACCGTGTTCCGACAAACTTACCCCTTTTGTCCTGGGCGATGAGATCTCGACGCACTGGATCCTGGGCTTTTTGAAGAAATTAGAAACAAATATATATATATATACACGTGCAAAACACTATCGTTAGAACAAAAAAATCTCGTTCTTAAACACAATCACTAATTGTATATATATATATATGTATGTATGTATGTAGATCCCTCGGCGGCACACGTCTGTTCCTACGGTAGGGTCTCAAGCAGCTGCGTCTCCAATGTCACTGCACTCCTTCTTGATATTATTGCTGTTGCACTAGCATTCATAAATGCCTTGGTTCACAATTTGTTTTTTTCTTTTTGTTTTGCTTCACGTTTGTCGGTAATTAAGACATTTCATTGCCTTTATTTTTCTGTCACTTTTTTATGATTTTTGAATAGGTTTCTTGCACTTTATCTTCTTTTCTAGACCTGGCGGCATATCGCCTGTTCCAGGGCGTGCTTTTGGTCCTGACGTCCTTGCACGGATCGCTTGTACATCTTGACCACTTGCAGGATGATCACGAAAGCAAACATAGCGATGACGATCTTCAGATTATGGTTCACGTCCTGAATGTCGTCCTTGTGATCGATTATTTTGACGGTGTTGATCACATTGGCCGTACTATGGTCCACTTTGGAATTAGTTCCTCCCATGATGAAGTCCTTGATAATAAAAATAATTCTTCTTTAGGACGAGGGTGTAGTAGAACTATCTTCAGGATTCCGGTCTTGGCTGTAGTCGTTGGCGGCGTCGGGAATATAGTGCTCACACTATAGTGCCGTGAGATCAGAGTGAACTCTGTCTCCTGGTGGCATTGGACTCCGTGGGCAGATGCCCAAAGCCCATGGGGGAAATCGTCCTTCCTCGGAGCTAGTGGTTTCCGTCAGTATGAGACCAGACTAGATTCTGTCTACCTTCTCTATCCGGCTACGGTCTTTTATACCAGTATAGAGCTTTTTTCCTCGGCCCCCGTGATAGGTTTGCATATTTAGGTGTTCCCACCTATGATTTCCCCTATCGGTAGTGTCAATGCCCGACTGGTGCACTTTGCCAGCCACTGGTGTAGGGTTACGGTCGTTGTTATGACCGTGTGCCACTCAAAGATCGTCAAGTTGCACATTCCTTTGCTTGTTTTCGGTGAGTAAATGTGTCGATTGCCCCCCTCCCTTTGCCTCGAGATTCGATGTTGTTTTTCTACGTGCATCTTTCTCCATCAAATTAATTGAAGGAGAGGGCGTACGTAACAGGCTCGAAGTGATCGATACGGACACGCATGGAATGACTTCGCAAAAAGGAATTTTCGTACGACCAACGAATTAGTGCTGGTTTTGTTTTTCTTTTCTATTATTTAGGCGCCCTTAAACGTGTGGCTTCGACCCACTCCTGCACCAAGAGTCTCATGTGCATCCGACTGCTCTAACCGGGCTTTCCGAAACCTTTATCCCGACATGATGGGTATGTCTCAATTACTTGCCTCAGCTTACTGTGTTGTTCGGGGGATAGCTGATGAGGCGTGTACGCGGTTTCGGGTTTAGGAGGGTCGTTCATATCCAAGTCTCCGGTCATTAAGTCGTACTCCGGTGGTGCTTCGATGGCTGCAAACTCGTTTCCGCCCTTACCAAGGAATGTTAGGCCAAACGTATCCCAGAAATTGATTCCGAAATAAAAACGTTGTGTCAGACCTGGTACTATCAAAAATTCCAGATCCTTAGTCTCGCCTTCCCATTCCACGGGTAGGGTTATGGCTCCGACTACTCGGGTTTCGCCGCCGCTAGCGGTGCGCACACATTCTTCGTTGAGCTTTCTTATGAGCCGCGTCCGGTTCCTTAAGAAGGCTTCCGCTCCTCTGCCAATACAATTCGCACTAGCGCCTGTATCCAGTAACGCTAGTATTTCTACTCCGTCGACTTTAGTTTTGGCAAAGAAACGGTTATCGTTTTGTATGCTTACTACCGTGTCTAATACTTTCTGCTTAAGCTTGCGATATTCTGCTCTGGTGCCATATAGCTTGTGCATCTTTCGAATGTCCCGTGTGGTGTTGCCCGTATCCTCTGAACCGTGGAAGATACGCTGTCTTGCTAGATCATACTCCCTCTCTCGTTGTTCTAGGTTCTTATGGGGAGAGATTTGTCTGGGAATGGTGGTCTCTACGGGAATGTAACTGCCTTGGTCCGCCAGGCTGTCCCGGTCTGGCCTGTCGAACTTCGCGGAAAGGACGCTGGGTTAGCGTCGTCATCGCCTCCTATTTTCTCACACACTCTACAAGTGGCGTCATGGAATCTAGTAAGGCAGGGATCTTCTTCAGGGTGCTTTCGATAAAAATCCGCTGCCCTGCCGCATTTATAGCAAACTAATTCGTGAAGCGGTTCTCGGCATCCATGTCCGTTTTCTAACCCCTTCGCTTCCGGTTAAACTCTTCCAAATTCACAGTGTCTGGAAAATCCTGCGGCGTCTGGTAATCCTCGAGCTCACTGACCGGCCTGCTACGTGCGGCCCTGCCGTTACTCCTTAACCAGCGGTCCACTCTAAGTCCTTCCTTTTTCAGATCCGCTAGCGACCTAATCGGGGATGTCAGCAACAAGCTTCCCAACTGGGCATTTAGATTGTCCTTGATGAGCTCAACGAATTTGTCCTCTTCTAGCTTGTTCTGCAACCGGAAATGCAAGTTATGCATATCGGATACATAGTCGCTAAAAGATTCATTTTGTCCTTGTCGCCGTTCCATCAGCTCCTTGATCTTCATGAGGTCACTCCCGGATGAGGAAAAAGTGCGTTTCATTTCCGTCGTTAGTGAGTAGTAATCGAAGTTGTAGTCGTCCGCTCGATCCTCCATCAACTGCCAATACCACTTGCTGGCGGCTCCTACAATAGAAAATGTTCGTGTGGGTAAAATATTATAAATTTGTCTGAAGCGGGCCGAATGAGTAAATTTTAGAAAGTGTTTTTATATTTTCGAATGTAAAATTATTTTTCGTCACAAAATATGATATCAGATCTTTTGTATGTTGAAGGTGCGGTCGTCACTATTTTTTTTACCTCGTTAAGAGGTGTTTTTGTTTGATAAAAATATAGAATAAAAATATAATTTATATAAAAAGGTTAGGCATTCATGCGATGATTGGATTTAAATATATAAAGATGAAATTAAAAATGAAAAAAAGTCTTCTTTCTATTGCAGGTAGTATATAAGTCGGAACCGGCCGGATCGGACAACTATATCTTATAGCTCCCATAGGAAGAATAAAAAAAAAACGTAAAAAATTGTAGCTTCGGTGTTTTTTAATATTACCTTCTACTTTTGGGAATATTTTTATTTAAATATTTCTGAATTTCGAATTAAATTGTTCAAAAATCGGGATATAGCTTTTCTTTAACATTTTAAAATTTCGAATTAAATTTAACAAAATTCGGACGCCTATCTTATAAAGCTACCATAATACGAAAACAGCTAAAACTTAGATTGCAAATAAATCTAACTTTTATGTTTTTGCAAGTTAATAGGAATGATCTGCAAGGGTATAAAAGCTTCGGCTGGCCGAAGCTAGCTTCCTTTCTTGTTTTTTTTAAAACCACTCAAATTGGCCTCTGCCCTTTCATCATCATTTTCTCTCGTCTTTTTTTCACCGCATGGCCGTTATGCATTTAAATTAAATAGAAAAAATTATTCTCTTATGCTAGAACTTAACTAGAAAAATTTCGGCTGCTTGACTTCTGTTCTGTTCTTTTAAATAATATTTTTTTTTTACACTTTTGGGTATTCGACCCTTCGGAGAACTTTCTGACCGATTTTGTGTGGGCTTTGGGAGACTTTAACAGAATTCTTAAAACTTTTCACGCCACTAGACTTGGGCACACATGATTAGAAGATTTCCCATTTTTTTTCCGAGACTGCAATTTTTCTGATTCCGGTGACGTTTAACGATTCCGAGTCATCTTTTCCCCGGCGTAAAATAACACGCCCTCGAAGGCGGCTGCGCGACAACTGCGCGAATCCAAAAAAACTCAATCTGGGCGGCGTTTTGGAGATTCTTTGTTGTTGCAAGACTTCGGTGTTCTTCGGTTTTAGGCTCGCCAATATGCACTCAATTCCGGTCTGTTTGCTTCCCAATTGATTTTGTTAAGCGCCAAGCCTAATTAAATAAATTCCAAGCTAAGTTTGAATTCACCCAGACCCTACGCTGCGCTGGATATTTAAGCTGTGCTTTCTTGGTTCGCTGATATACCGGGGATAACTTTCGCACTAAAAAGGTAACTTTGGAATATATACTGTCACCCGGCACAACTTGCACCTTTGACGCCACGATTGGAATAGACAGATCTAGACGCCACAATTATGGCGGTACCCCTAGGCGAGTAGATGAGATGGAAAAAGGAAAAGTTGACAGAAAGGTCTGTTGCTCTCCTTGCCGCTTTCCTTTTGCCACATCCCGTACCGCAGAGCGACTTCTAGATGGCGCTTACCATATTTTACATCTAGCTAACTACAAGCGCTACAACATACATATCTAAAGAAGTAATTTTTTTGATTGCTTAGTTCAAACTTAGTTCAAAAATCCGAATCTTAAGTTGATTAATTATTTTGAAAACATTTTGCCTTTGCTTACAGAATGTGTAGTAATTTTCCCTATTTTCTTCCATGGCGGAAATTAAATAGGGCTCTCACTTCTGACACAAAATGAATAATATGAAAATGAAAAATGAATACCATAGAACTGACCAGGGACCGAAAATAATGATTATTTGTATTTCTTCAAACAAAAAAATCGGCCACTTATAATAGATCTAAAAACAAATGATTTCACCAAAGTAATTATCGTTGTCCAATCTATGCATTCCCGCCCGGATCCCGTCTAAGGGGTTATCAAAGCTACCTCCACGATTTTTAAAAAATGTTGTTTAACCACTTTTAAAAAATTGCCTATCCTGCGATTTTTATTTCATTCCAATCAAAATAAAACTAATCAGAGCCCCGCGGCCCTTCTGTAAGACTTTTCGACAATCTGATTTCACAACCGTCTAAGGGCTTATAAAACTACTTCCACGATTTTTTGCCAATTTTTATACCCTTGCAGAGGGTATTATGATTTCAGTCAGAAGTTTGCAACGCAGTGAAGGAGACGTTTCCGGCCCCATAAGTATATATATTCTTGATCAGCATCACTAGACGAGTCGATCTAGCCATGTCCGTCTGTCCGTCTGTCCGTCTGTCAGTCTGTCCGTCTGTCCGTCTGTCAGTCTGTCCGTCTGTCCGTCTGTCAGTCTGTCCGTCTGTCAGTCTGTCAGTCTGTCCGTCTGTCAGTCTGTCAGTCTGTCAGTCTGTCCGTCTGTCCGTCTGTCAGTCTGTCCGTCTGTCAGTCTGTCAGTCTGTCAGTCTGTCAGTCTGTCAGTCTGTCAGTCTGTCAGTCTGTCAGTCTGTCAGTCTGTCAGTCTGTCCGTCTTTCCGTCCGTCTGTCTGTCTGTTTCTACGCAAACTAGTCTCTCAGTTTTAAAGCTATCGGGCTCAAACTTTCCCAGGTTTGAATATATATTTTTAGGATATATATTTTTGAACCGACCGGATCGGACATATATATATCTATATCTATAGTTTTGTTTTGATTGGAATTAAATACAAATCGTAGGATAAGCCAATTTTTAAAAGTGGTTAAAAAAATGTGCAAAAAATTGTGGAGGTAGCTTTGATAACCCCTTAGACGGCTGTAAAATCAGATTGGCGAAATGTCTTACAAGAGGGCCGCGAGGCTCTAATGAGTTTTATTTAAAGCAAAAAAAAAAAATCAACAATAATCATTATTTTTGAGTCATATTTTTATTTGATCATAAATAATTATTACACTCAAAATAAATTTTACCCTACATTTTAGAAAATCGCCATTAAAATTTCTTTTTTCTAAATACAAGAAAAATATTTCTAAATCTAAGGAAATTTTTCTAAAATCTAGAAAGTTTTTCTTAAATCTAGGAAGTTTTTCTTGAATTTAGGAAATGGTTACCATGAACTAAAATCACCCTAAAACCAAGAAAAAATGCCCTTAAAATTAGAAATTATTTTCTAGAAAATAGAAAGGCTAGTCAAAATAATAAAATATTTTGGCAACACCTTTTCTAAAAATGAGTGCCCTAACCCTAAAATGAAACTAACCCTAAATAATAGAAATGTTTTCTAAAAAGTAGAAAGTTTTTCTAAAAAATAGAAATATTTGTTTTCACATGCTCTGACGCAGCAAAATATTCAATGTCAGAACTTGTTAGCGGTCGGGCGGCGGTACTCGTGGCGCAGATAGTCAAAGGGTTTGGTTAGAAATCGAAACGACGCCGGTTCGAGTCCCAGCGCCAACATTTATTTTATTTTTTATTTTTTTTTTGTTCTGGTTTTTTTTAAATTTTTTAAAATTTTTTTTTAAAATTTTTTTATTGATGACAAACGGTAAACCAAAATAATTGTTCAGTTTTTTTGTTTAATTTTGTATGAAAGATATTTACTATTTTACTATATACTATACATAATATATATTGCGTTAGCATAAATATGTATGTATATATGTATGTACATTAGGGTGGACTTCTTTAAGGTCAACTGAGCTCAGCATCTTAAATGGTAGGTTTTTGTGTCCAAAAAATGTCTGCGAAAACCGAAAAATTTTATTTATTTTATTTACATTATACATAAGTAAAACCACAAATGGTCAGAATTATACAATTAGAATTCAAATGTGATGTCCGCTTCCTCCTTTACATACAATGCTGGGTTTGCCACAGCCAAATTAAGTGCTTCAATGGCTCAGTACGTAGGCCGTTCGCTCCTCGCGCGGGAGACCCGGTTCGATTCTCACCGACGGACAAGTAAAAATGTAAGTTTTTTTCATAAAGATAAAATAATAACTAATCACAATTTTCTACTTTTCCAAATACCCCGCAGTCCTGCAGTATACATTTGCAACGATATTTGACTTTGTTAAATAAGAAAACCAGGCATAATTGCTACATTTATATAACCTTAACATTCAGTACATACATATGTACGGAGCATATGTATGTATGTATGTATGTACATAAGAGTATCCAATAACATAAACGTATGTATATACAAAAATAAATCATGATTGAACATGTTTTTTGTTTTGTTTTCAATTTCTATCTTTTAGTAAAACTTTCTACTTTTTAGAAATTTGTACCCTTAAATTTAGAAAAATTACCCTAAAATTTCGAAAAATGGCTTCAAAAATATAGGAAAATGTTACCCTAAATTTTAGGGCGAGCTTGTCTTGAAGACAAAAATAGGGCGATTTCCTTGACTTTAGGGTTAATTTTATTTTGAGTGTATGCTCTAAGTCTTATTATATTACTCCAAAAGAAATATTATCATTGAAGAAAAAAATAAAAATTTAAATTTAATCATTACCAAGTAATTTGCATTATTTAACTTATAATGATTACGGTCCCTGGAACTGACTATTGATCGAAAAATCATATTGATCGGAACAGCAGTATAAGATTTTAAAATCCAAAACAAATTTTAACTTAAATTGCCCCTTCCCCCTCCCCTTTCCACACAGCACTTCCCCCTCCCCCTCATCAGTTTTCTTGGCTGTTGCTCTCTCGGCCGTCGCTCGCTGGGTTTCGCTCTCTCGGCATGCTCCCTCAATATGCGACGCAAAAATAAATAAATTCTTTAAAACTTAAGTATATGGGCCATAGAATTAACTATTGATCCCAAAATCATCTTGATCGAAGCAACGGCTTAGATTTCTTAAATCCAAAATGTATTTTTAAATGTAGCCCGTAATTTCTTTTTGATTTATAATTAGGCCTTTCCAAAACCAACTTTTCGGTGAAATCAAAATTTCGAAATTCCTACCACTTTAGAAGTTAAGCTTTAAATAGATCTAATTTTTTGTACCAAATAAGTATGTTGGAGCTGATTGGGGCCACTGGGGGGACATGTCGAATCTTAGTGGGCGGTTAGGCCCCCAATGGAATACTGTGCAAAAATTTGTCTGCTCTAGCTCTTACGTATCCCCTTAAAAAGGGTCTTTCATTTTATAATCCTTAGAAACTAGAGATCAAATGCGGATATGTATTACACCCGTTACTCGTAGGGTTAAAGGGTGAATTGTATAGGGGGAAAGTATGTAACAGGGAGGAGGTAGCGTGTCCGCCATATTAAATTCTTTATCAGTAATTCTTTGTCCGTAAAAACGCTGTAATCTCGGAAACTATAAGAAAATGTTGGGGTTTTAGATTCAGATGCCTTGGTTTCTCATTCAGCACACTTTTGTTATCCGATTATAACGCTAAGGTCTGTCTAGCGACCACTCTGAAGCCCACATAACGCGTTTTTACAGATTTTGTAAAAGTGTAAGTAAGGGCTTGTTTAGATCAAACAAAAACACCTCTTAACGAGGTAAAAAAAATAGTGACGACCGCACCTTCAACATACAAAAGATCTGATATCATATTTTGTGACGAAAAATAATTTTACATTCGAAAATATAAAAACACTTTCTAAAATTTACTCATTCGGCCCGCTTCAGACAAATTTATAATATTTTACCCACACGAACATTTTCTATTGTAGCGTGCCGAAAAAGTAAATTTTAGAAAGTGTTTTTATATTTTCGAATGTAAAATTATTTTTCGTCACAAAATATGATATCAGATCTTTTGTATGTTGAAGGTGCGGTCGTCACTATTTTTTTTACCTCGTTAAGAGGTGTTTTTGTTTGATATCAGAAGTTTTTAAAGGGACAATTTATACCCTGGGTTTAATTTACATATTAGTATACCTCATACCATGACCAAAAGTCATCCCCATATAACTTAGTTATTAAAAAACTAGAGCACATAGGATTGACCCCTGATCTTAGCTGAACGCCGCCTGATATATTGCAAGCACTGTAGCGCCATTTCCAGTCGGCACCCTCGAGGAGGGTTCAGTATGAGGATTTTCGCCAACCAAAAAATATATGTATTCACTGCCCAATTAGCATTCAAAAAATACCTTAAAGATACCCATAATTTTCTGAAACTTTTAAATTATCTTTCAACATAAAACAGTATATACACATCTTTGCTGTTACGTGGCCAAGAACATTTAGAGATTGTTGTATCATTAGCTTTGTAAAATGTTCATTTTTTTCTTAAAACTGTTGTATAATGTCCTTCATTTAATGCATTTCCATGGTGAAATATGGCACTTGATAAAACAAATCTTTTATTTTCAAATCTAAGCTCACTTTGTGAAGCGTTTGTTAAATTAAAATTTGTTATTTTTCTATTCGCTGCATCGACTAAACTAAGAGAGAACACAAGCACGCGCCCTAAATTTTCTAATAAGGACTGACATTGTAAATAGTTTCCGCAATGTGCACACTCGCTATCTTCAATATTTTTCCAATTACCATAATTAAATGATATTAATTCATTCATTGAGCATTTTCTATCTATAGGAACAGAAAGTTGAGCAATTACGTTTTCTGTTATTTGAACATTTGGCCTATAATCGCAGTTAGAGCATTTTAAAGATTCCACAAGTTTATGTACACATAATTGTTTTATTCGAGCTAGTGATTGCCAGTCTAATAGTTGTCGCAAAAAATCTCCGCTGTCCTGCTGTTCTACGTTGTCAAAAATTCTCGATCGTAAATCTGAAATATTAATGTTTGTCCCCATCATTAAAGGGTTTGTATAATTCAAAAATGATGATTTTAAAATGTTACGATTTTGATCATTTAATACTGATTCCTTTATCAATCTAATATTTATAAGGCATTGAAATGCAGAGTTCGCATAACAAGCATTGTTTGTGTTTTCCATACCACGTATATTATGAGAAATTGCGTTATTATCATTTTTTTTGCTTGTTATATTCTTTTCTAATACAGACGGCTCAATGATAGCTGCTCTTTGTCGCCTTAAATATATGTTTTTATCAGAACAATTTTTATTTTTTTTAGAATTACCAACCAAATGTGGTAGATCTTTTCTATATTTACTTCTTAATCGATTGTATTCTATAATAGCACCATTATTTGTCTTTATGCTTTTCGGATTAAGGTTGAGAATATGTAGACCGGAAAGGGTTTTCAAACGAGATAAAGCAACATAAGTTTGACCATTTGCGAATATACTGACAAACTGACAAATACTGACAAACTGACAAACAGAATTAAATTTTCATTTTGGGAAGAAGAAGAAAATCGTATTTTGGCTATAACTTTTGAACGGAGCGTCGGATTTTATCATATGACCCCTCATTCGACGGGTATTTTTAATAGGAACACAACTAAAACATTGCGAGGGGGCATTTATCCCCACCGGCCCCAACAACTCCAAATTTCGAAATTTTCACTTTTTCACTTTCACCGCTCTCTTTCCCAAGCCAATTGATTTTCTTAAAGTCTTGGTATGCAATCCTTTAAGTTTTTGCAATACCTTTCGATTGGTGTATCACTCATTATGATCGGACCATCACAGCAGATTTTCAATTCTGCGGCTATATATAGTAGTCGCCTTCGCACACTCTCCTTGTGCGCTTCGTCACTACATGGACTGCCGTCCATAGTGATTACACCAGCTGACGAAATTTTTTTTGAAAATACACCAAGAAGGATGATAGTAGTTTCCGGTAGAGTTGAAACCCTAGATCACAAAAAAGAAAAACATTTCTTTTCAGGATTAATTAATTTATATTTAAAAAAAAATGTTTTTGGTATGTAAGTGTTTTTTTTATCTCCAGTTGCGGCTTACCAATTTATGTGATATTTGTTTTAAATTACAACTATAATGTCACCCTTTCACTGTGCAGAATATATATATTGGATACATTGAGTATATTGTGAAATTGTCGACAACAAAACAAATATCACCTAAATTGATTAGGTGCAATTCAAGATATATATAAAAACACGGACATACATCCAACAAAAAATAATCATCAGTATGCCCCTATTTAGGTATCAATGTGACACTATTGAGTGGAAAAATCTCTGATCCGAAACTCATTAATTATACCCGTTACTCGTAGAGTAAAAGGGTATATTGTATTCGTGCAAAAGTATGTAACAGCTAGAAGGAAGCATTTCCGACCCTATAAAGTATATATATTCTTGATCAGGATCACTAGCCGAGTCGATCTAGCCATGTCCGTCTGTCCGTCTGTCCGTCTGTCTGTCTGTCTGTCTGTCTGTCTGTCTGTCTGTATGAACGCTGAGATCTCGGAAACTATAAAAGCATTTTGCATGTATATTCTTGGAGTTCCCACGCAGCGCAAGTTTATTTCAAAAAGGTGCCACGCCCCCTCTAACGCCCTCAATCGCCCTAAACCATTTTTTGAAAGGTGTCTGGCGCCCACATCTTTAAATAATTTGGAAAAGTAAAAATGCAGTTTTATTGTGATTATCAATATCTATCGAATTGTAGAAAAAATTTTTCAAATCGGACAATCCATTAAAAAGTTATGTGCAAAAAATGAAACAGCCACTAGATGGCGCTAGTAGCTTTGACGCGTGCATATATTAATCTCTCTCCCACTCCCTTTAGCTGAGTAACGGGTATCTAATAGTCGAAGTACTCGACTATAGCGTTCTCTCTTGTTTTACCCTATTCTGGTGTCACTTTAATATTTTCGAAAATATTAATTTGTCGCTTTTTATACCCGTTACTCGTAGAGTAAAAGGGTATATTGTATTCGTGCAAAAGTCCGGATGAACGCTGAGATCTCAGAAACTACAAAAGCTAAAGAATTGGGATTACATATCCCATATCCCACACATATTCTTTGGCTTCCTACGCAGCGCAAGTTTGTTTCAGCCGGGGGCCACGCCCCCTCTAACGCCCACAATCGCCTAAAGCCCACAATAAACGAGCCCACACCTTTAAAGATTTTGGAAAAGTAAAAATGCAGTTTTATTGTATTTATCAATACCTATCGAAATGTAGAAGAAATTTTTCAAATCGGACCATTCGTTAAAAAGTTATGCCAGATTAAAAATTTTATATCTCCATCTCCCTTGCACTCACTTTGGCTGAGTAACGGGTATCTGATAGTCGGGGTACCCGACTATAGCGTTCTCTCTTGTTTTGGTGTTAAAATGCCACTACTCTGTGTCATTTTATTAGTATTAAGCTTAATAGCAAAAAAAACCTTTGTAGCCCAGAGCTACAATTTAGCGTAAATGGTTTTTTGAACCTTTAACTTCAACATTGTCCAACCAGCAAGTTGGGCGACTTCTACTTCTTTAGCTACAATGGATTTTACTACGGTAAGTTCTGTCACTTCTTTCTATCTAGTAGCATCATATTTTCCTTGTTGAAATTAGACCCTTACACACGAAATACATTTAAAATATCAGGCTACTACAGATAGAAAAAAGTGACAAAATTGAGCTTAGTACAAGATGTAGAGGTCGCCTAACTTAGTGGTAACCACGGTTGAAGTTAAAGGTTCAATGTACCATTTCCATCAAATTGTGGCTCTGGTACTTTTGACACTCATTTGAGACCAATTTGACACCAAAAATGTGATCCTAGGGGCAGTGTCCTTTAACACACAATTATTAAATTGACACTCAGCATTGTTTTTTGGGTATACCAAACAAATTTCTTTTAAAAATCTTTAAAAATACATATTTTTTGTACAAGGAACTACCATTATCCTTCTTGGTGTATTTTGCCTGTAAACTAATCAATACCCATATAAAAATATAGCCAAATCAATTAAAAAATAATAACCATAATTGTACACCAACTTTATGAATACACTTTTCAGTTTGCCTTTAATTTATTATTGCATTGCTTGATTTTTACATAAATACTTAAATTATGAATGTGCCTAAACATGCCCACCCCTCATTTGCAGTAGGTTGTTAAATTTTATTTAAACTAAATTGACTAGCATACATCGAGAGGCGTATTCTTATTGCGTAATACATCCTACAGATATTAACATAGTGCCTGCTTTAATGACATTTGAGTATTGTTTAACCATTTGGTATCATTTAAAGATAAATCAAACTTTATTGTGGTTTCTTCCATGAAGTAAGCGGGTTTTTATTGGAATATCTTGCATTCAAACTTAACTGGAAGGGTTTTTGGAATAATTTATTTATTTACAGCTTTTATATTAATAACCCGGTTTATATAGTATTAATTGTTTACGATTTTTAGCCGGTACCTTTTGATATATTCACATTAAAAAATCAATAATTGGCCCGTATTTTTTTCAAAAAAAGTTATAATAATTACAAAGGTACGTTTTAATCTTTTCAAATTTGGATGAGTATGTTAGAATGTGTAAGTCGATTAAATAATGCTACATAATAATATTTGCTTGAACTGTGTAAATTTATTTTTTTTTATCTTATAAATTTGACTAGATACAATTACTTTGACTTTCTGTTTTTTTTAATTGTGTTCCTCCATTTACATATCATAAATTTTATTCAATCTAATATATCTACATACATATACATTTCTGCTTTACCAAGGACTTCTTATCCATTTGCCTAAGGCCAATTGCATTTTTTTAGTTAATAGTTAAAAATAGTATTAATTCAACGTATAAATACGAATAAACATGACATCTGACGCGTCCATAAAGTTTAACTGACTGAATGAATTAATTTTTCGGGAATGACTTAACGTGTTTTTGGGAAATTTTAAATTGTTGTTAAAAGAACCCTTTGTTTGGGGTTTAGTTGGTTTATCCAGTTTCACAAATGAATCCAGCCATCAGTTAAAGTTTGCGAAATGGCCATCAAATGTTCAGTGATGAACTCGTAAAAAAGTACTGCTTTCCGAGCAGTGGCGGATCTAGGATTTTGTTGTGGGGGGTGATATTAGAACAAATTTTTTGTTGCATACTTTTTGAATACCAATTTCCTTTCAATTTTCAGCCGAGTGGGGGTGATATATCACCTGTATCACCCCCCGTGGATCCGCGCATGTTTCCGAGAGAGATAACAAATGATTATGACTAAAAGTAAATGATAGCTACCATAAAACTAAAAAACACATTAAAACAAAAAGAAGCTTAATTAGGCAGTTAAAAATACTGAACCGGATAAAAAACGATATCTAATTTTATATGCCGTTACCCAATGGATACTATTTCATTTCTGGACCCGGATATACATTTTCTTTGAAATACAAGCATTTAATTTAGTTGGTTTCTTGCGAGCAAGCTATCTTACAAACTTACGTAAACTCTCCAACCCAATTTGGTGAGCAGAGGACAAGAAACGGACAGAGGAGCCCGAATTCTACTTGGAATTACAATCGTGATAAACTCAAAACAGGTAAAATGCGTCAAACATTTCAAAAATATGTACTTCCCTCATAAATAAGAATGTAATCTCATCTTGCAGGTCTCTTACCCACTTGAATAAGTATAAATTGAATATACCAAAGAATTTCATAATTTTACTATTGTTCCCCTATACAAAAAAAAAATATGCTAGTCCGTTAATCCAAGTATCAGTGAGCAGTCAAATTACACCAAATTGATTAAATACGCCCTGAAGGCGACCTTGCTTTTCCGGTAAGGTACATCACCCTGATTAAGAAAAGGGCACTAACAATTTTTTGTATGGTATGGTTTTTTTCACTTGAGTTCTAATAAACCGATTTCAGCCATCAAATGCTAATTTTACAGGTAACAGAATGCATCTTAACTTTCTTTTACACATCATTAAGTTTTAGTTATTGGTTTAGAAGCTACACCTCGTCAAAATTTAAGAAGTAAGAAAATATTCCAAAAGTTTTGGCATAAATGGCATTTTTAAAAATACACGCATAAAAACCGAAATTAGTTTTATAACATATACTTAAAGATACGCCTTTAAGCCAACTAACAAGACCATCAACTCAAAAATCAACCAAGGGTTCAATTTAATTTAGATTTTTTACGTTAAGAAAAACGGGTATTACAGGCCTGTTAGAGCCCTGTTGTGTCAGTTAATAGCTGTAAACGGCCAAAAAATAACCGTTGTCGCAAGCTTCAAAAATGCATATCAAAAAAATAATTTGCTGGTGGATTGTAAAGTCCAATAGCTTGTTATCTTTGTCAAAGAATCTGCATGCAAAATGCCAATCTTCAAGCTTTTATAGTTTCTGAGATCTCAGCGTTCATACGGACGGACAGACGGACATGGCTAGATCGACTCGGCTAGTGATCCTGATTAGGAATCGAAAACGATTTCTTCTCCCTGTTACATACTTTTGCACGAATACAATATACCCCTTTACTCTACGAGTAACGGTTATAAAAATAAAAAAAGTGTCAAAAACTTTTTTACATTTAAACAAAATTGGTACCATACACAAAATTGTAAGTGTCATTTTCTTAATAACGACGATGTTCCTGGCCTTCATTGAGTATTTCATCGATTTTTTTGTAAACTGGTGTTATTATAGAATGGACGCTGCAATTTCTCAACCTTTCTGTGCTTAGCAGACTATCATTACCTTTAGGTCATCCAAGCAATTGGAGACGCCCATATCATCCATAAAGATATTGGCATCCTGCGCGTGTACGTCTGGGCGAAAGCTTTGCTTCATTGTAATCTTCTCATCTGTTAGCCGTCCGGTTATAAGCAAATGGTTCGAAGCTCCCTCATCCCGGTCATCGTCATAGCTATCCTCGCTGTTTTTACCATTATTATCGTCGTCGATATTCTTTAAATTGCGACGACTACTGTCTTTCATTGCTTTCCCTGAAGGAGTCGTGTGCGTACGAGACTGAGTGCGGGTGCGGGTGATGTGGCAAGTACTGGCACATTTTGTGAATGGCTTTGGATCCAATATTTCGGGCATATTGCACGTTCGACGGCTGGTTCGGATATGCTGTCACAACATATCGCCGTTTGGATCATTGGTATCCCCATGGTCATCCGGGTCCACCAAATCAAAGTCGTGACTTTCCAGCTCTAAGTCCATATCAGCGTCTTCATCAAAAGCTCCAAGGGGCGACATGGCTGTTGTATGAAGACTGGAGTAGTTTTCGTGCGTTAAGTTGTTATTTGTAGCCTGATTATGATTCTGATTGTGGCTTTGATTTGGAGTCTGACTTTGACTGTGGCTTTCGTCCTCTTCCTGCTCGTCTAGTTGTTGTTGGCGGTTGTGCGATAAGTGCAGGGTGTTTTTGGAATCATCGTCTCGCCATTTATCCATCGATCTCCTCCGGGCGTTCATAAAGAAATTACCCACGGTTGTAGGCTCCAGACCGAGCTGCCGCGCGATCGTCACTTGCATCTCCTTCGAAGGTCTTTTAGTCTCCTAAAAAGTGATAGATGAATCCATTTTAAACAGCATTAAAATACTAGCCTCTATATACATATATCAATCAGAGCTCCTAAACAGTTTTCGTTTTGGTCCAACGAAAGGAAATGGAAGTAACATATGTTCCTTATTTATGATGCGCGAAGAAAAACTAAGGACTAAATCATATTTCTGAAATCGTTAAAATCTACTATTTGTCTTTTTGCTCAGGGGTAAAAATATGTTATCAAAGGCGATGAAACTTTAATTTGTATGCCCTTGCAAAGTGTATTTTAATTAAATATTCTGACATTTCCGACTCATCAGGAAACATCAGGGTCGGTAAAGCTTCCTTCTACATATTACATCATTTTTAGTGTTAAAGCCAACTATTTGAGTTTAAACTGAGTTTTTTCAGCGTTTTAGTTACATGACAACCTGCCAATAGGAGCTCCCATATGTATACCTACTTTGAAAATTGCTTGTAATGTTCGACGCTGAAGATCTGTGAAGACCAATCGCGGTTTTTTTGGCTGAGGCATTTGCTCGATCTGAGGCTCATCCTTTCGACGACAATTAACAACGCTGGTAACGGGAACGTTCGCGACAGGTGTGGACACTGATGAAGAGACCGATTCATTGGACGGAGCTGAAATAGTTAAAAGGTTTGTAAAACATGGTTTTGATGGGTTAGGAGAAAAGCTGACATAAAATCTACTGAAGTCGACTACAAATCGATAGTATGACTTGCGATTATTCAGTCGATTATCCTTCTACCATCAATAAAGTACCTTTTGGGGAAGTTTCGAACAATTCATTCATTTCGAAAATTCATTTTAAAATAGTTTAGTTTTAAATAGTTCTATGCTGATACTCGTCCCAAAAATATAAGGGAATTTTTCCTTATTGATTATTGCATTAAAAATGTACTTGTTTTTTGCAATTTTGCCAACTCTGCCTGGAAACACTAACATATCATAACAACCTAATCATAAGGGCTTTGATCTAATGTCAAAAAACGACTGGTCGACTATAAATGCTGTCAAACAATCGACTTTAGTTTTGCAGCTCTAGTTAGGAGTTGAACAAATATCTCTTTTTATACCCGTTACTCGTAGAGTAAAAGGTATGCAAAAGTATGTAACAGGTAGAAATAAGCGTTTCCGACCCTATAAAGTACATAGATACATTCTTGATCAGGGCCACTAGCTGAGTCGGTCTCGGAAACTACAAAAGCTAGAGACTTGGGATTACCCAACCATATTATTGGGCTTCCTACGCAGCGCAAGTTTGTTTCAGCCGAGGGCCACGCCCCCTCTAACGCCCACAATCACCTAACGCCCACAATTAAACGATTTTAAAAGGTATCTGCCGCCCACACCTTTAAAGATAAAAATGCAGTTTTATTGTGTTTATTAAAACTTATCGAAATGTAAAAGAAATTTTTAAAAAGTTATGCGCGATCAAAGTTTTATATCTCCACCTCGCTCGCACTTCCTTTAGATGAGTAACGGGTATCTGATAGTCGGGGAACCCGACTATATCGTTCTCTCTTGTTTAGTACAAAAAAATATAATTTATGTTATTGGATTTGGCCTAATACTAAGAATGATTTCTCTTTCTGGGATTCTATTCGATCTAATTAGGCCCACTTTTAAGATTAGGTGTAAATGGGTGTTGTTTATTTCCATTTTATTTTGGGTCTTTGGCTTTGGATTTGGTAGACAAAATATACAGGGTATTCCCTTTGGTCAGCTGTTAATCAGCTGTTCCATACCAAGTCAACTTTCAGAAATTCCAGGAATTCAACAGCCTCTAGGCTGTTTTATGTGTTACTAGCAGGGTCGGTAGCCCGCAGCTTCGCCTGCGGAAACTAAAATTGAAAATAAAGCTAATTATTTTAAATTTAAAAAATGACTAATTTTTAGCCTATAAACCGAGAAAAGATTTTATCTGAACTTTTTTCCTTAATTTCGGTAAAAATAACAGTATTTTGTCCTATGCAAACTACTTAAGGAAAATACAAAAACTTGGAAAAAACTATTGTGTTTTTTTTAAATCTTTCTTAAGGAATAAATAAACTTAATTTCTTTAAAAAAAATAAAAACGAATTGCTTAAAGATATACATAGCTGTCCAACAACAAATATGATAATTTTGGTTAAGATTTACGAAATTTGAAACGTATTTATTTTCGCAGTTGAAAAATTTATTGTCACCAATTCTAATTTTAATAAATTGAAGCAACACTATTGCCAGAGGCGGATCTAGGATTTTGTTGTGGGGGGTGATATTAGAACAAATGTTTTGTTGCATACTTTTTGAATACCAATTTCCTTTCAATTTTCACCCGAGTGGGGGGTGATATATCACCCGTATCACCCCCCGTGGATCCGCGTATGACTATTGCCCTTAAGTGGACGGACACTTATATTATAAGTCTAAGAACATTTTTGAAAGGAATGAAAATTTTAGGCTGGATTTTATTTTATCGGTCCTTCAAATCAAACCCTTTTGATCTTGGCCTTGCTACCTCGTTTTACCTTTTCGCCTTTGTTAATTGTCCCTGTATTTTTTGTTTATCAAAGACTAAATTTTAAAACTATTTAAACCGAGTTCCGTTTACATCTTTTGAAGATGTTACTTCTTGATAATTAATTAATTACCTAAGAATGAAGCCAAGGTAATTTATGCACATAGGTAACGAAAAGGTAAATAATAACCCAATACTCTTGGCGATTTTGCTACCACAGTAGACAACTCTTATAAAGGAAACAAATATATATGCGAAGCAATGTAAAAAAATCAATTTCTGTTATCATTCATTTTTCACCTTAACTAGAATTATATTAATAACGACAGGAAGGCAGGTGGAAGGGGATGACGTGAATCAAATTGTTTAAACATTTCCATTTGTTTAAACAATTTGAGGCACGTGTAAGGAAGAGCAAGAGAATCAATTGATTTGAATATTTAGTGTTATTTTAATATTTTCAATGCAATTTGAATTTTAAAACACAAAAATCTGTAAGAAAATGTTTTAAATCTGTTGGGGAATGTAAATGAAATATTCTTTTAGCAAAAGAATATCAGTATTATCATGAATTTTAATCTAAGCGAATCTCACTTCCTTAGTCAGCTGCAATGCGCACACACACGTACACACGCACATATCTAGTGGATGTGTGTTAAAAACGCATTTTTTTGCTAATACATATTTAGTGCGTGTGTGTGTACGCAGCGGAGCGAACTAATGTTTTATTTTGTTTTTTACAAATCCACAGTTTGTCAATAACTCAACGTTTGAAAACTAATAAATAGTTTGGAAACATTTCGTCTTAGCTGATCGGGTTCTTGAATTTTAAAAATAAAAATAACTTTAAGGAAAACTTTGACAAATTCTAAAGCTGATCGGAGCAGCATAATTTTGCATACAGGAAAATCTTTTTTAAAATGTAACGTTTAGCTAAAAAAATGGTGCAAAAGAATCGATTTTCGATATAATCGATTTTTGAACCGCGCATTTTAAATGTGCTGTCATTTTTCATTTTCCTGTTTCCCCTTGCGCGGTCACACTTAAATTCCCCCTGCGAGGTCACACTAAAAGTGCGAGAGCAGGACATACACACGTACATGTACGACTTAATGCAAGTGCGCCAGCAGAACATACATACATACATATGTGGAGGCCGTGACGTCAGAGGGCACAACAAAATTTGGAAATATTGAGGACTTGGTACAGGAGGCTGAATTTCAAAAAAATTTAAATGCAGTTATTTGCGGTATGCCATAAGATTATGAACATCACAACATTTTTTAACAACATTTATAACAGAAAAATGGCAAAAGAAAAAATTTGAAAAAAAAACGAATCGAATTTTGGGGCACTTTGGGGTCGTTTATTGATCTAATTTATACCTCACACGCGGCTTCTAATTATTCTCCGAATTAATGTGATTTTTTTAGATTTTTATGTCAATCCGTACTGGGTTGAATTTGCTACTGGACATTTTTTATGCCTTCCATTATATTAGTTTAGAGATGAGTGGTGTTATTTCACTAAAAGTCATGGCAACTCTGCAACATTTTAGTATTATCAGTTCGCATTATTTACTTTAAAATCAAATTATAAAGTCTATTAGTAGTTCTTTTTACCGTGGTAACAATTTTAGACAATATCAAACAATAAAAAATCTAATTTTAAGTTCCGTGAAACTTTTTAACAAATAAGAGCTGATATTCAAATATTCAACAAAAACCATTTTGGGTCGTTCCCTTAATTGCAAAAATTTTATGTTGAATTTTCAACAATTTAGCAATTTAAAAGTTTAAGGTATACCCAGATAGTCGTTGTTTTTTTACGATTTTCTAAGAAAATTTCATTTCGTTTTTTCTCATTGCATATGGGAAATTCTCTGCTGTCCCACGCGACATTCGTACGCTTTGCAGGTGAAAAAAAACACCTTCTTCTTCTTTTCTTTTGACATTGGGCTGAAATGACTAGCACTATATATATGTGCTAGGTCTGACTTTGGGTGATTATTCGTTTTTAGAAGTGATTTTTTCGACTACTAGCTCAACTTTCGGTTGTAGCGAAACGTGAAGGAATATTTTATAGCAGTTAATGTTCCTTCTCTAAAAGTTATTTGGTTACGGTACAGAATATTGAGTAGTTATTTTGTTATCTACATGTCACACGGGATAGTTTTTTCTGTCGTTTTGTTAGACGGTTTTTTTTTTAATATTAACGTCAAAAAAGCGGTTTAAAAGCAACTTTAAAACAACAACCAAAAAAAAAACTAAAAAATTACATTTTTATACCCTTGAAGAGGGTATACTGATCTCAGCCAGAAGTTTTCAACGCAGTGAAGGAGACGTTTCCGAACCCATAAGATATATATATTCTTGATCACCAAACGAGTCGATCTAGCCATGTCCGTTTGTCCGTCCGTTTCTACGCAAACTAGTCTCTCAGTTTTTGAGCTATCGGGATGAAACTTTCCAAAAAGTATTTTTTTCTATTGCAGGTATTATATAAGTCGGAACCAGACGGATCGGACAACTATATATTATAGCCCCCATAGGAACTTCGGTGTTTTTTGAAATATTACCTTCTACTTTTGGGAATACAATTTTTTAAATACTTCTGAAGTTCGAACCAAATTTTTTAAAAATCGGATGACTATATAATATACCTGCCATAGGAACGGTCGGAAAATTAAAAGGAAATTAATAGGAAAAAAATCATATCTTCGAAAGCAGCTAAAATTTAGATTGTTGTAAAGTTAAAAAGATTGATCTGCTGATGTGATATAAGCTTCGGCTGGACTAAGCTAGCTTCCTTTCTTGTTGTCCATATTATATGGTCCTGAAAAATGAAAGTTTAGTTGAGGATCTATCTAACTAAAATCAATTACCATTTCGAAAACACATAGAAATATGTTTGTATCAAGTTTCAAGCTTTTTGGCTTGACATCCTCAGAGAATTGCCCATATATAACGAACGCTAAACGTTAAATAGCAATTAATCTGCATTACTTCATTGCCTTTTCTGGTAGTCACTTCCACTAAACATGTGATTGAACTTTGACCCGAGGAGTACAGATTTTTTAATTCCACTTACCATTTGGTGCCATTGGTGGCCCGCTATGAGAGTCCAAATCGGTCGATATAGTGGATATGGTACTATTAGGTCCTGTTGCTGATCCAAGTGTCATCCCGGAACCCAAAGGCGCTCGCTGAGGAATTTGGGCAGCGGCCATCCGTAGAGCAGACATGCGCTGAAACTCAGGCTCCTGGAGCCACTTGTACATCCTTCGGAACGTCTCGCGGCCGGACTTGAGTTTGGACCACGGCTTCGGGTTGCGCAGCAGATCGGACAAGGTGCCTTGCGAGCGACAGAGGACTCGTTGCGCGAAGATCGCCTGTGGAATGCTGTATCGCTTGAGCTCGGCCGAGATGCGCTGGGCCAGATCCTTCGTGTTGATCTCCTCCATGTCACTGGGGTTTCCGTTGCGGCCCGATCCTCCTCCTCCAGAGGACACTGACGCCTTTGGCGAGGCGGAGACTGAAATTTTGGCCTGCTGGCTGGCACCTTGAAATCCGTTCAGGAGAGCTGATTGGGGCTGCTGGTGGATGGCACACACCGAGTGCGCGGTACTATGGATGCTTGGGCTACACTGTTCTGCTGTCACGGTGCTGATCTCTTGACTCTTGTCAAGGAAATACTGCGACCTCTGCCCTGGCGACAGGCGCTCATTCAGTTTGAGTCCGGCCACCGAATCGTCTGTTATGGGAGGCGGGGTTGGAGTGAGGGACACAACCACGGGCAGATCGGCGGATAAACTAACAATGCTTCCGTTATCGTGCTTCCAATCGTCTGGCTTCCAATCCGGGGGGCAGATGGGCGTGGTCGGAGGAAGCTGTCGGTTCAAGTGTCCTCGCTCCGGCGGCATGTTCAGGCGAGATCTTCGCTCTGGCGGAATGTGGAACCGAGCCTCCAGCTCAGCCGGCAAATGAAGTCGCACCTCCCGCTCGGGATGCATTTGGAGCCAATTCCTTAAAATACATTTAAAATTGTGTTAAAGATTTTAATTAAACATTTATGTATGTATGTATGTATGTATGTATGTTAGAAAGGATGCCGCAAAAAGTAGTCGCTGGCTTACGAAAGGACAGTGGTCCTTTAGTCATTGGACACACTTGTCAGCTTATATTTTATTAATTATTTCCTATATTCCACTTTTATTTTATAGTCTCGGAATTCTGTGACTTACATTCAGTGGTTCCACGATCAATCGGATATTTAAATTTATTTTTTGTGAGGGATTGGCATGTTGGAACTTGTCGATGTAAATAAACTATACCCGCGAGATAGGCTCGTGGACTGATATATACCCGGGGTTGAGTAACGGAATAATTATTGTCGGAGAACCCGACTATAGCTATATAGCTACACACAAAAAAAAACAAGAAAGAAAGCTAGCTTCGGCCAGCCGAAGCTTATATACCCTTGCAAATCATTCCTATTCATTTACAAAAACATTACATTTAAATTAACTTGCGTATATGTTACAACAACCCAAATTTTAGCTCCTTTCGTATTACTTTGGCATAATTTTTTGGATCCTTCCTATAGCAGCTTATAATATAGCCGTCCGAAATGTGCCAAATTCAATACTACATTTTTTAATGTTAAAGAAAAGCCATATCCCAGAGAAGGAGAAAATGTAATAAAAATCAACAAATATATAATTTTTTTCCTATTAATTTCCATTTAATTTTCCGACCGCTCCTATGGCAGAAATTCAGAAATATTTAAAAAATAGTATTCCCAAAAGTAGAAGGTAATATTTCAAAAAACACCAAAGCTAGAATTTTTTACGGTTTTTTTTCAATTCTTCCTACGGGAGCTATAAGATATAGTTGTCCGATCCGGACATATATACTACCTGCAATAGAAAGGGGAATGTTTCATCCCGATAGCTCAAAAACTGAGAGACTAGTTTGCGTAGAAACGGACAGACGGACAGACGGACATGGCTAGATCGACTCGGCTAGTGATCCTGATCAACAATATATATACTTTATGGGGTCGGAAACGGCTCCTTCACTGCGTTGCAAACTTCTGACTGAAATCATAATACCCTCTGCAAGGGTATAAAAATTGTCAAAAAGACCCTAACCACAAAAAATGGTAATTTTTGTCATGGATATAGGTGTGTGTCTTTGCTAATTGTGTTGATTTTTTTGTTGTGAAAGTAACTATTTACTTAGTAGAATTGACTCTTTTTTGTGGTTAGGGACTGATTGACAATTATAACAGTTAATTTTACCAAGTTTTTTTTTTGTGTGTATATGTTTGTACATACGTTCCTCCGTTGACATCGGAGCCACTATCTGCTCCAGAGATGTGATCGGAATAAACGAATTTCTCTCCATTGACATCTGCGTCTCCGCTGTCTCCTCCAGAGATATGATCAGAGTACGAAAACTTCTCGCCGTTGACATCCGTATCGCCGCTATCCCCTCCAGATATGTGGCCAGAGTAGGAAAACTTTCCCCCATTGACATCGGCATGTCCGTGGGAGTGTTCGTGAGCTGTCGCACAATCTTTTTTGTGCCCGTTGTGACTGAGCTGCAGTTGAGATGAGTTAGACGCGCGTCCCGAAACCGAAGCTTGCAGATCGCACGACACTAAGTAGTTGTTGGGCGGAGGTGAGATCATCGACGATAGCTTTTCGTATGAGGAATAGGGTGATTGGACACCGCCCAACACGCCTAGGCCTAAGTGGCCACTGCCCATGGGCATGGTAAGGGCAGAGAAAGAACTGCAATCGTTGTTGCTGCATCCAGAAGACGCTACATTGCCACTGGAGATTGAACCCGTCCCTGCAGCCTCGGATTGGTTGGTGACCTCACCACCCTCGACTACTCCTCCACATCCCTCAGAACCATTAACATCCGTGTCGCCGCTATCTCCTCCAGAGATGTGGCCAGAGTATGCAAACTTCTCGGACATCGTCGATATAGGCGGAAGTGGTTGGATGGGAGTCAGGGTGGCATAGGATGTCTGACTGAACCCCGGTGGTGAGAGTCGATCATTCACCGAGGTCAGCGTCTGGTACGAGCTGTGGCTGAGTAGTTGCCCCCGACTGCGCGTGTCCCTATCATCGTCGTCTTCATCCTCAGCATCCCCTTCTCCCTCTCCCTCGCCATCCGCATCTCCTTCGCCGTCCACCTCCTTGTCGCTGTCCTGCGAGTGGACAATAACCGACAGAACCTCGCCGTGCACTCCCTCTAAGCCCATTTCCAGCTGCGCTGATCTGTGGTTCAAGCCATGAAGCGCCTGAGCATGCGATTGGTGGTGAGGATGGTGGCTCGTGAGGCCGTATTGCTGCTGCTGCTCCAAGAGCTGCTGGTGATGCTGGTTCAGCGTTATCCCCTCGTTGTCGCAGCCGACGTCGTCGGAGGAAATCTCATCCATTTCGTCCACGTCGACGCAGAGACCTGCACTTACGCTCGCCACATCTACGTGCATTCGAATGCGCTTTTGGTTCTGATCCAGGCCCTTCGATTGGACAATGAGTAGCTTCTGCTCCTGCTTTATCGCCATCTCCTGGGGAAGAACCGACTGGGTCATGGATTCCACTGTCAGACCATCCAAGCTGATGTCGGACGCCACAAAGTCCACAGGGCTGCCATTGACGATACGGTCCTGGCACTGCTGTGTGTGGTGCCTGTTCTGCTGGAGCAGCCCGAATGGCAATGGCATTGTTCTTTGCTGCAGCTGCTGAGGCACAATTTGATATGATGTCTGCCTGTTACTGTGGCCCAGTGAGTCGATAACCATGACCACGGAATCGGATACCGATCCCGATCCTGATCCCGATCCCGATCCTGATCCTGACCCAGATCCAGAACCGGATCGATGGTGGTGCTTCTTTCCTCCACTGGACCCGACCGGCCTAGGACAGGCAATCATGGTTTGCATGGACATTGCATCCTCTCCGGAATTAGGTCCACCCTCCTGCAGTTGGTGGTGCGACTGGGACTGACGCTCCGAATGGTGTCCCACAGTGATGAACTCTGTGGCATCTTCAACCAGCTCCTGACTAAATGTCTGGTGGTCAATTATTTCATTTATGGACTCCATTCCTTACAAGATGTCGATTTAGTTACGTTACCCTGCAAGTGCATCTGAAATGAAAGAATAAGGTGAATATAGTAATTGGCATTTTAAGCAATTTAAAGGATGTAGGTTTTTCATGAAACTTTCAATGGAATTCAAATCTCTCTGTTAGCGGTTTTATAATAGTTTACCTTTGATCAGATCAGATAAAGAATGAACAAAGTTTCAAAATATTAAACAGACAGTCGAAATGCAATAATTATGCCTTCAAGTCCCTTAGAAAAATGATAATTAAACATTATTCCTAGCTTTTATATATAGGCTATGTTTTAATTATTTTTTTTGTTATTAGCTGCACAGAATATTTTTGTCGTTGCCATCGTCGCCGACCTTAAGGGTTGCTTCGTAAACACACAAACATAGATACACGTAAGTATATTCTCGCACTTACACATACGCATAAGGCAAAGGGTAGGGGTTGCTTGCACTTTTCTAATATTTTCCCTATTTTTACATGTATACAAATTGGCTTAAATGTTCGCTTCCTTGATTAAACTAAAGGTACCGTTTTTGGAAAGTATTTACCCAAATTCTGAATAGCCTTTAACTACATTTTATCAAAGCGGCTTCATTCCAGTTTTTGCATCTCGAATCAAATTTATGCAAAGCACTACCACACAAGTCACTCGGAAGGGAAGATTTTTGAAGATAATTCCGTTCGGTTCCTTGACTGGAATGTTCGAATAGCCGAGCTCGAATCCGAATCAGATTACGCCAAACTAATAAATCGAGTGTCTTTCGGAAAAGAATATATTTTCCAAAGTAAGACAGCTTTTGAGTCGATAAAAGTGATGGAAACCTAGGGCCTTCGTCACAACGCCTTGTTTGTGTCCACAACTGAATCCTTCGGCTAGAAAATTATCTACGCATGTACGTTTATACACACATGTACACACATGTGGGTGGTTTTTCCGAAAGTTTGTTATGTGACCGCCGCGTTCCATGAAGTCTCAGCCTCACGCGAATTATACCCAATTCGAACTGAACGGAACCAAACCTAACAGAACGGAACTGAACTGAAATGAACGGCCACAACGCACCACCGTAGTGCTAAGGGTTGCCACAGGCACATACTGCACCATAAACCATAAACCCCACCCCTAAGGCCGGATCATGCGCAGTGCGAGAAGGGGAACTGGAATGTAAAGTGTACTACAATTTCCCACTGCTTCGAACAACACATTTGAAACGTGATATTTTTCGTTTGATAAACAAGTTAATGAATCTATCTCTTAACCAGTAGGTTTATATTTTACATTCACGTCCGCATGTTTCCATCAAGAGTGTATATAAGATTAGGCACCTTAAGGCGTTTTATATTTATCTGACGGATTGCATTTTGTAGAGCTTTTAAAGCTATTAACCTTTTTACGTTTTAATTGTGTAAATTGTACCATTTTAATTTTGGTCCAGGTTTTGGTGCGAAAGGCAGCCCTTAAATATATATGTTATTGATCGGGATCACTAGTCGAGTCGATCTAGCCATGGTAGTCTGTCCCCCCTTGTCTTCGTGAACTAGTACCACAGTTTTAAAGCAATCGGCACAGAGTGTAAGATTGTGCCAATCTAGGAGGACTTAAATTTGTAGGAGTCGTATTTTCTGAGATATCGGCTTAAAAGTTGGAGTGAATATTTTACTAAGCCCAAAGATTATGTTGGACATAAAAAATGGACGTGGCACTTTAGAGGGCGTACAAAAATGAAAAAACTGCATTTTATATTATAATTTCAGTCAAAAGTTTGCAACGCAGTGAAGGAGACGTTTCCGACCACAGAAAGTATATATATTCTTGATCAGCACCAAAAGCAGAGTACGTCTAGCCATGTCCGTCTGTCCGTGGTGCATATGGGCGGTTCTTTTACAAACCGAACGGATTTGGCCAAAAATATTTTTTCACTTATTCAAAAAATAAGTAAACACTTGTATCAGGATTTGGCTGAAAAAAAAACTTTTTTTTAGAATTTTTTTTAGTTTGCCAAAAAACGTGAATTTTGAAAAAGTACTCATTGAAAATCTGTATCTCCGATTGTAGTAATCCGATTGACTTCGTGTCTTTTGCATTAATTCCTCTAAAACTTCTTTAAAGAAAACACTACCCCCACAAACAAAATTTTTTAATTTAACATATGCGCCATATTCTTAGTTACAATCGGTTTTTGTTAAAAAGGTGGACCTATTTTTATACCCTTGCACAGGGGAAGGTGATTTTAGTCAGAAGTTTGCAACGCAGTGATGGAGACGTTTCCGACCCTACAAAGTATATATATTCTTGATCAGCATGACAAGACGAGTCGATTTTAGCCATCCGTCCGCCGCCTGTCCGCCTGTTCGTCCGTCAGTCTGTCTGTCTGTTTCTACGCAAACTAGTCTCTCAGTTTTAAAGCTATCGGGCTCAAACTTTACCAAAAGTCTTCTTTTTATTGCAGGTAGTATATATGTCGGAACCGACCGGATCGAACAACTATATCTTATAGCTCCCATAGGAAGGATCGAAGAAAAAAACGTAAAAAAATGCTAGCGTTGGTGTTTTTTGAAATATTACCTTCTACTTTTGGGAATACTTTTTTTTAAATATTTCTGAATTTCGAATAAAATATTTAAAAAATCGGATGAATATATCATATAGCTTATATAGGAACGGTCGTAAAAATTAAATGGAAATTAATAGGAATAAAATTGTGTCTTTGTTATTTTTTATTACATTATTTTCTTCTCTGGGATATGGTTTTTCTTTAACATTTCAAAATTGCGAATAAAATTTAGGATAAAAAAATTAATGCCAAAGTAATACGAAAGCAGTTCAAATTTGGATTGTTGTAACATATTTAACATATTTAAATTAATGTTATTGTAAATGAATAGGAATGATCTGCAAGGGTATATAAGCTTCGGATGGCCGAAGTTAGCTTCCTTTCTTGTTTTTTCGGAAATCGCGAGTATTCCGGCGTACAAAATTTTTTAGTTTTAAATTCTATTAAAAATTACTGAATTTAAAATTTAAATATTTTTTTGAAAGGTATTAAGATATTCCACAAAGTTGCATACCAAATATTAAAATAACTCAAACGAGTTTTAAGTGCTGCATAAATGAAAAATCAGGCCTTAATTAGAAAAATATTTTTAAAAAATAAACGGCAAGAGATAAATATATATATATAGAGAATCCTGATCAAAAATATATACACTATATAGGGTCGAAAACGCATCTGTTACATACTTTCCGACGAATGTAATATACCCTATTAGTCTACGATAACGGGTATAAAAAATCTAAGATGGAGTATTTTTCTTATATCTTTTTTTTTAATTTTTAAGTCTGGTACTGACTTTAATCAAAACTTTTTGTTCTGTCGGTCTTAACTGCGAGTTTTACCCCTTTTTCATCAGCTGCTCAACGAGCTCTCGCTTGTCGTTCCTCTATCAAGCATTTGACCTGTTTTTTTGGCATTAATTAATCATTTCATAGCAAAGAAACATTTTTGAGTTTGGTTTTTAAAAATTAGTTTAAAATATATATATATACTTTTTCCCAAAAAAAAAAATATACATAATTCATAAAAAAAATGTTTTTTGTTATTTCTAATAATGAATAAACATTTTTAAGCAAACAAAAAAAAATGTTGTTCATTTTTTTTTTTGAAAATATATCGATTTTTCCTGTAAAATCCCATTTAATTGTATGCCAAGTACTGTATATCCCGGATGAAAATATATTTTCCATGGAAAAAAGACGCGGCAATTAAATATTTTGTCATTGCGAAGACAATTGTATTCAATTAACATTAACATTAACATTCCATCTTACCAATCAATAAGAAGACAAATAAAGTGTTAATTTGACCAGTTTTGGTAGTGGCGTAAAAATGGAATTTCAGCGCAGATTAAGACTGGATGTTCCGAATTGAGAATTGACCCCTCTTTAAAATTAAACAACCCACAGGCTCAATAAATTTAAAAATTTTTCGTATCTCTATTCAAAGTGGAACTTTGTGGAACCTGTTAAAAGAGACCAAAATAAGCAACAAAGTAGTACTAACACATAGTATGCACATTTTTAATAAATATCCATTTCAAATTTTATGGTTTACGTCTTTTCGTTCAATAAAAAATAATTTTAAAATATTTATTTTTTTGTGTTATGTAATTTATTAAACATTTTAAATATTTTTTTTTTAATTAAAAAAAAAAAATTATTTTATAAAAATAAAAAATTATACAATTTGATAAAACAATTTTTTTTTAATTTGTATTTTATTTAACATATTTAAATATTTATTTTTTAATATTGTGATTTTTAAATAGATTAAAAATGACTTTTTACTTTTTGTCATTCAGAAATTGCCAAAAGACTTAACTTTTAATCATTAAAAATTGTTAAAGGCCTAGTAAACGATGAGAAATTCCATAAGGACCGATAAGAGTGAGAGAGTAGCTCTATTTCCTGCAACGTTTTTTCAAAGAAAAAAAAACGGAGCGTCGTTAAATAAATTTAAAAACTATAAATTAATCCACTTTTTTAACAAAAACCGATTGTAACTAACAATATGACGCATATGCTAAATTTAAAAAACTTTTTTTGGTGGGTATAATGTTAAATTTTTTTTTTAATCTTAATTTGTTTTTATTTTTAAGGAATTAAAAACTTTTTTTTTACAATTTTTTTTAAAAGAAGAGATTTTAGAGGAATTAATTCAAAAGACACGAAGTCAATCGGATTACTACAACCGGAGATACAGATGTTCAATTAAATTCACGTTTTTTGGAAAACTAAAAAAATTCTAATTAAAAAACGATTTTTTTTTCATCCAAATCCTGATACACGTGTTTAATGTTAATGTTAATGTTAATGTTAATGTTAATGTTAATGTTAATGTTAATGTTAATGTTAATGTTAATGTTAATGTTAATGTTAATGTTAATGTTAATGTTAATGTTAATGTTAATGTTAATGTTAATGTTAATGTTAATGTTAATGTTAATGTTAATGTTAATGTTAATGTTAATGTTAATGTTAATGTTAATGTTAATGTTAATGTTAATGTTAATGTTAATGTTAATGTTAATGTTAATGTTAATGTTAATGTTAATGTTAATGTTAATGTTAATGTTAATGTTAATGTTAATGTTAATGTTAATGTTAATGTTGACGTTGATGTTAATGTTTAGTGGTTATTAATAAAACAAAAATATCAAAAATATGTGATATGTAGTTTTTTTTTTCCAATATATCAAATATCATTTTGATTTTTTGTTTCAATAAAAAATATTATCGATACGATATTTTTAAATATTTCGACATCCCTATTGAAGAGACTGCATTGCAAAATCAAGCAAAATGTAAGCACGTTGTCTTCGCTTGCTGCATCAGACTTTAACAGCGGTTATTTTAACATTGGACTATTAACTTAACATTTGCGGTATGTAACATTTCCTTTTGATCAAATTGCCCGTAGTGCGTTGCTTACAGAAACCATTTTTGCGACCATGACGACTTTGACGGGCTCTTTTATGCGATATTTAGGCGATGTTTTTTCGGTGCAACTCTGAATTCTTCCTCTTGACTGTGAAAAATGGAACGTTGACTACGAGAACAAATCAAATCGATGGCGGGAAAAAATTAAATAATGCTTAAGATTGTTGTTTTTTGGCTATCGTTGAATTATTTGTAGTTTGTTTCGAGCGGAAAAGCATTTACCAACAGGTTGCTATGAGTGGGCCAAAATGTATGCTGTTCTGCGTACGAAAACATAATGTTTGCAGCAAAGTCTCAGAATATGTTCTGCACTTCGTAAATAATAGTAGTGCCCAAATAGATTTTCCATAAACCCCCAAAAATACCTATAACAAATTATTTAAATTTTTGTTTATAATTTTCACTGAAACTCTACTATTAGTAGGTAATAATAATAAAAAACAACATGTGATACTTCGTAAGATTTTTCAGAAAAAATTAAAAAGTGAAATTTTAACAAATTTTGTTCGGTCAAAATAATAGAAGTGAAAAGTTTCACAAATTTTTACAGCCAAAAAAAAACGTTTTAAAATTGAATGATTAAATCTGTATAATAGACCAATATTCAAGGTTTTTTTTAGTATTTTGTTGCATATCCATTGCTTGCAATAACAGACGCACAGCGCCTGTGCATGGAATTAACTTATTTTAGGCAAGTCCTTGGAGGAATAGAGCTCGAAGATCATTGTACAGCTATCCAAAGTTGAAAGTTATTGCATTGTTTTTTTCCGAGACTGCTTTGCACCATAAATTCTCAATGCGATTGAGTTCGGGTGACTTTGCGGACCACTTCATGGCATTTACTTGACTGCCTGCGAACCACTTTTTAGCGAGTTTGCTAGGGTGCTTTGGTTTGTTATCCTGTTGGAACGCCCCAGAGGCATATGGGAGCATCACGTCGCACACTGGGGTGAGAGACCCCAATAGTGACGATCAAATCAGCCGTCAAAAAATTTGAACATGTTATAATTTTGTATTTTGTATTTGATCAATAAAAGTAAAAAAAAATAACATTTGAACTTTCTGTAGAGTGTTTTTTTTTTTTAATAATTATGTTTCTTCGGCGCATTTTTTGGAAATTTGGGTATTTTTACCAAAAAACCGGTAATGTTTCATTAATAGCGCTGAAAATTTACCCGAATCGTTTATGTATTTATTTAGATTACATTTATTATGAATACTAAAATCCATGGACTTTATAGTAAATATGCGCTAAAAACAATATACTGAAAATGAGAAAAAACCTTGTATTGCTTGTATTTATAAAATAAAAAAAGTTTATATTTATAACTTCGAATTTATTAGTGGAAACCATAATTTTACAAGAAAATCATAAAATCAATCCGATTCCATCTCGGATTCGCCTTCACTATCGCTCATATCGCTCATAAATTCTGCTGCTTTTAACAGAGTTAAAGCTTCCTTCGGAAAGGTGTGCACCTTTTTTTTCGGCAACTTCCGTTTGGTAGATATTATTGGATCGGAGCTAATCAAAAACATATTTAAAATGTCCTGGTTGCTCTTCACCCTATCCATTTTTCTCAAAAAACATTCTCTGTATTTTTTGAAGTCTTTGTTCCGAGCTTCTTGAGCTTCCTCTGACAGTTGGCCTATGGGTAACAACGCATTCGAAATAATTTCGGCACCGTTAATTAAGAGCTTGTGTATTGTTGGTGGCATATAATACCACGGATACAATTGTAAAAAGTATCTAGCCGTTTCATGAGCATATTCTTCGAAAAGCTTACCAACACCTGACATTCATAAATAAAAAAAACGTATTTTTTCGTGAAATACCGTGCAACTTTGAATTAAAATAACTCTCTTGTAGCAGAGTGTTGCACGGAACCCCTTGGTGGGGACTCCATTTTCAAAAAGTTGTTTTTGCCTATTTTTATTGTAAAAATCGTCACTCAAAGTGACAAAAAAATATTAATTTTTCGTATTTTTGAAAACAAAAAAACAAAGTTTCAACTTTGGATTTACATTGTGAGGTTTCTTTAACCATAATTCTTTTACTTTCTAATGCAGAATTTTATCTTCTTTCGCCACATAAGACCCTCATCGCGCAACTCCGAATTTTGTATTTTGAATTAATCGTCACTTTTGGGGTCGCTCACCCCAGTGTGCGTCGTTCAAAATGCTGACGTATTGATAACGGTCCTAAATAGTTTTGACCCAATATAGGCCCAATTCCATAGTACGAAAAACTCGTCCTAATCATAATTGATGAACAACCGTGCCTTACCGATTTTAAGGTATATTTTGGATTAAAAAACGATAAGGTTGGTCGTATAACAAACTGCCGAGAGCCACGGCCACAAAAAAAAACTATTTTGGACTCATCCGACCACAAAATATTCCTCCACTTCACCAAAGGCCAATTTGAGTATGCTCTCGCAAACTTTAAACTTTTGGCGATATGTTGTATGTGAGTAACGATTTTTTTCTTGGACTTTTTGAAATGAGGTTATTATCTCTAAGCCGTCTACTTACTGTTCCCAAACTTACATTTAAGTCACAATTTTTTTTTAGTGGTGCTGCAGACGCAAATGGTTTGATCCTTGACTGTCTTGCTAAGCGATCCACTTATTTTTGTCCAATAACTTGGGTCAACAACGCGTTTTATTTGGTGGCTCATATTTAATAGCATTTCTAACCATTGTAGAAGAGCAGCTAATAATATTTTGCACTTTGACATTCGACTTTTCAGCAGAAATCAATTTTCAAATAAAATGTTGGCTCTCGGCAGTACAGTGTTTACCAAGTCGCATGTAGCCAGGTCTAACTGTTGAGGAAGGATCTAAAAATGTTAGGGACTAATAAATAACACCCAAAAGTATTGTTTAACAATAAAAACATTGTTTAAAATGGAGTAAATTTAATTATTCTTGATATTTTCTCTGGCACTACTATTATTTTGACTGAGTCCAATACGTGCATCCTTGCAAATTAAACTGAAAAAAAATACAAAGAGAGACGATATCCTAACACACCTGAACATTTTACTTTTGTAAAAGAATGAGTTGTATATGTGAAGAAATAGAGAAAATATTGAGAAAAAACTCTGTGCGCGACCGGCACTACTATTATTTTGACCGCAACTGTATGTACTCCTATAAAGTTCCAAAGTTGCTAAAAATTACCAAAACAGCACCAATTTGGTTTTGTTTACAATTTTTTTATATTAATATTGGCTAGACAGAGGCGTAGTAAGAGCGGGGTGTAGGGTATCGGAGGTTAGGCTCTCCCCCAGTCAGCAATATCTATGCATACTCGTTATAGCATATGTCATAAAAGTTCAGATATGAATTTTAACTATTATCTTATGCTATTTATTGTATTATTGTACAATAAGATTAGGAGAACGCCATTTTGCGACAGTTTTTCCGAGTTGAAATCCCCCTTCGTTAATGTTGAGATGAGAAACTGCTCTTCAAGTCAGCTGTTATCGGATGGTGGATGGTGGATGTGCTCTGTGGGAACACGAGTTTCACATTTGTTAAAAATCCCAACCGTTTCACACGGATGGACTCTATGGGAATAGGCTATTACATGAGATTACAATTTTGGCACATTTATGTTTGAATTAAACAAATTTTTTAATGTATTGAAATCTCGATTTTTTGAGATTTTGTTGGTGGGAAATCCATCTATGATTATCCATAACATTTCACCATTCCGATATTTTTCAGGTATGTCTTCATCGCGCAGTCCGAAATGGTTACGATATTTGACATATATGAACCCTCAATTCCAATAACAATTCACGTCCAATAACATCTAAAGGGAACAGTAGTTGTTCATCAAAGTATATTCTACATCCTATCCCAGCAGAATAGGAATGCTATTATAATGAAAATGGATATCCGAAGAATTACAAAAATATTTAATTGAGATTTATTTGCATATATATACAAATTTATATTTTTGATCTCTCCGTTGCGACATATACACTAATTGCAATAAAAAAAAAACACCTTTGAGGAAGTTTCATAATAATAGCCAAAGATCAATGAGCTTCACCATTTAATAATATTTTCCAGGCATTCGTTTGTTTACGTTTTCGTAGTGATAGTTCCCATTTTCACTGTGAAGGGGGTGAATTTAGAGCTGTCAAAGTTTGTACGCCAAACCTTTTGGACCTTCCGTTCAACGGATGGTGAATGGATATCTGTGGGAAGACGCTATTAGCGCACTGCAACATTTTTCTCCATTCCATTCGTTTCAAATCCATCGTGTCTTTTAAGCATTATTTCTTTCATAATTTTCAGTGCGACCGCAGCCAGTTAAATTGTTATCGATACCTAGTATATAAACTGAAAACTTCAATCTGAACATCATTCACATAGAGGACTGAATATTAAGAATATAAAAAGGGGTATTGAAAAGCGATCGAAAATGATTTCGTCGTTGGTACCAAATATCAATCAAAAATCGCTTATGTCGTTTTTTTTGAAGATTTAGAGTAAGTTCGTACAATGTTTGA
This sequence comes from Drosophila pseudotakahashii, assembly GCA_035046095.1. Taxonomy (NCBI): domain Eukaryota; kingdom Metazoa; phylum Arthropoda; class Insecta; order Diptera; family Drosophilidae; genus Drosophila; species Drosophila pseudotakahashii. The sequence continues at coordinate 1,830,460 of JAWNOE010000254.1, forward strand.
AAATACGCGGATGCCTGAAAATTCACTGTCCTGCCAGTATTAATAAGTGAGGAGTTTAACTGCAGTAATAAATAAAATCTATGCAAAGTACTTGTGCTCTGAGATTCCAGTGACTTAGCTCTTGGAATAATAAAATGATTGTACGCGAAACCAAACGGTTAAATCAAAGCTAGCGTCCCTTTAGCTCAATAGCATACATACACACAATCAATTTGTGTACATATAATAACGTGTGTGTACATATGTATGTACGTAGCAGCAGCGGAAAATGCAGGTATATCGGTATCAATGCAGGTCCATATGTATACGCCTTGCATTGATATATGTATATATACCAGTGAATACTGACACATTGTGTAGTCGCGCTTAGCCAAAAACAAAAATATATAAACGAAGGCAACCTCAAAAGACCACTACAGAATCAAAAAAAAAAATCACCCTTAGAAGTAGGCAATAGACAATATCAGTGTCAAAAAGTGTTCCCAGTAAACTGCTCAACCTACGTCACAGTTTTAGAAGCAGGGGACAAAACCCGAATAGTTAAAAAAAATTTGTTAGCCCCTAAGCGACACATAAGTAGGATACAATGAAATTGAATTCACAATGAAGTTTAATTTATTAAGAGAAATATTCAAATGTCTTAGCTATAAAAGGGTCTAGCTAGTGTTCCTGGAATAGGGATGCATTGGAATAATCGGGATAAACAGAGTCGGCTCCGATATTGGAAGGCTATAGACCGAAACCGGACATTCACGAGACCCCGATTTCCGGGCTTGGGGAGGGGGGGGGGGGGGTATATAAAGCCGCCAGAACCTCAACCCAGCCTTTCCAATTTAAGTTACAGCTTAAGTCCAACGCTCCCTTGTGTTCCCAGTGGCGGTTATAAATTTTAAATATTATTCCAGTGCGTTTTCAATCCCAGAATTTTGGCATTCCGAAGCGAGGCAAAGGCTGGCAAACCTACAAAGAAAATTAAAAAAAATTTTTTTTGGTGCCAGGATAAATAAATCATCAGCAGACCATCCGGCTATATAAGTATTAAAAAAAAACAATTTCTCTTAAACAGAATGGCACCAAGTTTCCAGTAATACATCTTTCCAAAGTCATCACCCAGAGAATTAAACCAATCAGTTGGCCCGATCTTTTCGCACACCTTCGCAGAGAAAAGTCTTATTGAGAGAGCTAAAGTCCCAGAATTTTGCATAACTCCCAAGCTCAGTAACGGGGTAGCAGAATCGGCAGAGAAGTATACCCAAATCGGCGAGCAGTTCAATCAGTCAGCGGTAAAAGCAACGACAAGCGGTCGAAACGTCTCGCGTATTAAAGAGTGAAAGTGCGGAAAAACCTCCCAAAACGTGAGCCACCCAATAGCAGCCCAGGGCTCCTAAGAGCGCCAGCTCGGCGCCAAAAATCGGGCTAAAATAATATAATAATATCATAGATCGCGAGACAATCCCATGTGAGAGAGTTACATAACGCCCGATCACAAAATTTAGTATTATTATGGTTATATATATATGCATATATATACAAGTTTTGAAGGGTGGAGTGAGTCTCCAATTTCCTTTTTTTCTTTTGTTATTTTTTTCGGTTTTGTATCTCCTCTGTTCTCACTCTCTTTAATTCTGAAGCTATCTCCTTTTCTACTTTTCTGTTTTCAATTATATTTTCTATTTTTTCTAACTACTACAAGCACGCGAATTATACATCTATTGCGTACATTCGAGCCACTTGAGAGATCAGTTTGCATTTCTATTCCCACACCCATACTACCTAACTACATAGCCGGAACCAACGCGTGCTCCGCTGTTCTCTCTCAGTTAAACATCAGCTCTTCTTCTTTTTTACACGTTGTATGTTACAATTGAAATGCATTGAAGCAGGTCCTTGAAATAATAAACAGAGAAAGTGCTCTAATTGTTGAAAAATGTTCATTAATACAATTTCTTGTTTTTTTTTTCTTATATTTTAGCCTGGACCTGGAACGAAAATAATTTGTGATGCTATCAAAAGTGGACACTCGGCATCATAGTGCGACAAAGCCAATACAAGTGGTGTATTCAAAATAAAACTACTCAAAAACGACCCTAAAAAAATTAAAATGGTGTCTCAGTGCCATCCCGTTGGCAGAGGAGAGGCAAAAGATGATTTTATTGAACATAACTCTTCTTCCGAATCAAATCAGACTTTCCTGCGAAATGAATTTGCAAGCACGCTTCAATCTGCGTTTAAAATTCTTCAAGCAGCAATCGAAACACAACACAGATCTCAAACTGCTTCCAGAATGTCATTATTAAGCATAATATTGCTAATCATTATAAATATTCACGTTAGATTGACACTTGCCGATCAAGGTACGTACTTCTCAACAATCATTTGTCTCCCTTAGCACAGAAACATCTTATTAAAATTCACAAATTTCTGCAGTGGTTCTGTTGGATACAACCAGAGAAGCTACATTGGAGTGGACTAGGTATCCATATGGTCCACAAGCCCAAACTCCAGGGGTACGTATTATGTTCGATTTTGTGTTAGGAATCTCCAAGCGTGGGCATTTGATCTTCTACTTATTATCTTAAAGATACGAAAAGTTTTGGATCTCGAATCTCTATCTTGGTAGTTTTGTAGTCTACATAGGTACTGCGGCTCGCAGCTTAAATTATGCAGTGCATCCTTTGACGATAGATAGATTCGATTTTCAAACATAAAAATTACATTTCCCACCCTCGGTAAAAAAGACAAAAATAAATTTGTTCCCAACATTACAAAACAAACACAAAACGTGTAATTTGTGACAATATGAATAGTTAAAGTTTTTCGACAGAAAATCTTTGAAAAACTTTTTATGCAAACCAAAAGTTCTCCAATTTTTAACAAGTTATTATTTTTTTAAATTCTAAAATCATTATTTTTTATTTACTAACAACTTTGGGATGAACATTTTTGGTCAGCCATATTTGTTAGAGTTATAAATTAAAAACCAGATCGATATGTCAGGTAAATGTCAGATACGATAAAATCTCTAAAGAATCAGTATACAATATTTCTAGGTGCGTATTAATAATTACAAAAATGAGTAAGCACTATTTTTCCATCAAATAAATCGAATCCCACATAGTTTATAATATTTTTTCCAAGCTTTTTTTTTAACATGAAAATTTAACTTTTCTAATACTTGTTGTTTTAAATACTTTTAGTGGGTAGAGGAATCATTCACGGACTTCGTGAAGGGCATAAACTGGAGGAGCTACGTGGTTTGCGATGTGGCATATCACAATGTGAACAACTGGTTGTGGTCGCCGTTTATTGATCGTGGTCCAGCAAACCGACTCTACATTGAAATTCAATTCACAATACGCGACTGTTCTTTATTTCCAGGTAAATATATGAATTAATCTACCCTATTGTAAAAAGTAATTATAATAATAGTAATTATTCCCGTCATTCGTAGAGTAAAACGGTCTATTGTATTCGTTGAAAACTATGTAATAGTTAATAGGAATCGATCCCATCGACCCTATACAATATTTATATATTCTTGGTCATGATTACTAGCAGAGCCGATCTGGATAACATTTAATTTAAATTAAGTGACCGCGACTTCTTGCGTCAGTGCAAATTCTTGTGGTCCAGAAGGTCAATTATATTCAACAGTAAAAATTTCAAAATAATGATCCATTTGCTGACTGGTTGATGTTAAAAAGACGCAACATTATGGGCAATGTTAAAAATATCATTATCGAATTAATTATTTTTAATAATAATTTAATAATTTTTACTTTAAAGTTCAAACCCAAAGCGACCAACACATATTTTGACCTCCTTGATTTGATTGTGTTTTACGTTTTTGAGTTTGGGTAAATATTTACCCAAATGGCATAATCCAAATGTGTTTCAAGTATGGCAGTAAGGTTTGAAACGACACTGATTTGACGTATGGCACGTATCACACACGATGGGCGCGTTCAGCAGAACATCATGATACCTGATGGATTTCTTACGATAGTTCTGCTGAACGCACATGATTACTAATCATGATGCAAGGATTTTGCATCAGTGATCAGGTATAAGGTATCTTCATGATACATGATACATGGCATCTGGCATGTATCGATAGTCGACATATCGAAACTTATTAACATAATAATTTAAAAAAAAACCACTAATTCGCTGGAATTGCGCGCTAGAGGTGGAGTAAACATCGATGTGAAAATCAATAGATCGATGTTTAATGATATTTTACAAACATCGATGTTTCCTCGATAAACATCGATGTTTTTTGAAGTAAAAATCAATTTTTGACCGAGCTGAACTGGTCAAAGTTATTTAAAAGCGTAGAAAAATATTATTTACACAAAGATGGTAATTTTCTTCTCGTTTAAAAATGTATTTTCTTGTAAATAGTTTATTTATCCACAGCCTCGCACAATAAAATGATTTCAGTCAGAAGTTTGCAACGCAGTGACGTCTCCTTCACTCCTTCATCGCGATAGCTTCCAAACTGAGAAACTTGTTTGCATAGAAACGGACAAAAGGGCGGACTGACGGACACAGCTAGATCGACTCGTCTAGTATTAGTGGTCAAGAATATATATACCTTATTGGGGCCGGAAAAGCTTCCTTCTCCCTGTTACATACTTTTGCACGAATACAATATACCCTTTTACTCTACGAGTAACGGGTATAAAAATCGGGAGACTGTATCATATAGCTGTCATAGGAACGATAGAAAAATAATAAAAATTAATAGAAAAGTTAGCTTCCTTCCTTGCTTTATATGAATCTTACTGTACTTTTAAAGCTTTTCGCATTACAAAATTAATCAATTTATTATTTATTTATTTATTTTCTTTCATCACAATTTAACGAACATCTTTGCCATTTTTAGGAAACGCTTTGTCATGCAAGGAAACCTTTAGTTTACTTTTCTACGAATTCGATGCTGCCACTCGAGAGCCTCCCCCGTGGCAAACAGACAGCTATAGGCTGATCGCTCGCATTGCGGCTGGAGAGGGACGCTTTAATCAAAACTCCGATGTAGACATTAACACTGAAGTGAAGAGCATAGCCGTGAACAAAAAAGGAGTTTATTTTGCGTTTAGGGATCAGGGCGCTTGTATAAGCGTTTTGGCAGTAAAAGTATATTATATAACATGTCCTGCTGTTACTGAGAATTTTGCGCACTTCAACGAAACACCCACAGGAAGAGAAATTACGATTATCGAGAAGCAAAATGGAACTTGTGTCGAAAACGCTGAGCCATATGAGGCACCGACATATTTATGCAAAGGTGATGGAAAATGGACAATTCTTACTGGCGGCTGTCGTTGCAAGGCCGGCTATGAACCAAACGATTTAAATAAAACTTGCACAGGTCAGTACTTTTTTAATACAATTTTAGTTGTGAGTTTGTAATCTTTATACCCTTGCAGAGGGTATTAAAATTGCAGTCAGAAGTTTGTAAGGAGGCGTTTCCGACCACATAAACTATATATATTCTTGATCAGTACCAATAGCCGTCCCATCTAGCCATGTCCGTCTGTCCGTTTCTATGCGAACTAGTCTCTCAGTTTTAAAGCTATCGCGATGAAACTTTCCCAAAAGTCTTCTTTCTATTGCAGGTATATATATTTATATCTATATCTTAAGGCTCCCATAGGAATAATCAAACAAATATAAGAAAATTCATTGTAACTTTGTAGGAAGTAGGCGTTTTGATTTTTGACAACTTAAAAACCAAATGTTAAATAGGCACGCAGAATCTGAAATCCCTGGAACTGCACTGATAGAGTGAGCATTAAACTACAGGTATTTACATTATCTGCAAGGGTATATAAGCTTCGGCTGGCCGAAGCTAGCTTTCTTTCTTGTTTAAAATATTTTAAAGTTAAATAAACTTGCTGATTTACCAAATTATAACAATATAAAAAATAAATAAAATAAATAAAATAAATAAAATAAATAAAATAAATAAAATAAATAAAATAAATAAAATAAATAAAATAAATAAAATAAATAAAATAAATAAAATAAATAAAATAAATAAAATAAATAAAATAAATAAAATAAATAAAATAAATAAAATAAATAAAATAAATAAAATAAATAAAATAAATAAAATAAATAAAATAAATAAAATAAATAAAATAAATAAAATAAATAAAATAAATAAAATAATCAAAATAATCAAAATAATCAAAATAAAAATAAAAAATAAATTAAATTAAATTAAATTAAATTAAATTAAATTAAATTAAATTAAATTAAATTAAATTAAATTAAATTAAATTAAATTAAATTAAATTAAATTAAATTAAATTAAATTAAATTAAATTAAATTAAATTAAATTAAATTAAATTAAATTAAATTAAATTAAATTAAATTAAATTAAATTAAATTAAATTAAATTAAATTAAATTAAATTAAATTAAATTAAATTAAATTAAATTAAATTAAATTAAATTAAATTAAATTAAATTAAATTAAATTAAATTAAATTAAATTAAATTAAATTAAATTAAATTACAAAATATACATACAAATTTGGCATGTTTATGTCACCCTATTGTTCCTTTGAGAGGTAAAGTAAAAAATATAGATTCTTACCTTTCTCAATCGTCATACAAATGTCTATGCAGATTAAGTCTGAAAACGCCCCTGATCGGATGTCGATATCCCAAATTTCTTATTGGAACTATTCGAAGAAAATTTTACGAGGTGTAAAAAACATTGACACGAAACCCTGCAAAACGAACTTCTTTATATCTTCGGCAAGCCAAAGCTTATATACCCTTGCTGTTATAATAAGTACCCAAAGTTTAGTCCTCACTCGATCGGTGCTGTTTCTGGGATTCCAAATATATTATTGCCTATTAAAAATGTTGATATTAAATCGATCCGGGAAAGTTTCATCGCGATAGCTTTAAAACTGAGAGACTAGTTCGCATAGAAACGGACAGACGGACATGGCTAAATGTAATCGGCTATTGGTGCTGATCAAGAGTATATATACTTTATGTGGTCGGAAACCTCTCCTTCACTGCGTTGCAAAGTTTTGTCTGAAAATATAATACCCTCTGCAAGGGTATAAAAAAAAGGAATATTTTTTTACAGATAATTTATTTTATTCATTTCAGAATGCCCACTTGGAACATTTAAATCACCAGAGGTATCGAAGTGTACGCCATGTCCGCCTAATTCAAATTCTTCAAAAACTGGATCACCATTTTGCAAGTGTATGCCGGGATACTATAGACATCCAAGTGACGGCCGACATATGCCTTGTTATAGTCCACCATCTGCACCTACAAATCTTACCTTATTATTTGTTGATCAAACGAGTGCCATAATATCTTGGAGCGCTCCATCCAAGAATAAAACGCACCCGTCCGAAACACAGAATACAAAATACCACAGCGATATTGTGTACAAGATCCGATGCAATATGTGCAGCACAAATGTAATGTACAATCCGTCAAGTGACACTTTCAACGAAACGAAAATAACACTAACAAATCTTGAACCGGTAACGACTTATACTGTGCAGATACACGCAACTAATAGTGTGTCGCATCTAACTGACTCAGGCAGGCATTCCAACGAATCGTCACTGACAGCAATAAATGATATAACATTTTCTAATGCGTCGTTTTTTAACATTCCGTTGGATTTGAATGAAATAAAAACCGGTCACGCTGAAATAGTTTTTACAACAGAGTCTGTTTTGCTATCTACAGTTTTCAACTTACGAATATTGGCCATAACTAGTAAGGATGCCGATTTAGAGTGGGACAAGCCCGTTCAAAGTGATTCTCCACTTGAGTTTTATGAAGTCCGTTGGTTTCCCAAGGTAGAATTAGATGCCATTAATAAAACAGCTTTGAACACAAAGGACACAAAAGCGCATATTGAAGGATTGTTAGAAGACACGGAATATGGATTTCAAGTTCGCTGTAAAACGATAAATGGTTTTGGTTCTTATAGTAATATGATTTATGCTCAAACTCTTCAATCCGTTGGCTCAGGTAAATTTTACACTTATTTGGTGACGATCAGAATTTAATCAAGTTGTCCGTCATAACAGTATACGACGATTCTGTACAAATACGATTTATTGCTGGTGCCATTGTGACGGGAGTCCTATTTCTAGTGATTTTCATAATAGCTACAGTCTATTTTATGAGATCCAAACATCAGGATGAACTTGATAAAAAATCTACAAATCATTTGCCCCTACCATTGGACTACGCTAGCAACGAAGGTAAGTTTATATGTTATATGTTACTTATATGTTTTACATGTTTTTAGTCATATAACCATTCTTATATATATATATTTGTGAATTGTAACCCGTTTATCGTATAAAAAGAGGATACAATTTCAAAAGCTTAGCCAATCTAGGCATGTACGTGTGCGAATGTATATATATCGTGAACTATGCACTCAATTCATGCCCTCCATCCTAATATAAAAATCTTAAAAAATTAAAATTGTATCCTTCAACATATAAGGTATATAATATATAGCAACTATTTAAAAATGAAATAATATCCCAGTTCACTGTTCAGCTTATAGGGACAGCAGAATGAAATAGGGGTAATAGCCTGGTACCTATATATGTACATTTCACTATCCTCAGCTGGGGGATTATTCCGGCGGACGAATCAGGTTGCCGTTAAACACAATTGGGAGGAGCAAATTTGGTACTGGCAACCTGAAATGAAATAGACTCAAATACGAATTGAAAAAATCTATATAAAGATACCGTATCGATATTTTACGCCAATGTCGGGACACAAATGTTGCGATAAATCAATGTTATGTTTGATTTACTGGAATTTGTTTTTGTTTTTTTAACACGTTTTTTTACAAGTTTTGGGCTGTACAAAATACATATGTAATTGTTTATTATTTTTGGAAAATTCAACCAAAAGCATCAAATTAATTTGTATTATTGATCCCATTTCACAGTACTTTTTAGACTCAATTTTGCTCATTGACGTATCGGTCCAGATAACACCGTCTGGAGGTATATTAAAATATATTTTAAGTGACGAAAATTCGCCTTCGAGAATCGATTCCGACCGCCATACTTCGAATCCGGAATGCATTCGGTTTCATACTACAACACTGTTTACGATTCCATGAGCTTGGCTACTTTTTCCGCTAGTTTATCTTCAAAATCGCATACTTCGAATCGAGAAAGTAGGCGATAGCCAAGCAAACTTCGAGCTGCATTACCGTCCTATATACTGTTGCGTATATGTAGGATGGTAATCTATTTGCTTTACTGAGTGGCATACCAAGTATATGAGGCTGTAATGCAAATGCATTAGTGAATGGGTACCTGGTTTATAGGTTTTTAATGCACCCGTTTTACTGACTGGTTTACAAACCTGGTATACCACGAAAAAGGGGTTTATTCGAAACCGAAAAAATGATTGTGTTTTTCAACTAAAAATTATAATTATTCCCGTTACTCGTAGAGTAAAAGGGTATATTGTATTCGTGCAAAAGTATGTAACAGGGAGAAGGAAGCTTTTCCGACCCTATAAAGTATATATATTCTTGATCAGGATCACTAGCCGAGTCGAATTAGCCATGTCCGTCTGTCTGTCCGTCCGTATGAACGCTGAGATCTCGGAAACTATAAAAGCTAGAGGATTGGCATTTTGCATGCATATTCTTGGAGTTCCTACGCAGCGCAAGTTTATTTCAAAAAGGTGCCACGCCCCCTCAAACCGCCCCTCATTTTTTGAAAGGTGCCTGGCGCCCACACCTTTAAAGATTTTGGAAATGTAAAAATGCAGTTTTATTGTGATTATCAAAAACCTATCGAAATGTAGAAGAAAATTTTTTTAAATCGGACCATTCGTTAAAAAGTTATGACCGATCAAAGTTTTAATATATCCATCTCCCTCTCACTCCCTTAGCTGAGTAACGGGTATCTGATAGTCGGGACACCCGACTATAGCGATCTCTCTTGTTTTATTATTAATTTTATTAAGACAGCTCGCACCAAGGTAGTGTAGAATCAGCTAATTAGTCCACCTCCTTTACAGCATCTATATTTAAGAAAAAGTGGGAAATTAGTTGTCAATTTATTAAGAATGTTTAGTTGTACTTACCTTGTAATACATCAAAATTTATATTATATTTTACCAATTAAAACGATTCGCCATGCGCGTAAAAAAGAGAAGACACAAAATTACACAACCCAGTGGACAAAATGTTCGTTAGCAATATCACAAACGATAGTTACGCGATACTTAAACGGAAAACGACTATCGCCTCGGATCCGAAAACGATAATAAAACGAATCACTGGTCGCTCAGTGTGTGGCAGAGGAAGTTTCGTTTTCGGTAGCTCGTAAACGGATCGTTTGCGAGCCTTTGGTGATATCTTTAGCGAGGCGTTTTTAAGATCATTACGAGCCGAAATTAATATTAGCAGCGGATCGAAAAAGGTGTAAAAGGTGTATCATTCCATTTCATTCCTACATTCCTACTGAAAAACTAATCTCTGCACGCACAAAAGAAACGAACGATTCCATATGCCGAGAAACTGCGCATCAGTCAGATACCATGGACACGACAACAGAAGTGATACAAAAACGATAGTCTCGTAAACCTATTGCAATCGAGCTCAAAAGTAGTCAAGTTAGTAGCAGTACCATGCGCCCAGTTGCACCCACTGCAGATAATAATTGCTGATCAGCATATTCTACAGTCAATGTCAACGGCTGACTCGACGTCTCACTGACTCACCGCATTCTGCAGTGTCAGCCGACCCAACTACGATAACTGTTAACATAATCAAAACATACTGACCTACTCCACAATGACAAAGGAACGAGTTCCTTATACAAACATATCTTGGTCTACAAGCCACGCTTGTGATCATACATTGGTGACCCCGACTCACAAGGAATATCTAACTGATTCTCTTGGAACACTCAAGTCTTCAAGTTAAGGCACAACGCTACAAGTCATCCAGATCAAGCACACCGCTACAAGCCCTTCCAATTAAGGCACAACGCTACAAGTCCTTAAAATAAGTCACAACGCTTAAAGTCCTCCAGATCAGGCACATCGCTACCAAGTCCTTCCGAGTAAGGCCCAACGCTACCAAGTCCTTTCAAGTAAGTCACACTGCTAGCACGCCCTTCCAAGTAAGGCACGCCGCTACCAAGCCCTTCCGAGTAAGACACACCGCTACCAGAATTAACAGGTAAGCATCACTGTGCAATCTACAATTAATCAAGAGACATAGGGAAACCATCAAAATTACTGATTTATTCATAATGGAAACAAGCCCAGCTAGTTCGGAGCGAGTGACTCATCTGTTAGACGATGAGCATGATCTGCGAGCACAGATCCACCAGTTTATTAGGAACTATGGAAAGGACTCTGCCGAAAGAAAACTCCGCGATGGATATTATTTCAATCGCATAGCCGAATTACAAAATTTGTGGCAACAGTTTCGCAATCTGGACACCGAAGTCAGAGAAACAGCACTGCCAACTGAACCTGAATATTTAACGAAATATGGGGGTATAAAGGAGTTAGTCGAAGAATACGAAAAGACCCCTAGACGGACACGAGAGGACGCAAAACCACAAAAAACAGCACCAAGGGAGTTAGACGCATCAATAAGTCAGGAAATTCGTGTGCTGCAACACCCGCGGTCTAGCCTTACATGCAACTAGCGTCACTCCCGCTCTACATCGCCATCTAGATTCCCAAGTGACATTGATAAGAAAAGCCAACGACGACATTAAAATGTTACCAGGTGCAACACAATTCGCCACTGCAGAATTGAACCCATTCCACGCTCTATACGCGGAATATGAATTGAAACAAAACAAAGCACCACTCAGGCTGACACTGTCACAACCCAAAGACATGGGATCCAATTTTGGGATTCCTAATACAAAGAAAGCTCGATCAAAAGACACTATCAGCATTAGAGGACGCCGCCGACGTATCAACAGAAGTGCCCACGCTACCAATCGTTCTAAGTTTCTTGGAACGAAGATCCTGCATGTTGGAAATATTGGATGAACAACCTAGTGGAACACAGCCAATATTCACAGCCAACCGTAAAGGCAACTGTTAAAACTCTTGTCGTGCACTTCGGACTTCGAAACTCTCGTAGAAGTTGTTGTTCCTAACATCATGCCAAATCAGCCGTCAGTACAGATTATAAATGATCTTAAATTACCAGAAAAACTGCCGTTAGCAGATCCTGACTTCCGGCAACCCTGCTTGATCACTGGAGGCTTTCTTAGACTCATGTCTGGTAAGGCTCAAGCGCAACGCACAAGCCTTGGTTATGTAATTACTGGTCTTCTCGAGACAGAAACCTCGTGTGATGCAGAAATAAAGCCAAGCTTATGTCCTCCAACTTGCAAAAAACCCATCTTTTGAAATAACAAAAAATAGCGAACGGATAAATAGGAACTGTCTTGATGAAGATGGGATTAATTTAACGAACTCAGCATTGATGGATCATGACATAATAGAGCCGGAAGGTACTTGTAACCAATTAACCATCGAAACTGACTTATCCGACCAAGGACCAACGACTAGACCAAATGAGTCCTTGCAGCTAGCGGAAAACCATACAGCAAGAGAGCTACTTAGTAAAATCAGCTCGACTTCTCATCAACTTCGAAACTACAAGAAACATTTATGGTTTGTTTCAGGAATTCCACATACTGTAGACAGTCCATGTGATCATTTTCTATGAGGGCACAACTTCAGTCCCCACAGCAATGCTATAATATTTAATATCGTCCAGCAGCAACAAGAAAACAGGAAGGACGGTAATCAGAAGCTTGAATTTCGACAGCAGAAGGAAGGATCGGATACTTTCATGGATTTGGTAGCTGCGGATTATACAACTCGGTCAAGAGGTGACCGACATCACACTTTAATTGAGGGTACCCCTCAATGGGGGGGAGAATGTTTGATGAACGTTCGTACTCTATGTTGCTCAACATGACCAACGACCAACGAATCAAGCAGTAGTCAAGTTGGTAGCAGTACCAGGCGCTCAGTTGCACCCACTGCAGATAATAATTGCTGATCAGCATATTCTAATGTCAGTGTCACCGGCTGACTCGACGTCTCACTGACTCACCATGCGACTCGATGTCACCACATTCTGCAGTGTCAGCCGACCCAACTTCGATAACTGTTAACATAATCAAAACATACTGACCTACTCCACAATATAACCCATTCCACTATTTTTACACCATACTTCCGTCCAATCCAAGTAGTATATAAGCTTGTACCAACTTCAGAATATATCAGTTATCATCTTATCTTATACTCCGTGGTTCTACTTTCTGACCTCCGGGAATAGGCCTCGTAACTATAAGGACCGAGTTCCTTATACAAACATATCTTGGTCTACAAGACACGCTTTTGTTCAAACAATATTTATGTAGATCTTTTCTTGAAATTTCCCCAATAGTGTCATATCTTAAATCATCCACAAACCCTCAGCCTATCCTAAAAACCTTTTGACACTATCAAATTATCGAGTTTGACATTAACCCAACCAATTTTAAAAAGAGGTTGGTTACACTGCAGCTCCAAAGAATGTGGTGAAAGATCTTACAGTATAAAACCCTCTTCGCTATTGAATTATATTTTCCCAATTATTTTGAAAAGTCGATTTTCACAAGCTCAGAGCTAATCTACCGCCTAATCTATCGAAAATTTCTGTAAGATTATCTAATTATATATTATAATCTTACATATATATATAATTTAATCTATATTATGGATCTTTTGTAGTTATAATCTTATGTACTCCTATGCTCTTAGCTCTTATGTAGCTGTATCAATGATCTTGTTCCAGTTCTGTAGGTTCAGATAAATTACTTTTATCGCGCACTCGACGTTTTGACTCCGAGGAGATAAGACGTATTTTTGGCAAACGCATCGCAAGTGATTCCAATACCCAAGTCGTGTTCAAAAACAAATAACAAATCAAAACAAAATTAAAAAATTGCAAAAACAATTTCTGCACAGAACCCGTTAGAATAGTATCAGACCACGGAGGGCTGCAGCCAGCCCGAGCTGCAATGACTCGGCCGCCGGACTTAAGCAACGGTGCACAGTGCAACCAGACAACAATTTACGAACCCAAATTTATAGTAATAACCAGATCCGATAAAAACACTTTTGAAAAAGTATCACCGTTCGTAATCAAAAAAGTGATAGATTTCACATGTGGAAGCGAGGTAATATCTTGCCATAAAACCCGAAATGGAACATTGCTATTAAAAACTAAGGGACTATATCAAGCGTTAAGATTATTGAAACTCAAAACATTCCACGATTTTCCAGTATCCGTATCAGAACATGGCAGTCTCAACTCCACAATAGGAGTAGTTTATTCAAACGACTTGCGAGGCATCGAGGAGGAGGAAATACTCCGAGAGCTTGCAGATCAAAAAGTTATAAAAGTGGACAAAATCTTAAAATCAACTGAAGGCAGACTAACTGAAACCGGACTAATTAAATTCACTTTCGGGACTACAATCCTACCAACAACCCTAAAAATCGGCTACGAGTGTGTTAAGGTGCGACCCTACATCCCCTCACCCCTAAAATGCCGCAACTGCCATAGAATCGGACACATAACAAAGGCCTGTCAAAGCCCAAAATTATGCTCCAATTGCTCATCCGTCGAACATGCAACTGAAAACGAAATATGCTCCAGATCCAAATTCTGCATCAATTGTAGAAACGATGTAAACGACCAACACAATCACAGCCCCTTAGACAAAACATGTCCAGCTTTCCTCAAGCAAAAAGAGATTACGGCTATAAAAGTCACTGAGAAAGTAGACTATAAGGAAGCCATAAAAATATACCATTCACGTCATATTCACCAACCCACATCATACTCAAAAATAGCTGCTTCTCAAGTATCAACCAATACACAAAACACAAACAATTCAAACTCCACTCAACACCAACAACGTCCTTTACGGAACTATGGCGATATTCTAACCAAAGAACCTGAACCTTCAACATCCGGAACAGTAACAAGCCTTCGGCCGCCGGTCGATAGTGAAAGTGACGACGTAGAGATGGCGATCGACCGTATTGATACTTACCTCCGCAAGAACAAAAAGAACGACGCACCAGAACATGACCGTAAGCTTAAAAGCCACAACAAAGACAAATCGGTAGTATCCAAACCCCTCAAGGCCAAAGACAAAACAGAAAAGTCCTCAATTAACACTAAGAATATAAAAAACCCTAGTAATTAATTGCAAATAACCTTTTCTAAATACCCCTTTAAATGACACTGAGAATAATTCAATGGAATTGCAACGGCTACATCAACAATTATATACATCTACAACTCATTCTAAAATCATACATGCCCAAAGTAATTTGCCTTCAGGAAACCCACATACATTCCCTTCTTAACATTCCAATACCCCTAAACTTTACACTAATAGAACAAAACACAGCTAACAACTCGCACGGTGGAGTAGCAATGCTAGTCCACAACTCCATTGAATATGACCGCCTTACAATGAATCACGATTTTGACGCAGTAGGCATAGTTTTACATTCAAAAATGAAAATACGCTTGATTACAACTTACATCCCGCCAGATAGAAATTTTCAACTAAACAACTTAGTAAACATGTTTGGAAACCCTAACGAGAACACAATAATAACGGGGGACTTTAATAGCTGGCATCAAAGCTGGGGTTCACCAAGAAATAATAAAAAAGGAAATACTGTATTTAAATACATCACAGAATCAAACCTACTTACACTTAACGATGGATCTCCAACCCACTTTTCAACGCACAATTCTCTAACCCACGTCGATCTCACAATTAGTTCCCCAAATCTTGTAACCCACTCAAAGTGGAAAATTGACCAAGACCTATTCGGTAGCGATCACTTTCCCATACATATATCCCTGTTTGATGACACACTACATAAAAACGATTACAGACAACCAAGATTCAAACTAGATTCTGCTGACTGGCCTGTGTTTACAGCCCTCACAGAACAATATCACATGGAAAGGACAATTAGTGACGAAGTAAACCATGAAGCAGCAAACATAATCAAAATAATAAGACAAAGCGCGAATATATCTATTCCTCAAACTAACACTAAGTATAACAGAAAGAAAACAGTCCCCTGGTGGAACACAGAACTTGAAGAACTTAAATCCAATAAGAACAGAGCATGGAACCAGTTAAAACGATGTACCAACACCGAGAATATAATTCACTTTAAAAAAACCAAGGCAATCTTTAGAAGAAAGTTAAAACAAACCAAAAGAACGGCACTAGAAACTTTTACATCTGAAATAAGCCCAAACTCAACGCCAGCTAGAATGTGGGCAAATATCAACACGTTCTGCGGCAGAAAGTCTAGGCATGACATCCACTGTATCTCTTCCGCAAATGACCAAACGAGAAACATAACAAACAAAGCTGAAATCGCCCAAACATTTGCAGACTACTGGTCGGAGCAATCATCCGACGAGAACTTCAGTTCGGAGTTCCAGCAGAAAAAAGCACAGATAGAATCTTCAATTACCCTTTCAGAACCATCCACAGAGGCAATCTTAATAGAAGATAACATCAATTATATAGAGTTTCATAACGCATTAAATTCCCTCAAAGGTAAAACACCAGGCCGGGACAGAATTTCATACCCAATGTTGAAGAACTTGGCATACGCTGTAAGCCAACGGCTTATAAACCTATATAACAAAATCCTTACCAGCCATATACCTCAGCAATTCAAAACTAGCACAGTCATACCCATTCACAAGCCAAACTCGTCAAAGACAGCAGTAAGTTCATACCGTCCAATATCTTTAAACCCATGCATGGCTAAGGTCATGGAGAAGATCATTGCAAACAGGCTGTGGTGGTTTGCCAATAATGGCAAACATCTCGATAGCCGACAACTTGGCTTTCGAAAGGGTATGTCAGTATCTGAGTGTCTAGCACTGTTAGACCATCAGACTAGCACTGCCCTATCGACAAGAAGACATCTATCAGTAATTAGTCTGGACTTCGAAAAAGCGTACGACAAAATTGGAATACACACAATAGTAGATGAACTGACAAGATGGAAAATAGGACCTAGAATACTCAGATATGTCATAAACTTCCTTAGCAACAGGAAAATAAGCATCAGAATAACAAACGAATACTCAGGGAATAAACCCTTGTACAATGGCATCCCTCAAGGATCGCCTTTATCAGTCATACTTTTCCTCATTGCATACAACAAATTATGTCACACTATTGCTATACACAAAGAGTTCAATTTCTTTTCTTACGCCGACGACTTCACTATAGTGAAACAAATCAAAAAAAATACCAGCAACGCGAACATAAACCCACTGTTCACCGACATTTTAAAATGGTGCAGATACTCTGGCGCAAAGCTCTCCATCTCTAAATGCAAACACTTGCACATATGTAGGAAAACGAGATGCAATTTCAGAATTAACTCAACCTGTTACCCCCTAAGCTCAAACGACCACATAAAGATCCTCGGCTTAACAATTACAAAAAGATATAGATGGAGAGAACACATCGATTCACTGGCAGTCAAAATCTCGAAGCGGCTAAACATTATCAAATGGCTAGCTAGCCAGAGATACAACTGTGATATTCGGACTCTTATAAGCTTAATAAATTCGCTAATTATGACTAAAATTGATTTCTGTCTCTCATTTTATGGAAACTGTCCTCCTTCATACTTAAAAAAACTAAAAACTATTTACCACACTGCGTTAAGGCTCGCCTTCGGTGCATACCGCACCACACCCATAAACAATCTCCTCTTTGAAGCGCAATTAATGCCAATCGAACTGAGAACAGAACTGACCACAGCAAAGATGTGCAAGTCATTTCTTTTTGCAGCAAACACACCACTACAAAACATCCTACATAAAATAAAAAAGGCGAAACGAAGACCAAGAATAAAATCAGTTCTACAAAAAGCATACACGATTTCCAAAGAAAACGGCACATTCACGCCCCCCTTAAAACCAATTAAACAAAAAACTCCTCCGTGGTTTTTCTCAAAAGAAACAGTAAACACGTCAATACATTATACTTCAAAGGCAACCACCCCCACAACAATATTTCGACAAAAATTCCTAGCTTTCCAGGAAAGCTTTGCTAACTATAGATTTATCTATACAGACGGTTCGAAATCTGACCAAGGAGTATCCTACAGCATTACCACAGATACAGCAACAATTAAAACAGCCATTCTACCAACGCTCAGCTCAATCTACACAGCAGAAGTCGCAGCCATCTATGCTGCGTGTAAATATGCGGAAAATCAAAAGAAAAAATTCGTCATCTGTTCAGATTCGCTGTCATCTTTAAATTCAATAGCCAACACCAACAACCAATCCTTCTACACTTCCCGTATCCGAGACATCCTTAACCAACAACAACCAAAAATCATCTTGCTGTGGATTCCAGGTCACACAAACATCCCTGGTAACGACACAGCGGACTTAGCAGCAAAAGAAGCCCACAAATTCCCACGCATAACCGAATGCAACTATAACTACACAGACACGCAATCGTTTTTAAAAATTATATACAAAAAACAAATCGAATCAATCTGGCAAAACACATCAGAACACTACAAATATGTCAACCCAAAAAAATCGTCTATCAAAGACTACAGCATCGCACCGCAAGACGACATAAACCGCAGAGATCTAATAAAATTTTTAAGACTCCGCTTCGGACACACCAGGTATACGTATATTCTTAATAAACAACCCCCAGCCCAGTGCGTACACTGCGGTCTAAGGAACAACGTTCGGCACTTCTTCTTAGAATGTTCAGCATACGAGACGACAAGAAACAACATCCTACTCACAAATTCAATAGATTCCTTTTCCCCAAAGTCCCAAAGCATCATCTCATCTACGGAATTCACCAAGGCAATAAACCTGTATAATAATATATAAATTAATTCATATCACCACAATTCAGATGTAAAAACAATGTAAATAATCTCCACTAGCTAAAGGCCTAGAAGCTATAGCTAAAAAAAAATTGGTTGGAGGCCATTTAAATGGCCTCAGAACCAGAGTATAAATAAATAAATAAAAAAAACTTTTATCGCGTAGTTTGAAACACGATTTCGTCTTTTCAGGTTCAAAATTCCCAATCGGGAACTAGGTTAAAAGCACCATAAATATAGTTTGTGTGAAAATCCAAACTGCAGTTCCACTCCAAACCCCTAAAAATGTTGAACTGTGAATTTTCCTTAAAGTTATTAACAAATTAAAGTAAAAAGTCTTCAATGCTTACTGACCTCAGCAAGATAATGAAGTAATGTTGAGTTAAGTGCAGAGCATGTAAAAAACAGTTGATCGTTTTTTCGTTTCCTGTCTCGGTCTGAACGAAACCGAAAAAAACTTAAAAATTTGGTTTCGGTCTGAGCGAAACCCTTCATTTCATTTTGTTTCGGTTGGCCGTTCTCAGCTGTGAAAAAATTTTTTCAGTCCTTCAAAAACCTTTTTTTGGGACCGCTTGGACGAAACGGTCCCAAAAAACTGTTAGTAGATGAACAAAACTTTGAAATGCTTAGTAAAAACGGTCTTTTTTGACAGTTCTTCCTTTCCAGTGCAGTACATTTATTTAAAAATATATATATAGTAATTAACGTAATTATTAGCACCTGTGCTTGTTACCATTATCTTCTAAAGAATTCGCGGTTTTTAACTTTTAAGATAAAGCGCCATTGGTGATGCTGTTATACAAGTAAATATATACAATGGCCATCATCTCCTGAGTATTTCGCGGTTTTAAGTCTTGTAAGATAAAGCCTCTAAGTGATGGCGTTATACGAGTAAATATATAAAATGGCCTTCATCTTCTGAAGAGCTCGCGGTTTTTTATTTTGTTTGATAAAGCGTCTAAGAGATAGTGTTATACGAGTAATTCATCTTCTTCTTCCATCATCTTCTGAAGAATTCGCGGTTATTCATATTTTACATAAGGTAAAAGTATAACTGGAAATATTGGTCTGCTAAAGTTCAGTACTTCGCGTTCAAGCTTAAGAGACAATATTAAAATCCAAAATACTCTTTGTTTAAGATTTTTAAAAATAAAAATCCAATTATTTTAAAAAATATAATTTTAAAAATTTAATTATGTTTAAAATATTAGGAAAAAACAAAGCAAATTTTTGGTGTATAGAACATATCTGTAGTTGAAACACATAGGTATAAAAAGTCAAAGGACCGTTTTTGTTCTCCGTTCAGTTCAAACGGTCTTTGATCAACCGAAACAGTTTAGAAACAAAAAAATCGGTTACTGGTTGAGCAAAGACCGAAAACCTTTTGAAACAAAATAAACAGTTTCTATGTGACTATTTGCTCAAAGGGTCCCAAAGTGAGAGTTATTTTGAGACAGCTAGAAATAGTCAACTGTTTTTTACATGCTCTGGTTAAGTGTGAACGAGTGTTGGGAGCGGAAGGGGCTTAAAAATATTCGGTACTGCGGCGACTCAGATAACCGCAGGCTGTCCGAGACTGTCTATTTGCAGGTTACTGCGTTATTTAGCAGCTAGCCTCGGAAGTTCGTCCGCTATCATGTTTGATGGCGAAATCAAGTCATTCTCACTAAACACCAATACAAGTTTCACCCGAGTTCCTCCCAAAACCTCCCCCCGAAAAAGTCGGATAACCGACTTTTTTATTTAAACATGTTATTTATTGATTTTTTAAAATATATCAATCCTATTTTAAATTCAATATTATTCTTATTTTTATTTTTAGTTAATTCTATGGATACTACTCCAATTGTCAAAACCCTTCACTTAAACGGTATAACTTTTCGTAAAATTTTATATTTCTCCTATTTTATAAGTCTGATTAAGTGGTAATTGGAGTTGCATGTTTTTTACTATTACCTTAAATTTTGTATTATCAAGCCCAATACGACATAGATTCCTAACAATTTGAATATTCTTTGGTCAACTATCTTTGCGTTTTCCGTCAAAAATTGACGGATTTCCATTCTGCTTTTACATTTTGTTTAAGAATAGAAAAACCCGCCCCTGGAAAGTTTTTATTTTTATTTCTTAACTTTAAATATTTTTTTAACCGTTCAAAATCAAAAAATATTTTAGCCTAACCTCTGAGGTTTTTGTCCAATTAACTTTTTTGTACATACAGATGTTAATCTACAAGAAAAAAAAATGAAAAATTGGAACGGCGAAGGTGCCATCTATCGGAAGGTATTGGAACCGCTGACCATGCAAGACGGGAATGTGGGCGCTATGATTAAATAATGGATTGCGTTTGCATCGACTAGTCGACTTACTGGTTGCATAACTTAATTTTGAAGTGCTTGTTTTATTTGTTTTAGATGTTTAAGTGCGTTTTTCTCCGCGCCCCCTGGGAAGAGTTTTTATTTATTTTTTAATTTTAAGTATTTTATTTTATTTTATCAAAAAGTCGAATTTCTTAGCTGAAAAATTTTTTTTTGACTTTAGAAGATAAAAAAAATCTTAAAAATAAGAAATTGAGCTCCCCAGGGGTTGTGTTTTTTTTTTAATTCCTAAGCGAAATGTAAAAGCAGAATGGAAATCCGATCAGTTTGGCAGAGATACAGTGTTCACCGTTACTCGTAGAGTAAGAGGGTATATTGTATTCGTGCAAAAGTATGTAACAGGTAGAAGGAAGCGTTTCCGACTCTATAAAGTATATATATTCTTGATCAGGGTCACTAGCCGAGTCGATCTAGCCATGTCCGTCTATCTACTACAAAAGCTAGAGAGTTGGGATTACCGACACATATTCTTGGGCTTCCTACGCAGCGCAAGTTTATTTCAGCCGAGGGCCACGCCCCATCTAACGCCCACAATCGCCCACACCTTTAAAGATTTCGGAAAAGTGAAAATGCAGTTTTGTTGTGTTTATTAATACCTATCAATTATTTTTCTAATCGGACCATTCGTTAAAAAGTTATGCGCCATCAAAGTTTTATATCCCCACCTCCCTCGCACTCCTTTTAGTTGGGTAACGGGTATCTGATAGTCGGGGCACCCGACTATAGCGTTCTCTCTTGTTTTAATAGTGTTTTAGCAACCTCTTAGCCACCGATATATTAGCCGATAGTAACGGCTATAAAAATTAGTCGATGTTATTTAAATGACACTTAATAATACAGGTACACATTTCCACGAACCATCTCTAGTTTTCCATGATGACTTATGTTCCATCACCTACAGACTCCGCGGTATAGCTAAGAATACAAAAACCGATGTTTGCCGACATTTGGAATTATGCGGCCTACCTTAATTATTTTCGCTTAAATCTTCTCTCAATACATCATGACATACCTAAAAAATAATTACCATTAGTCATTGCCCATGTCTTTGAAATTCGACGCCAA
The DNA here is from genome assembly GCA_035046095.1 of Drosophila pseudotakahashii. Lineage (NCBI taxonomy): Eukaryota > Metazoa > Arthropoda > Insecta > Diptera > Drosophilidae > Drosophila > Drosophila pseudotakahashii. Next base: position 1,852,914 of record JAWNOE010000254.1, read on the forward strand.
AATTGAAAATCCCAAATTTTTCACGATTTCTGTGATGGAAAAACAATTCTGAGAACTAAATCTTAAATGAAACTATATTTTTTATTATTCATGTATTCTACTGTCCACTCTATGCTTTACAAGCAAACTATTCCAGCCTTTTTCCCTTCACATGCATTTTCTATTGCAGCGAGCCGAATGAGAAAATATTAGAAAGTGTATTTAATGACGACTGTAATAATTTTTCGTCACAAATGTTGATATCAGAACTTTTGTATGTTTAAGGTGCGATCGTCACTAGTTTTTTACCTCGTTAAGAGGTGTTTTTATTTGATATCAGAAGTTTTTGTTTGTTTACATTTGCTCTCATAAGAGCTAATATATACATTCAAATTCATAATTTTTAAACTATTTTGTTTAAACGAATTATCTTTAAAAGGCGTTTAAGTATTTCAAAATAACTTTTAAACGAGGTCTAGGTATAGGTGTATAACTTACAAACTAACGAAATGTAGCTATTTTTCCGCTAAAGCAGCGGGTTTTTTTTTTTAAGTCGTAAATCAAAAGTTTCCTATTTGGAACTCCATAAAACAATTGAAATGATTCCATGACCCTAAAATTCAGTTTGGATACGCACATACAAAATTTAATGCTTAGGCAGCGTTTATTCTTTTGAGCTGCAAAAGTGGCTATTTTTGTTTCTGAATAACTTAAACGTGACTTTGGGCATAACTTTTTAACTATTGCGTTTACACAAATTACATTCAAAAGGCGCTTATAGCATTTCGAAATACTTTTAAACGAGGTACAGCACAAGTCTGTAGCTTAAGTACTTCAGAATTCCGAATTTTAGCTGTTTTCCCGATAAACTAGCGGGGGTAACCAAAAATGGCAGAACTAAAGTTTCTTATATCGAGCTGTTGAATATCATATCTAATTTTCAGGACTTTAAACCCATGTTTTGGGACAGACAGAAAAACTGACAAACAGAAACATGAATCCCTAGTTAAGTTACTAGTCAGCTGTTTCCAATTACTTTTTATTTTCTTTCGCGGCAAGCAGTCTCATTATTTTAATACCCGTTACTCGTAGAGTAAAATTGTATATTGTATTCGTGCATATTCTTGGAGTTCCCACGCAGTGCAAGTTTGGTGCCACGCCCGCTCTAACGACCTCAATCGCCTTAAACCATTTTTTGAAAGGTGTCTGGCGCCCACACCTTTAAAGATACCTATCGAAATGTAGAAGAAATTTTTAAAATCGGACCATTCGTTAAAAAGTTATGCCCGATCAAAGTTTTATATATCCATCTCCCTCGCACTCCCTTAGCTGAGTAACGGGTATCTGATAGTCGGGGCACCCAACTATAGCGTTCTCTCTTGTTTCTAATCCAATTATAATGGAAAGTGAAGCCGAAGGTATTTAAAGTGTGTTCCTAGCGTCAAATATGTTCTTATAAATGTGCTGTATTCGTGTTTTAAAGCTTTTTGGGGGTATCACAGAAATCTCTTCCAACCAAATTTGCCCCTAACGGCAAATCTCGGGGCCACAAAAACCGTTTAAAATTTAAGTACACGATTTTAAACCAACCGAATAGTAGGCTTTGAAGCATATGTTTCCAAAATTAGAGCCAATTTACTCCGAAACTCTTTTTTAAACTTTACAGATTCTATGATGGGTTGGTTTCCAAACCAACCGTCTCCAAATCCGTCGCCGGTTTCTGTGACACCCCTGATTGTGATGTCATAGAAGGGTGAAGAAATAGAGATTTAGCTTGTTGGTAAGATTTAATGTGGGTGTCTTTAGCACAACAAAGGTTAAATGAATTTATATTTTTTTAAAACCGAACTATCGACTGTTTCTAATATTGAAATAGAACCGAGATATTCCCATTTATAATAAGCGTTTATATGGCAGATATAAGATATAATTGACCGATTTGAATAATTTTTTTTTTCAAAAATTAAGTTAATTTAAAAACAAGAAAGGAAGCTAGCTTTGGCCAGCCGAATCTTATATACCCTTGCAGTTATAATAAGTAGCTAAAGTTTAGTCCTCACTCGATCGGTGCTGGTTCTGGGATTCCAAATATATTATTGCCTATTAAATATGTTGATATCAAATTGTCATAAATTAAAACGCCTACTTTCTACAAAGTTACAATGTATTTTAATATATTTTTTTTAAGATTATTCCTATAAAAGCCATGAGATATATTGGTCCAATCTGGCTCGTTCCGAAACATGTACTACCTTGAATAAAAAGAAGACTTTTGGGAAAGTTTCATCGCGTTAGCTAGACTAGATCGCATAGAAACGGACAGACGGACATGGCTAGATGAACTCGGCTATTGGTGCTGATCAAGAATATATATACTTTATGTGGTCGAAACCTGTCCTTCACGGCGTTGCAAACATCTGACTGAATTTATAATACCCCTGCTTTGGCTTTTGGCCCCACTGTGCGCTCTCTATCCCAAACAAATTGGTTTTCTTAAAGTCTTGGTATGCAATCCTGTTAGTTTTTCCGATACCTTTCGATTTGTGTATTACTCATTACGATCGGACCATCACAGCAGATTTTTATTTCTTCGTGTATATATAGTAGTCGGCAGTGATTTCCCAACTAATAAAATATCCCTCTAAGAGTGTTCGAAATACTTACTATTTAGTTAAATAAAAAATGTTTTCTAGTTTTGGAGTATTATTAGTATTTTTCTTCTATAATATTTAATTTAATATCTTACAAAGAAGAAGAGAAAACTAACAAAAAAATTTAATTGGTTTTGGTTAATTTAAAGAAATTGTTTTCAAGATCTAAATCAGAATATCCTGTGCATGGAAAAACAAAGAACCAAATATATACAAACAATATCAAAAAATGTCTAATTAAAAAACTACTTAGGAACGGTATTATTAATTCGGACTACTGGTAATTTTATCAAGCTTCTTATTTTCCATTGTCGTTTTTAGTGACGACTCCTCTGTTTGGAAATAGTAGAAGCTATGTAGATCCGCATACATATGAAGACCCTAATCAAGCTATAAGGGAATTCGCTCGGGAAATTGATGCAAACTACATTACTATAGAAGCTATTATCGGTAAGTTTTCGTAACGTTTAAATAACAGTTAAGTAAAAAATAAAAATCAAATTCCTTAGGCGGTGGAGAATTTGGCGATGTCTGCCGTGGCCGCTTAAAAATACCTCCAAATTTTGTACAGGACATTGATGTGGCAATAAAGACTTTAAAACCAGGTAACTTAAAAATTACCATTACAATTTTTACCAGAGTCTTATAAATATTTCTTCTTACAGGATCTTCGGAAAAAGCGCGATGTGACTTTTTGACGGAGGCTTCCATTATGGGACAGTTCGATCATCCAAATGTTATTTATCTACAGGGAGTAGTTACACGCTCAAATCCAGTTATGATTATTACGGAGTACATGGAAAACGGCAGCTTGGACACATTTCTTCGTGTGAATGATGGAAAGTTTCAAACCTTACAGCTGATAGTAATGCTTCGAGGTATTGCCAGTGGCATGGCCTATTTAAGTGATATGAATTATGTACACAGAGACTTGGCGGCACGGAATGTTCTTGTAAATGCCCAATTAATATGCAAGATCGCGGACTTTGGGCTGTCACGCGAAATTGAGAACGCCAGTGATGCATACACAACACGCGTAAGTACAATAGAACGGATAACTTAAGATGTTTATACCCGTTACTCGTAGAGTAAAAGGGTATATTTTATTTGTGCAAAAGTATGTAACAGGTAGAAGGAAGCGTTTCTGACCCTATAAGTATATATTCTTGATCGGAATCACTAGCCGTGTCGATCTAGGACTTTAAAATGTGTCTGGTGCTAACATCTTTAAAGATTTAAGAAAAACATAAATGCAATTTTGATGTGTTTAAAATCGGAACATTCATTAAAAAGTTATGAGCAAAAATTAAAACAGCCGCTAGACGGTGCCATCAAAAATTTCAACAGCCGCTAGATGCCGCCAGTAGCTTTCATGACTGCATATGTCCACCTCCCTCGCACTTCCTTCAGCTGAGTAATGGATATCTGATAGTTGAGGCACTCAACAATTACGTTTTCCTTTGTTTTATGTAGTTAACTGTTTAAAAATCGAATAGGGTTTTAGTTTTTAAAACCAGAAGTTGGTGGCTTTGAAAAGATATGCATTACAAAACTCTGTTATTAAGAGCGCATTTTTTAATAGCCTACCGTATTTTTTTAACGGTTATTTATAAATTAATCTTTATAGAAAGGAAGTTTGTATGTATAAACTCATTTGTGTACTGTTATTTAGTCTTCTAGCTGGCACAATAGTCTGCAATTTCGATTCGGTCTTAAAACAGAGTCTGTGGCACAGCTAAATGATATGATTTTTCAAAGATGGTTATTTCAAAATGATTTTAAAAATACAGAATTATTAAAACAAGGAAAAAAATTGGCTTTGCCAAAGCGCAGTTTATATATCTACCCTTGCAGTTAAATTAAATTCTTAGCTTTTAATGCTTAAACTCCTTAACTTCTCCTGAGAGCGTTCAGCGTTATTTGGGCCGCATTTCGAGCGTATTCCGATCGGTACTGTCCTGGGTTATCAGCAAAATTATTGGATAGTTATACCCGTTACTCGTAGAGTAAAAGGGTATATTGTATTCGTGCAAAAGTATGTAACAGGGCGCCCACACCTTTAAATATTTTGGAAAAGTAAAAATGCAGTTTTATTGTGATTATCAATATCTATCGAATTGTAGAAGAAATTTTTCAAATCGGACAATCCATAAAAAAGTTATGAGCAAAAAATGAAACAGCCACTAGATGGCGCTAGTAGCTCTGACGCGTGCATATATTAATCTCTCTCCCACTCCCTTTAGCTGAGTAACGGGTATCTAATAGTCGAAGTACTCGACTATAGCGTTCTCTCTTGTTTTAAATTTTGTTTTTAAATTGTCAAAAATCAACTCGCCATCTTTAAAATAAAGAAGCTATAATTATACCCTTGCAGGTGTATTATAATTTTGGTCATATGTTTGTAACGCTGTGAAGAATACGTTTCCGGCCACATAAAGTACATATATTATAGTAAGCACAATAGCAGAGTCCATCTAGCCAGGTCCCTCTGTCCGTTTCTATGCGAACTAGTCTCTCAGTTTTAAAGCTATCGCAATGAAACTTTCCTAAAAGTTTTCTTTCTATTGCAGGTAGTATATAAGTCGGAATCTCAAAACAAGAAAGGAAGTTAACTTCGGCAAGCCAAAGTTTATATACCCTTGCAGATATAATAAGTACCCAAAGTTTAGTTATCACTCAATCGGTGCTGTTCCTATTAAAAATTTTTATATTAAATTGTCAAAAATTAGAACGCCTACTTCCTACGAAGTTACAATGTATTTTATATATTTTTTGAGATTATTCCTATGGGAGCCATAAGATATAGTGGTCCGATCCGGCTCGTTCCGACATATGTACTACATGCAATAGAAAGAAGGCTTTTGAGAAAGTTTTATTGCTATAGCTTTAAAACTGAGAGACTAGTTCGACAGACGGACATGGCTAGATGGACTCGGCTATTGGTGCTGATCAAGAATATATATATGTGGTCGGAAACGTCTCCTTCACTGCGTTGCAAACATCTGACTGAAATTATAATACCCTTGCAACGGTATAAAAATATATAAAAATACATTGTAACTTTGTAGGAAGTAGGCGTTTTAATTTTTGACAATTTAATATCAACATTTTTAATAGGCAATAATATATTTGGAATCCCAACAACAGCACCGATAGAGTGAGAACTAAACTTTGGGTACTTGGTATAACTGCAAGGGTATATAAACTTCGGCTGGCCGAAATTAACTTCCTTTCTTGTTTTTCCTCTATTATTTTCAGATTATTTGCCATGTATGTACTAACTGCAATAGAAAGACTTTTGGGAAAGTTTTATCGCAATAGCTTTAATACTAAGACAGTAGTTTCCATAGAACCTGACAGACGGCTGTTGGTGCAGATTAGGAATATATATACGTTATAAAGTCTTCTGAAAGAAAAAAAGGAGAAGGGTACAAAAATTTATGACGCAAACTTCCAACTTTTTATCTAGAATTTAATTTTTTAAGATAACCTTCCATTTGTTCCTTGTAAAATACCATTAACGTATTAACGCATTTGCATTTGAAGGGTGGAAAAATTCCAGTACGTTGGACTGCGCCAGAAGCTATTGCTTTTAGAAAATTTACTTCCGCATCAGATGTTTGGTCCTATGGAGTAGTTCTATGGGAGGTTATGTCCTACGGGGAACGTCCATATTGGAACTGGTCAAATCAGGTAAAGAGAAACATAAAATGGATAACTTTTTATTTATACATATATTTATGATAATACATTTTATTTAGGATGTGATAAAGAGTATAGAAAAAGGCTACCGTTTACCAGCTCCGATGGACTGCCCAGAAGCCCTCTACCAGCTAATGCTAGATTGCTGGCAAAAACAACGTACTCATCGGCCCACATTTGCCAGCATCGTTTCAACTCTTGACAACTTGGCTCGACAACCACAGTCATTATTGACAACTCGAAACTCACCCGAATCAGACGGTACTCATATTTTGGACACGCAGCGTGGACAAAATATTTTCATAAGCACCGACCTTTGGTTGGAGCATATTAAAATGTCAAGATACTGTCAGCATTTCAAAGAGGCTAATTTAATTAATGCTCAACAGGTAAAATTATTCAAAATTAGTCTGCTTGTAAAAGATACTAATTCAAATTTGCGCATGCAGATTTCTAGGTTAACAGCTCAACAATTGTCGGATATGGGAATTACCTTGGTGGGACATCAAAAAAAGATCTTACACCAAGCCCGGCAACTGGACACTATAATATAACCGTTCTATTTTGACTTAGTAGTTTAAGATGTACATATAAATAATATAATATATATTATATACAATATATATATATAGTTATATATATATATATATTAAAAAGTACATAAATGACACGTGTGAAATAAAAAAACACAGGAACACATTACATAGTATAAGAATTTTATAGGTTCTCTTAACTAGAACTTTAGAATATATATTAGAAAAAAGATATTGTTTTTACGTCGCTTATAAAAAAATACTTTATTTATGTGTATCAATTATTTATCATACAATTTTTCAAGCTTATTATATAAGTATAGCGTCGCTTTGATTGCTTAGCTATTTTTACAGTTTTTTGTTGTGATAAAAGTGACATTAACAAAATTATTCATTTTAATTAGATATTAATTCATGGCTTACTTTGCCTAAAATATTTAAAAACTCAATAAAGTACATTTGTGCGGACGGTACGGTTTTCCGACCTAAAGAATAGAAATATAACCGTATCGTAAATTTTTACTAGACGACTTAAAAGTCTTATCAATTTAATATGCCTGGTAAGTCGAATTTAAATTTAAAACTCCTCGTTTTTGTAAGACTCTTCAAAAATCAGTTGGTGAAAGTAAAAAAAAAATAGGAATTTATTCTTTACTTCTTTAATAGATGATGGCCATATAGAAAATTCAATTACTAGTACAATGTCATTACGGAAGGATTAGAAAAATAATTTTTAAGAAAAAAATCCAGACTAGCCGTTACTGATATTCCGAATAACAGTATTGAAAACCAGAAAAGAAGTTAACTCGTTTGTTTTTTGAGATTTTTTCTATGGGAGCCATAAGATATAGTGGTTTGATCCGGCTCGTTCCGATATATTTACTACCTGCAATAGAAAGAAGACTTTTTGGAAAGTTTCATCGCGATTTGAGCTGTAAAGCACAAACAATGGCATGCGTTAATTATTTCATAAGTTTGGGTAACGTAAAGGCAAAATCAACTGTGATTTCCAGAAATCCCTTAGCAGGGTCTTTATCTATTCGAGAAATGTTACCCGGCACTCGAGAAACTGGCCCTGTTTTCTATTCAACGCGATGCATTGTATAAAATGTCGAAATGGCACCAAACAAACCAAACACCAACAAAAACACCTTAGGGAGGTAAAATGTGACGATTGCACCTTCCAATTTTGTGACGAAAAATTATTATACTTACAAACGACAGCAAGAATACAACTAGGCTAGTACAAGGAGGCATTTATCTTCACCGGCCCAACAGCTCCAATTTGCTTAGTTTTCACTTTTACACTTTCACCGCTCTTTCTTCAAACAAATTTATTTTTTTAGTCTTGATTTGCAATCCTTTAAGTTCTTACGATACCATTCGATTGGTCTATCACTCGCTAGGATCGGACTATCACAGCAAATGTTTATTTCTTCCTGTATAAATATATTAGTCGCCTTTGCACTCTCCTGGTGCGCTTTAAATATTTCTTTTACGTTTTTTTAGAAAACCTTCAAGCTTTCAAAAAAATTAATAAACTAACAAGTTTTATAAATATCTTTCATTAGTATCTGCCATTTTTTTGATATTCCTAAAATTGTCGGAAAAATAAAAAAAATAAAAAATTGTGCGGCCTTAACCGTTTCTTTCCAAGATTTCGTTTTTTGCTTCAACTTCGTATGCACAATTCTTATTTTCGACAATGAAACTGTTCCTTCGCCTTTTTTTAATAAAATATAAATTTTTATTATATTTTTAGAGCGGCACAAAAATGTTTACTTAAAAATTAGGCACAATAATAAAAAAGATAGGTAAATACAGATTGTTTGTAGATATAAATCGTTAAGGCATTTTGAGAGTTAAATTTCGTTTAAGAACAGGCACATTCTACAACCTGCATATCACTCCATGTGGAAATTTTGAGCTTATCGCTATGATCTTCGTCCACATGTAATATTTCGAGCATCTCAAGTTTTGAAGGAGCGCAACACGGACGGGGTGCTCGGTTGTGATCTTCTTGCCATATAAGACTTTGCAATAGAGCGTGGTGGTGGGCGGGATTGTGACGTGGTGGGCATCTTCCATGGCAATAACCTGCATCGAATACTTTTGGCTGTAATATAAACTCAAAACCCTTTATGTCCTTAAAAGCAACATCCAAAGGATTTCTACAGCATCGCTGGTGCAATTTGTAACAGTTGTTGTTCCATTTTTCCTTTCTCCATGTGGAATCATGGTTCGAACGATGATGTACGAATTCGTCGCTTCTATTATTGGTCAGCATGATGTGATGAATGTCCGAGTCGCCTTCTTTTTGGGTCTTCAGGGCTCCGTGTCCGATTATATTTAAAACTGGCATCAGATTGAAGCGTTCGTTGTCTGGAGTTGCCGATTTTGCAGATGATGATGATGATGATGATTGCATCGATGAGCTTGAGTCGCTAAGTATACGAGCACCTATACTCTTGCACTTTTCACATTGAATTTCTATTCCCAAGTTTTCATGACTTTTGTTCATCCAACTACGAACAGCTTTTGTTACATCGAATTCTATCCACTGAGTTCTCGTTTCTTCGTATCCAATATTTTCAAACTCAATTTTACGAGACGCTAGAAGCCTTCTTCTGTTCGATGAAAGTAGTTGATACACCTTTAGTTTTAATTGGCGACTTCGGACCCTTTTCGACTGATTCGATTTGATATCGCCAGGATTACAATTCTTAACAGGATTCATTACATTATCATTTGAAGAAATTTGATCAAACTTTCTTTTTCTAGGTCCTTGCCATCGGCGGGAGTTAGTTGCTAGGGATGAGCTATAGAGGAGCATAAGTCTGACATTGGCTTCGTCAATTTTATTATGGTAGAACTTTGAATCTTTTACATTTGTCAGTGGAAAGTGCAAAAGAATATTGGTTTTATCCTGTTGGCCATAATGAGAGCCTTCGTTAGTTTTATGTTTTTTGTTTTGTCTACTGTTCAAAGTTGTAATTGATCTTTTATGACGCCATCGTTTGTGACTAATGTCATTAAATTTGTTTGTAATGATGCTCAATAGATGTAGGTCTGTAATAGAAGAAGCTCCAATATAGTCATTGAAATAGCTCATCCCCCTCTCCTGGTTACTCTTTAGACGGCTTAGGTATTCTATATATTTGTTGGAATATTCAACTTGGCTTATATTAACCTGTAAGTAGATAATATTTATTAATGCACTCACTCATTTTGTATTTTGTGGTTACAGGCATTACTTTAGAAGATTTTTTGTCTGTCATTGAGTGTCTTACCTTTCTCATATCTGGTATTTTTTTCATTCCAAGCCCCTTTAAAACTAAGCGTTTAAGCCTGGCTTCATCTATTTTTTTCGGTTTATTATTATGACTCTTAGTTTCTAGGCGAATATGTCTGCTTTCCCTCGTTTTCCTATTGTGAATTGGTACCGTGTTTTTCCACTCAAGTTCTATTTTATCATTCATTAGGTGAGACGTGTTTTTAGGCTGGCTTAGATTAATCAGACTATATATATTTGAACTGGTATTATAGGATGAGGTTCTGCTTTGCTTACTAATTATTTTGGACAAATTGTTAAGATCCTTTTCCGAACTTGTTATTTTGGCTTGGATTTTTGATTGTAGTTGGTAGGTTTTTAGACTCTCAGCTGCACTATTTTCATTTTTAAGCAGCGAAATACGAACATGCGCATTTTCATTGTGCTTATGTGATGATGAAAATACGTTTGAATTTGACGTTTGGCGGTACATTCCATGACCACTGGCTTGTTGATGAGTTGGCAACAATAAAACAAGTATAAACCATATTCGGGAGTATTTTGGATACCTATTACAAACTTTGGCAAGTTTGGACTGAACATTTTCAGCACACGGCGTTTGCTTTAGAGTAGGTTCCAGCTCTTTAATCCGTTTTGTATTTGCAGTGCGGTAAAAATAAATATGGAAAATAATCTTCAAAATCCAGGTGGACTTGTTCCTATATGCTAACAATTTTTTTGTTTTGGGGTAACTACTTCTACTTTTGTATTGTAGAAGATCGCACCACTCTGTTGGTGTTTTGTTTTTTGGTGAAATGTTTGGTTCAATGTATATTATCATGTTTTCTCCACATGGTCATAAGATTTCGTTTGATATTGATAATAATAAGGTAGGTAATCTTTCCATTCATTCGGTCATTGCTCTTTAAATATCTAGCCTCTTCTTTACACATGTAAAAATCGGAGCACAGAATTTTGGTAAAGTCTTCACATCCACACTATGTACCTATTTATGTACATAAGTTTTGTGAGCATCTGTTTGCTTTCAGGTTCAGGAATTTTTTGTTGTGGATTAATTTAAGGAAACAACACAAAATACTTTCGGTAAAAGTAAATAAATGATCACAGTTCCACGAAAATTTGTACATATTTTCGTCTCGTTCGCACTCTCATTAACATTCCTATACCGAACCTGTTCGGGCGTTGCTTCAAATTCGACTAAAATACCCCACAGCAAATGCTTACTTAACAGCAGCAATATAAACAACAGTCTCACACCCACACTGCCGCACACAAATGCGCCGGACAAGCAAGAGCAAATGAGCATGTTCTGTGTGTTGTGAACATGCAAAACCCCTGCCGTATTATACCTACTCGGACTTGGCCTGCTTCCAAACTGTACATCTTTTACGAGTATATTTCTCTTATCGTACGTTCCCAATGCGTGATTTTCTCCCTTTCTTTTACTAGTTAGCTTTAAAGTACAAATACGATTAGGTAACCTTTTTAATAGTCCGTAATACGTCATCGTTTCTATCCATAGTACGCGTAGTGACGAAGCGCACCGACAACACGTTATCTTAGCAGGAAGTAACTGCAAATAGACTGATCTGACTGAAATTTTAAAGATAAAGCTGCCTTAACTAAAATATTCGACTTAGTATAGTCTATAGTCGGGTGCCCCGACTATCAGAAACCCGTTACTCAAAGGAGTGCGAGGGAGAATGGCCCATTTCAATAGGTATTGATAAACACCATAAAACTGAATTTTTAATTTTTTTAACTTTTAAAATCTATTGTAGAGGGGGCGTGGCCCTCGGCTGAAACAAACTTGCGTTGCGTAGGAAGGATATGTGTGGGTAATCCCAACTTTCTAGCTTATATAGTTTCCGAGATCTTAGCGTTCATACGGACGGACAGACCGACATGGCTATATCGACTCGGCTTGTGATCCTGATCAAGAATATATATACTCTATACGGTCGGAAACGCTTCCTTCGCCCTGTTACATACTTTTGAACAAATACAATATACCCTTTTACTCTACGAGTAACGGGTATAATTACTTATTGGCCCTTAAGCATATACTCATAAAACAATCCTGAAAATTGAATCATTTGGATGACACTTTTATTGCGCATAACTATTTAATAATCGGTTTGAGATGAAACATTTTTAATGAGTATCTGATATTATTGGTAATTGTAGTCAAACCCTTTAATCATGCGCTGTGGATCCGCGGGGTTAAAAATGGAAAAATGTTGTATTCAAAAATTATGCAACAAAAAATTGTTCTGATATCATCACCCCTGACAACAAAATCTTAGATCCGGTAAAAACAATTTTTCGTCTATATTTTCGAATATATTAACTTAATAAAAAGTTATCCAGGAAGAAATGAAAGGCATTAAAAAAATTAGTAATTATGTTAAACACATTTTTTCTGTAAAACTAATAGTTTTCGTTAAAAACGCTAAACAAGATAACATTAAAAAAATAACAAATTACAATTTTTTATTTAACCGTCCATTGAATAAAAAATAATTTTAAAATTTTTTATATTTTTATAATTTTTTTGTATTATGTTATTTATTAAACATTAAAAAAATTTTTTGTTTTTATTTCTTAAAAAATGTATTTAACAAAAATAAAAGAAAAAACATGAATTCCATAAGGATCCGAAAAAAGTGAGAGAGTAGAAAGCAAGAAAGGAAGATAGCTTCGGCCAGCCGAAGCTTATATACCCTTGCAGATCATTCCTATTCATTTACAAAAACACTAAATTTAAATTAACTTGCTTATATGTTACAACAATCCAAATTTTAGCTGTTTTCGTATTACTTTGGCATTAATTTTTGATCCTTCCTATGGCAGCTTTATAATATAGCCGTCCGAATTTTTGATAAATTTAAACAGAAATTTTAAAATGTTAAAGAAAAGCCATATCCCAGAGGAGAAGAGAATTTAATAAAAGTCAACAAAGATATAATTTTTTTCCTATTAATTTCCATCCAATTTTTTAAATATTTTATTCGAAATTCATAAATATTTAAAAAAAAAGTATTCCCAAAAGTAGAAGGTAATGTTTCAAAAAACACAAACGCGAGCATATGTTAAATTAAAAAATTTTGTTTGTGGGTATAGTGTTTTCTTTAAAGATGAGGTTTTAGAGGAATTAATGCAAAAGACACGAAGTCAATCGGATTACTACAACCGGAGATACAGATTTTCAATGAGTACTTTTTCAAAATTCACGTTTTTTGGCAAACTAAAAAAAAATCTAAAAAAAAAACGATAATTTTTTTTCAGCCAAATCCTGTTACACCTGTTTATTTATTTTCCGAATATGTGAAAAAATATTTTTGGCCAAATTCGTTCGGTTTGTAAAAGAACCGCCCATATGCACCACGGACAGACGGACATGGCTAGACGTACTCTGCTTTTGGTGCTGATCAAGAACATATATACTTATGTGGTCGGAAACGTCTCCTTCACTGCGTTGTGGACGGCAGTCCACGTAGTGACGCGCTTCGTCACGAGGAGAGTTGCGAAGGCGACTTCTATATATACACGAAGAAATGACAATCTGCTGTGATGGTCCGATCGTAATGAGTAATACACCAAAGGTATATCAAAAACTAACAGCATACCAAGACTTAATCAATTTCAATTGGTTTGGGAAAGTACGGGGTGAAAGTGAAAATTTAGAAAATTGGAGCTGTTGGGGCCAGTGAGCCTTTATTTTTTTTTTTTAACTTTAAATATTTTTTTTTAGAGCCCAAAGTCGTAGCTGAAAAACGCATTTTTGACTTTGGAATATCGAAAAAAAATTCTTAAAAAATTTAAAATCGGGCTTCCCAGGGGGCGGGTTATTTTTAATTCTTAAGCGAAATGCCCCGACTATCAGATACCTGTTACTCAAAGGAGTGCGAGGGAGATGTATATATAAAAACTTTGATCGCGCACAACTTATTAACGAATGGTCCGATTTGAAAAATGTCTTCCACATTTCGATAGGTATTGATAAGCACAATAAAAGTGCATTTTTACTTTTCCGAAAGGTGTGGGCGTCAGACATCTTTTAAAATCGCTTAAGGCGATTGTGGGCGTTAGAGAGGGCGTGGCCCTCCGCTGAAATAAACTTGAATATGTGTGGGTAATCCCAACTTTCTAGCTTTGATAGTTTCCGAGATCTCAGCGTTCATACGGACGGACAGACGGACATGGCTATATCGACTCGGCTTGTGATCCTGATCAAGAATATATATACTTTATAGGGTCGGAAACGCTTCCTTCTTCCTGTTACATACTTTTGCACGAATACAATATACCCTTTTACTCTACGAGTAACGGGTATAAAAATAAATTTTTGCAGGAGTAATACTTCGGTTGAAATTAAGTTCCTAACACTTTTTTTGATTTGGCACATCTACTTTTCGGTCAGCCCTCGTTAATGCATTAAGTCGTTTCACCCTTTGAGCATTTTCCATTTGCTGAGTCGTTCTTGTGGGCAAATATTTATTTTTCTGTCTTTTGTAAAGTTTTTGTATGGCTATCAAGGAAGGATTTCCTGTACATATGTAAGTAAATGTTTATTAAACCACTGCAAAACATTTCCGAGTAAGTCGGTCCATTCTAAAGTAACTCGTCTTTATGCTTTATGCCATGATCTGTACGGAGCTTAATTTCCGTACACAATTAACAATGTTTAATAAAATGTCGGACCTTCTGGGTAACACATTTTGTGTTCGAAATGTTCGTCATCGCACTAGGAACGATAATCGAGACTTAGGGATGAAATTTAAACAGATATAAACTAATTGGGTGTACTCTAACATGTAAAATGGTAAAATAGTTGAGAACTTAACAAAACAAGAAAAGAAGTTAACTTCGGCTAGCTAGAGTTCATATATGATGGACGTTGATTATGGGCGTTGTATTGGGCGAAGCCAGCCAACTGTCCAGCTCTTATCGTTCCCAAGATCTCGGCGTCCATACATACAGATAGACAGGTGCGAAAAGCCTGATCAAAAATATATACGTCATGATTGGGTTTAAGAAATAAACTACTAAACCGCGTGTTTCCTGGGTACTGGACTGACTCAACACACACATCAGATTATTTAAATGTACTTGTTGTTGCCGTATGGGAGGATGACCTGTACAACACCACCGTTAGAACTGAAATAACGACATACTTGAGCAAAACTTTGCTTGCAGTCTGATAGCGACATACAAATTTTCTTGACTAAAGACAACAAAAACTGGTATTCTTTTTGCTAATGGTTGAGATATATAGAGTCGTTTTCCCGCCCGCATGTTCATCTTAAAGTAGGGTTTCAACTGAGAATTCCCACGCGTGTACTATAAAGATAAAATGCGGGCGAAAAAAATGGCATTGGATTGAACCCATGACCTTAATCTTCATATAGCAAAGCTGAAAGTGCAAGTGCTTCGACCGCCTAACTACCGATTTTCAAACTTTTGGTGGGATTTTTGGGGCTATTTTCTAATTCACTTGCTTTAGCTGCCAACTATACATGCATTCATTCATTGCTTCTTAAATTCGATTCTTGTTCGATTCTTGGTCGTTTATAGGGCAATTTGGTTTTGATTTCGGAAAAGTTTTTGTGTTTTTTGAAAAACCTCCAGAGTCAGCTCATAAAAATTTTCCATAAATAATAAAACCATTTGTAATTTTTATGGGAATTTTTCTTATATATTGATCTAGCCACCCTTGAAATATGAACATTTTTCCTACTTTTAGGGCGACTTTTCTAGTATTTAGGCTAACAATTTTACGTTTCGCTGCCCATTTCGCACGAAAAGAGTAGTCCTTTCTTCAACTAATATTATTATTTCTTGTTAATATTTTATTTTTATGTTTCTACTAAAATTTTCAAAAGGAAATCGGAAAGACCATTTAAAAAAAAACTGTGCTTTACTTTGTGTTTTGTTAGTCCGATATTATAATAAATAAAAAAGTTTACTGTAAATGAAACGTCCGCTCATTATGTCGGTATACGGTTTTTTTTTCAAATAACGACTACACAGAAAAAAATTTTGAAATAGATCAAGCTAATATGAGCCCGTCAATTTGATCTTTTTAAAGTAAAGTTTTTCGTATAGTTATTATTATTAATTATATTAATCTTATTTTATATATTTATCAAAAAAATACTAACTTTCGCAGTTTGGGTTTCCAAACCTGAAAGTACTTATCAACACGATTTAAACCATATATGGTCTTCTTCTGGCTTTAGCTCGTGCTTGGATATTATTGGGGCTTAAACTTTAAAGACTTGGTGTAAAGTTTGATTTATAAATTCAATATCTCTTACGACTATTAAAATTTCTGAAAAATTTTATAAACCAAGGAAAATCTTGTAAAATAGCCGATGATTGACGCTATACCTATCCAACTGTTTTTAATTTCTGAAATTAATTTTCCTTTTACTTTTATACTTATAGAGTAAACAAAATATATAAATTTGTACCTATTTATGTGCTGAAAAGACGAACTACATTTTTTTGAAAACTATTTCTAGAATTCATAATTATTAGAATTCTTGTACCACTTCTAGGAAAATATATTTTTTAGCTCACCCTTTGAGTAACGATTGTACAAAAACATTAATTCTAACCAAAAAGAGCTTTTTAATTTTACGCTTATAAATTTAGGTATTGTAGTGCGTTCGTTTTGTGCATTGGGAGTCATCTTTTTGTAAATGCTTACCTACGTATGTATGTACATAGGTACACATATAGAATAATATTTTGTAGATGCACAGATCTGCCTTCTGCTATACCACCGATAAAATTCAAATATTTTAAATGGGTCAGTAAATTGCGAAGCATTGTTTTGTAGGGGACACCTCCATTCAGTACAGTAAGTCACAAGCAACGCATACCGCTATCCTTTTCGTTACACAACGTTTTACTGTGCTTTAATATAAAGTTACCACTGCGCCCGTATACAATACTTAAATTGGGCTCTGCCAGAACCCTCTTCTTAAATCATTATTAAATTAAATTGTATGTAAAAATGTCAACCAACCAGCCCCCTTATATTTAAGCGACGCTTATATTATCATGTCACCACAATGGACAATCTCGGTTTGAGGAACAGAGGTTCATTTTAGGTGGTTTAGATACTCAGATACTCAGTTGGATGCAAGCAAGTGGCCTGCGAGGGTGCTGTTTTTGTGATCACGCTTACTTCTGACGAAAACGAGATCAGATCGGAGCGGACTAGTCCAGCTTCAGTTGTAGTGTTTGATTGTCCTAGACCATCCGTCTGTATTCCTCTGCGTTTAAGGTATATTTCTTTGAAAGGAGAACACATTCGAAATGTACACAAACTGCGCAAACGATGGTGACGGGGGAGGAGATGGGCGCAAGCACGAATCTATCGAAATGAGCAAAGAATTGGGTCACCCACCAAACTTGCAGTCTAACACACCAACGAATACGGACGCGTCCAATAAACAGCAGGTTAGTACAGTTCGGAAGAGAACACAAAGCATTGTTCTATCTGATCGCCTATTGATGATAAGCATACCCCTCATCGGTTGGTTTTTGCTTCCCGTTTGTTCATAATTTTTGTGTTGTTTTTGAATTCTTTGCATTTGAATTTATTATAAAGAAACCTAAAGTACGCTTTAAACTTAGAAAACGTATGGAAATGTTGACAAAGGACAATAAAACGCCCCTAGATTCGACAAGAAGCCCAAAAGCCGCGATTCATCTGATATCCTTTTTTAGACAAATTATCAATTTATTTAATCAATTGTATTGTCTGGCTACATGTCTGTATGCTTTATCAAATTTTTCCGGATATTTCTATGTAAAATGTACATTGTAAAATTGCCCTCAAAGCAAGGAAATCGCCATCAAATCGGAGTCAAAGGCAAATGATTCTTAAAAAGTAATTTATTTGTCTTACATTAAAAGCAATTTTTCATAGCGTGATTTTTCTAATTAATTAATTTTCAAAAGTAACAAGCATTTATCAACGTTTTTTGTTATTGTTTTTTTCAGTTGGTTAAAATCGAAATCCCCGAACGAGGATCATGGTCTTCCAAAATGGATTTTATACTATCAGTAGTAGGTCTTGCAATCGGTTTGGGAAATGTTTGGCGATTTCCTTATTTGTGCTACAAAAATGGAGGAGGTGCATTCATATTGCCATACATAATAACGTTGTTTTTGGCTGGGATTCCAATGTTTTTCATGGAGTTAGCTCTTGGTCAAATGTTAACAATTGGTGGTCTTGGTGTATTTAAAATTGCCCCCATATTTAAAGGTAAGACCCTATAACATTATTATACTTTTTAATTCACAGCAAAAAGATGTCATCTTCCTGACATAAGAGATTGGAAAAAAACGTATTTTTTAACATTTTTATTTTTAATTTTGAAAAAAAAATATTTGTAAGTCCGCTAGTTCAAACATCTAGATTCCGGTTACACTTAGGCGTAACATTTACCTGCAGGAAAAATGCGAACTAGTCTGAAATACAAATAGTTGTACAACTAGTAAAAAGCAACCGGAATTTGCCTGGATGCATTTGGACTGCAGAGGGTCTAGAAAATTTGTGCTAGTCGAACAAATTAATAGTACAAAAGTAGTAAAAAAGCAACATGTCTCGGACTGGTACTAGAAAACCCCAAAAATTATTAAATTGGTAGAACATACATGTTAAAGTCTAATTAAAAGCCAACTTGAATTTGCAAATAAAACTGACGAGGCTCGGTTCAATACCCAGTCTTTGTAAATTAGTATTATTTTTTTTTTTTTATTTAATTATCATTTACTTTATTTGGTTATATATCAACCATCAGAATTTCTTTAGGGACCGCGCCTACTAATTACCTACCAATTAGGAGAGCGTCAGATTAAACAAGTTTAATTTAAAATTAAACAAGTTTAACAGGTTAACATCAACTAGTGTAAAACTGGTAAAAAATTAACTAGTTTTTTCCGATGATAAGCCTATGAAAAATGGACCAGTCGTTTATCCGTTGTCCATTTAAACGCTCTGATCTCGGAAACTACAAGAGATTGAGCGTTGGGTTAGATTCAGATTCCTTAGCTGGGGATACAAGTCGAGAAATAAGATAAAAAAAAAAGTCCAGAACTTAATATTTGAACTTTAAAAATACTGCTACCTTTAGAAATGGTCCGAAAAAGTATCAAATAAAAACACCTCTTAACGAGGTAAAAAACTAGTGACGACCGCACCTTCAACATACAAAAGTTTTGATATCAACATTTGTGACGAAAAATTATTACACTCGTCATTAAATACACTTTCTAACATTTTCTGGTTTATTAATGCTTGGGCAGCGTTTATTCTTCTGAGCTTACAAAAGTGGTTTTTTAAAAAAAAATTGTTTTGTGCATAATTTTTTTACCATTACATTTGCACAAATTACATTAAGAAGACGTTTATAGCATTTCAAAATACAAAATAAAACGAGGTACAGCACAAGTCTGTAGCTTTAGTACTTTAGAAGCTATGGCCTTCCGAATTTTAGCTATTTATAACTGTATTCCCGCTAAACTAGCGAGTTTTTCCAAAAGTGGCAGAACTAAAGTTTCTTATATTGAGCTGTTCAACATCATATCAAATTTTCAGGACTTTAAAACCATGTTTTGGGACACACAGACAAACTGACAAACAGAATTAAATTTTCATTTGGACTAGGCCCCCACAAATTTGTTTTCGATATAACTTTTGAACGGAGCATCGGATTTTATCATATGACCCCTCACTCGACGTGTATTTTCAATTGGAACAGAACTAATGCGCTAATAATGCTCCAAAATTTTCACTTTTTTACTTTCTTTGCTCTCTCTTCCAAGCCAATGGATTTTCTTAAAGTCTTGGTATGCAATCCTATTAGTTTTTGCGATACCTTTCTATTGGTGTATCACTCATTATGATCGGACCATCACAGCAGATTTTCAATTCTGCGGCTATATATAGTAGTCGCCTTTGCACACTCTCCTTGTGCGCTTCGTCACTACATGAACTGCTGTCTATAGTGATATACATATACTGGATTGTTTTAGTTTTTCCCTCCGTAGTAAATTCGTGAAACATACAGGATATTCCCTTTATTTTCCTTGTTTTTAGGGAAGTTTCAGTTTGGTGTAAAATAAAACAACTGACTACAGTGATAGTCTTTTGGGAAAAGACTTAACTTTGACGGAGTTTTGGAGCCCTCTATTGATCTATTGATATGTATAAAGTAACTTGCAAAGAATTTGTAGCCAATTTTTCTAATGCAGGAGAAATATATATACATATATTATTTACCCCCGGTGCGACCGATGATTCTGATAATGATAATCATTCTAATGATCAAAACGAATTAAACTCCAATTAGGGTTTTCCTAGATTAGCTCGCGTTTGGATATTACAGCGATGTAGGGATTTAAGTAAAAAGTGGCTTTATCTTAAGGGCCGATTGAAATATTATCTTAAGCAGGCCATCCACAGGCAAATTTGTTTGTCGAACATGTTCGTGTGTTCGTCGTTGGTAGTAGTGTGCGTTCAATTTTCATAGAAATTTGTTTGACATTTTGTTCGACAAAGATAGAAACGATTCTATCTTGCCTGTGTTCGCGAAAATGTTTGTCGAACAAATTCGACTGTGGATGGCCTGCTTTAATGTCATCAGGATTATTATAAGTTTGAATGAAATGCTTTAAATGCAAAACAAATGGGGACTTCCCTAAACTGTTAAATGTCGGTAAGCTGTTTATCAGCTGTTCCATACAAATTTTCCTGACTAAAAAAATCATCCACTTAGAAAAGAGTTATAAAAAAATCAAGAACACCAATGAGTTCCAAATTGGTTAAGTTATGCAGTTTTATGAGTTTTATTTTAAAAAATCAATGGTACAAATTATTTTTGAGTTTTATTTTATAAATTCATTCTTTTGACCTGAAGACGGATTATTAGACTTAAGCAATAGCAGAATCATTTGACGTGGCATTTTGTGAATTCGTGAATTCTTAAGGCAAATGATTCGCGAATTCTTTAGGTAAAGTAATTGGCGAGTTCTTCAGTTCTTCAGGTCAAATGAATCGCTAATGGTGAAAACTGAAATATTGCTTCATTCTCAATTATGGCCATGATATTTTACCGTCATAATGTTATGCAAGAATGGATAAAATTAAATCCGCGAATTCTTCCGGGCTTTCTTTGTATTGCAAACGACTTCAAAGATCTTGCAACTTAATGGAAAGTTATCAGATCCATAAAAACCAATATTTGTCCTGCTTACACAAAAAAGTTTTACAAAACGGTCAATTTTCCACCTTAAATAAATTTTTAAAATAGCTCAATGTTAAATTACAATTTTTTTTTATTATATGTACTAAAGCTACATGTCCAAACGAACAAGAACCATTTTAAATCATATTAAAATTTCTAATACATAAATTTAAATCAGAAATAAGTTTTTCAGTGCGAGTTTTATAAAAAAAACTTATAGCTGTTGCGGTCCCTGATTTAAAGTAAGATTAGGCTGTTGTTAAATCCAGAACTGTCACCTTATTTTATAAAATGTTTCGTGTTACAAAAAACAATTCAGCACTGTAACAGTTTAGGCAATATCCAGAAAGTTTTTCAAAAAAGTGCAAATATCGTGAAATTGTATTCTCCACTTTTTAAATGAAGTATATTCGATAAAAAAGCCTGTTTTATCTTAATACATACTAGACCTCATATTATATGATATTTCCCATTTTAAAGCGTTGTTTTTATCCATCCGTCATAGAGGTGCTATAACAATGTACAATGTACATACCTTCACATATATTCCTACACATTTAATATTTAAATGATGAAAAACTTTCTACGCAAGTCTCATTATTATTGGGTATTGGAACTGTTTATTTTCAATTTGTTAAACCTAAAATTTTTTAAAAAAGGAATTGGATATGCTGCTGCCGTAATGTCTTGTTGGATGAATGTTTACTATATTGTAATTCTGGCTTGGGCTGTATTTTACTTTTTTATGTCAATGAGAGCAGGTAATTTCCTATTACTATATATGTAAAGTTAATTGTAAAATGTGTAATGAGTGAATATGATTTTTTAGATGTACCTTGGAGAACGTGTAACAATTGGTGGAACACCGTTAGCTGTGTCAGTCAATATGAAAGGAAAAATTTAAATTGCTGGGACAAAATAATTAATGGAACCGCAAAAAGAATTTGCTCCGTGTCTGCTGTAAACATTACATCTTCAGAACTTACAGATCCAGTCAAAGAATTTTGGGAGTAAGCAATATGTCCTTTGTCAATATGTAAACAATGTGATAGCTTTAAGCGTGTGATAGCTTCTAAGGCTCGGTCTGCAAGGTTATATGTTAGGTTCCTTTTTATACCCGTTACTCGTAGAGTAAAAGGGTATATTGTATTCGTGCAAAAGTATGTAACAGGGAGAAGGAAGCTTTTCCGACCCTATAAAGTATATATATTCTTGATCAGGATCACTAGCCGAGTCGAACTAGCCATGTCCGTCTGTCCGTCCGTATGAACGCTGAGATCTCGGAAACTATAAAAGCTAGAGGATTGGCATTTTGCATGCATATTCTTGGAGTTCTTACGCAGCGCAAGTTTATTTCAAAATGGTGCCACGCCCCCTCTAACGCCCTCAATCGCCCTAAACCATTTTTTTAAAGGTGTCTGGCGCCCACACCATAAAAGATTTTGGAAAAGTAAAAATGCAGTTTTATTGTGATTATCAATACCTATCGAAATGTAGAAGAAATTTTTCAAATCGGACCATTCGTTAAAAAGTTATGCCCGATCAAAGATTTTATATATCTATCTCCCTCGCACTCCTTTAGCTGAGTAACGGGTATCTGATAGTCGGGGCACCCGACTATAGCGTTCTCTCTTGTTTTTTATTAATTCGGTGGACTGTTTCGTTTAAGGCGTCGTGCACTTCAGATTTCACATGGAATTGAGGAGATTGGAAATATTCGCTGGGAATTGGCTGGAACTTTGTTGCTTGTGTGGATCCTGTGCTACTTTTGCATTTGGAAAGGAGTAAAATGGACTGGGAAAGTCGTCTATTTTACAGCTCTATTTCCTTATGTTCTTTTGACGGTTCTGTTAGTTCGTGGAATAACGTTACCTGGTGCTTTGGAAGGCATAAAATTTTATATTATTCCAAACTTTTCAAAGTTGTCTAACTCCGAGGTTTGTTGCTACATTTAAATTATTTAAAAAATATTATGGAATTCAAACTTGATATATATTGGGTACTGTCAAAATGTCTTTCAGGTTTGGATAGATGCTGTTACGCAGATATTCTTCTCATATGGCCTTGGACTTGGAACTCTGGTGGCACTAGGAAGTTACAACAAGTTCACCAACAATGTTTATAAGTACGTTGTTATCCGCAATAATATAACTAAGTTAATAAATTTTCAACTACTTTCAGAGACGCGCTAATTGTCTGCACAGTTAATTCCAGCACCAGTATGTTTGCTGGATTCGTTATATTCTCTGTTATCGGATTTATGGCTCACGAACAACAGAGACCAGTAGCTGAGGTGGCTGCATCAGGACCTGGATTAGCATTTCTCGTTTATCCATCGGCAGTTCTGCAGTTGCCAGGATCTCCAATGTGGTCTTGCCTCTTTTTCTTTATGCTTTTGCTTATTGGACTGGACTCACAGTTTTGTACAATGGAGGGATTTATCACGGCGATTATTGATGAATGGCCTCAATTGCTTAGGAAACGCAAAGAAATCTTTATTGCTATTGTATGCGCACTGAGTTACTTAGTGGGCTTAACCTGTATTACACAAGTAAGTGCTAAGGTCTTGTTCATTGAAACGCCGATTTAATATGGTTTGATCACTTTGGTAGGGCGGTATGTATATATTTCAAATATTGGATTCGTATGCAGTCAGCGGCTTTTGCTTACTGTGGCTCATATTCTTTGAGTGCGTCTCAATATCTTGGTGCTATGGAGTTGATCGGTTTTATGATGGAATTAAGGATATGATCGGATACTATCCCACAGTATGGTGGAAATTCTGTTGGTGTGTTACCACCCCAGCTATTTGCTTGGTAAGAATTTTATAGAAAAAAATATAACTTCCTTTTTTTTATAATTCTTTTATTTTTTGTAGGGCGTCTTCTTCTTTAACATAGTTCAGTGGACCCCAATAAAATATTTGGACTACAGCTATCCATGGTGGGCACACGCTTTTGGTTGGTTTACGGCATTGTCATCCATGCTTTATATACCAATATATATGTTCTGGTTGTGGAAACGAACTCCTGGTGACTTGAGTGAGGTACTACAACTACAATCTACATGTTATTCGAAGAAATTGTCAATTTATCTTTATCTTTTTCTTGTTCTTTTATCTTTTTTTAGAAAATCCGAGCTATAGTAAGAATAGATGAGGATGTTACCCGGTTACGCGAAAAAATGCAGAGAGAAGCGTATGCTAAGGAGGTTGAATTTAATTCTTTATAGACGTATATAAATTATCTCATAAAAATTTAAGGCAATTTGGTTGACCCGTTCATTCAGCTAAATTTGATTTTTATTAATATTAAATACTATTGAAATCATTCCCAGCATAGACAACTCATGTAGCAACGTTTTCTTTGATCTTTAAATTAATTTTCCTGTCGTGTCCTAATTTTTTGCAATGAACCCTTGTAGTAATTTTATATTTAACATAATCTTCTCTTTTTTAACACAAAAGCTAGTCTAAATAATCAAGCACAAAAAAGAATATAGGTTTGTAAATGGTTATTGGAGTGTTTTATGTGGTACTTACTCAACGGTAGTATGCCATTTAGAGTGATTAGAATCTTCAATTTCTAAAAATTTGGCTTTGTAAGCAAACGTGAGTACAGTGCAGAATTTCAAACCAATTTTACCATTGTTGCTTAAGAAATTGATTGATATGTTCTTGACCTGCCAGCGTCAAGTTCTCATCCATTAGTTTAGGTTATTTGATATAATAAATACAAAAGAATATATATTTAATATTGCAAATGTAAAAACTAAAGCCGAGTCAGTAAACGCACTAAAAATTTTATAGGACGCAGATGCGTTCACATAAGCAAGAATATATATTCCCTGCAGTTCTAAAAGCCATTTGTCACCCATGATTCATTTCACAATCAGCGAGAGAGAGAATGACATATTCACATAGACGACACTTAGCTTGCATAGCTGACTGCCAGAATTCCAAAACTCCAGGACTTGCACTTTACATTACTCAACATCAGAGTCTATATATTTTTCAAAACTGATACGGATTAGAAAATATTTTACAATGTAGTATTGTTTAGAAATAAGAAAAGGTATCACACAATGAAATCGCATTCATTTAAAATAAGATGTCGTTATTTATATATATATTTATTTCAGTGACCTGATGGTGCTTCAGGCATTGTTATGTAATTTATCTTTAAAATGTCTATATGTTGCTCAACGTGTCAAATAAATCGAATATCCACTTAATGTAATGATACATATTAATTACAAATTCACAGGTCTGACAAAAAGATGCAAGCAGATAGATCTAGTCTGGTTTTTAAACTAATTAAGTAAGCCGCATAGATTTAGCCATCCTCGCCTGGTGGTGCTGAACAAGATAATATTCCTTCATAAGATACGAAAAGAGTTATGGAGATCTCACCTAGAATACTCACTGAAATAGTGTAAAACGTGTTATTGGTTCGCCTGGTAAGGTCAGCTTAAAAACAAGGATGCACCTCTCCGCCCAAAGTGTGGTTTGTAGGGCTATCTTTCTTAGTAGCATTGAAAGATAAACAACTTTACTAAATATATAAAACTTTCAAAATGTTATTTTCTTAATCTCAGAGTTGCCTGCAAAATTAGGGATAGCGATGAAACTAAAATGAACTTAATCGATATTAAGATTTAAAGAAGTGTCGTTTACCGTTACATACACGTTGGTCTTTGTGGAACTTTACATTCACTACAAACTCGATTCAGCTCAGGTCTCTTTTGTTTGTTCATACACCATGATGCATATCGCAGTTCCTCAAAAATTTCGATCCAAAAGCATCGAGCTGGTGGTGTATAAATCCATTCGCTTTCTACAATAACCCCTTGCACGGAATCATTATTGCCGCCCGGCTTAATTGTGCTAGCTTTATGGTGGTATCGAAAATTAAACCAAAATTCGAAGAACGCAACCACTGCAGCCACGAAAATTCCTGCTATTAGCACCACAAACACACCTCCTGTTGAAATAAAACAAACGTTAATTAAATAAAATAAACCAAAAGAGAACGTAGAGTAAAATGATATATTGTATTCGGGAAAAAGGATTTAACAGAAGGAATCGTTTTCGACCCTATAAAGCATACGCTCTAACACGTGTGACACTTTTAAAATGCTTTGACACCACAAACCAGAAATCCGTTTGCTTTAATACCCCCGGGAAGTTGGCAATTGTGTTGCATTTTTCAAGCCGTTAGGCGATTGTGGGCGTTAGAGGGGGCGTGGCCCTCGTGCGTTGCGTAGGAAGCCAAAGAATATGTGTGGGTAATCCCAACTTTCTAGCTTATATAGTTTCCGAGATCTTAGCGTTCATACGGACGGACAGACCGACATGGCTATATCGACTCGGCTTGTGATCCTGATCAAGAATATATATACTTTATAGGGTCGGAAACGCTTCCTTCTACCTGTTACATACTTTTGCTCCAATACAATATACCCTCTTACTCTACGAGTAACGGGTATAAAAATGAAGAACTCTCCGATTGTGATTTGTTTATGGTCGGCTACCCATAGTGTCATAAAGATGTTTGTATCAGGGCCCGAAAATAACTGTTATTTTCAAAAACTGAAACCAATAAATCACAAATAATGCGCCGACCTTACCCACTATATTCTAAACACTCTATTTATGGCTCCTGACAATAACGGTTATTTATTGATTTTTTAATTATAAATTAAAATTAACAGTTAATACTGACTTTTATTCTAACACTCCGTAAATAACAGTTTAAGTCCTAGCTATCAAATTTTGATAATGGGTTAATCTTTAATATATTTTTAAATTTTAAGATAATTTTTTTACTTCTTTTTTAAATTTTTATTTTTTTTTAAATATACTTTTATTTAATAATTGAGTGTATATTTGCATAATGTTTTACTCATTGAGTTACCATTTTAATTTTAAAATCAAGAAGGAAAAAAAATTTCGCTTTCCTAAACATTTTTATTGAGTGGTTAAAAAGTAAATAAAGATTGTGTCATCAAAGCCTTAGAAGTTCTGTAATTCTGGCTTTCCCTATTTGGGGAATACGAAACTGTTAGATAGTGGAAAATCGCGATGACGAATATATTGGACCAAGCCAGAATTTTAAAAACAATTAAGAAAAGCCGATGTTATAAATTTGGTAGCTTTGACTTAACTGTTTGCGAGATATATGGAAAATACTCTTTTTTTATTTTTTTAAAAATAAAAGTATTTTAAAGACGAAAAGTCGGAATAAAAGTCTTTGAGTGATTTTTATTTTTATGATTTGCAGAAAAAAGTTTCTGAATGACTTTTATTTTAACAATCATAAATAACTGTTTTTCGAGACTTATACAAATAACAAAATAAAAGTTATTTTTGAGCGATATTATAAAAATTGATAATAATAATTATTTTAAAACTTTAACAACAAAAGTTTAAAATAACCGTTCAAAATGATTTTAGTAATATAACTTATATCTGTTACGGTCTCTGGTTCGTATTCTACTGTATTACAAATACTTACCTATACTCTCCAGACCAAGAGCGTTTGCTTTGGATTGCTTGCTTGTGCTGCGCCGAGTACATGTTTCATCAGTGTTTTTCCACCATTTATCGTACAACATTTGAATATCACCCTTTTCCTGTAGCTCAAGTATAGCCAGCGAAATTTTATCCCGCCAAGGCGAACCTTTTGGTGTTGCGATACCATATCCTTAAACAAGTCAAGAAAAGAAGCTTACTTCGGCAACCGGAGGCTTATTAAGATAAATGGCAATTAAAATCTTTTTACAGAAACCGTATAAATCGCATACACGAAAAACAAACTATGTAACATCGCAAATAAATTCGTAGCCGAACCATTTAATTTGTATTCCCGTTACCCGTAGAGTAAAAGGCTATATTAAAGAAACGTTTTCGACCATATAAAGTAAACACCAAAAAAAAAAACTTGGTAAAATTAACCAATATAATTGTCAAACAGTCCCCAGCCACAAAAATAGTCAATTCTACCAATTAAATAGTTAGTTAAATAATGCAACAACAAATTTTTTTATGTCACTCCCCACAACAAAGTGCTAGATCCGCCACTTCTAATAAAATTATAATGCAAGATTTTTCGTTGGACATTCATTAAAGATAATTGAAAAATCGCATTAAATTTTTCTGGTTCTACCGCTTAACTCGAGAGAAAACTGCATTAAAAACGGTACCAGTCTCATATACGGACATGCGGACAAAGACTCACAAAAAAACCTTGTTTTTAAGTCCTTTGTTATCATGGTAAAAAAGTTATCAATAGTCCTGTCCTGAGTCCCGACCTAAGCTCCAGTTGAAAATTTGGTGCCTCTGATGCAAAGGACAGCCGATAAATTGAGCCAATCGCGATAATGAAAAATATTCAAGTGTTAGAAAAGAAATTCCCTCTTAGTATGTTTAAAAATATCCACACAAAAAAAAAACTATGTAAAATCAACTATTTAATAGTGAAAACTGCCCCAAACCATACAAAATAGAAAATGCCCAAAAAAATTAAAATGGAGGTCATTTATATCAAACCGGGGCCGCAATCATCGGAGTCGAGCACTTTTCTAACCATTAGGCCACAGAAGAATGATTTTCGTAGAGGAAAATCTATTGACATGAAATCAACATTAAAAAAAAAAGAAAAACTAGAAAGGAAGCTAGCTTCGGCCAGCCGAAGCTTATATACCCTTGCAGATCATTCCAATTCATTTACAAAAACATTAAATTTAACAAAACAATCCAAATTTTAGCTGCTTTCGTATTACTTAGGCAATAATTTTTTGATCTTCCCTATGGCAGCCATAAATGGAGCCGTCCGAATTTTGTTTAATTTAATACGAAATTTTGAAATGTTAAAGAAAAGCCATATCCCAGAGAAAAAGAGAATGTAATAAAAATCAACAAAGATATAATTTGTTTCCTTTTAATTTCCATTTAATTTTCCGACCGTTTCTATGGCAGCTATATGATATAGTCATCCGTTTTTTTAAGAATTGTATTTGAAATTCAGAAATATTTAAAAAATACTATTCCCAGAAGTATAAGGTAATATTTCAAAAAACACCAAAGCTAGAATCTTTTTACTTCTTTTTTCGATTTTTCCTATGGGAGCTATAAGATACAGTTGTCCGATCCGGTCGGTTCCGACATATATACTATCTGCAATAGAAAGATGAAGAAAGTTTAAGCCCGTTAGCTTTAAAACTGAGAGACTAGTTTGCGTAGAAACAGACGGACATGGTTAGATTGACTCGTCTTGTCATGCTGATCAAGAATATATATACTTTATGGGGTCCTTCTTACAACTTTCGAGTCTAGCTAAAAAAGTCAATATAAAATTCCTTATTAATGAAGGCATACAATGTCCTTTTAATAAATACCTTTCTTCATTTCCAGCAATGTTTAAGGGAAAAATTACCTCTAAAGTATTTTTTGACGTAAAAGCAAAAGCTGACTTCTTTTTAACAATACCTTTTGTTCAATTATTGCCCCCCTAGAACGGTACGCCCATGACTTGAATTAAAAACCACAGGCTCCTAAGACCTTAAACTTAATCAAATTTTGTGGAAAATGTGCTTAGTTTCTGACCCGTTACTTTTTTGATGCTTAGAAAAAAAATTCTATAAATTCCATCCTTCGACGTACAAGGCTGATATTTATCTTAAAAATTCGGGAAAAGACGCCTCTAGATGCCAAGTATTTTAGGGCACACATTTTTTCTTGTATTTTTTTAAGCCTGTTCACCGCATCAAGTTGGTTGGGAATAGAGGTGAACAAATTACTTCAATGGCTCATAGGCTTTGATTGACTCAAATTATGATGGAACCTTAAATGCAATTATGTAGAAGGGCATCTAAGCAATTTTTTGGCATTGGTTTCATTACAGTTCAGCACAGGCCCTCGAAGATATCTTAAATCAAAAAATTAAATGTTGCTACTTTTTTCAAACCGCGATTGCACAAATACCACCCGTTAAACGCGATAACTAAGTATGCAGATATGCTTATATACGTCTATATTAACATATTTTAATGCCAATAGGCCTGCACCTTTTAATAAAGTTCATTTTGTCGACCTGTGTAATCCATACTCCAAATCTAGTATTTACCTTTGCATTTCCAAACGAAAATATAATTTTCACTTTTGCTAAGAATTACTTGACAAACTTTATGTACATATCTACTAGGTGTGGCTTTTTAATCCAATTAAAACCGCATCCTTACCTTTCGTATCCAACAATCCTCCTATTTGCGTCAAATTACAATCTCGCTGGACGATGTAATCAAGCATTGTGGATTCCATCAAATAGGCGTAGTTACCCTGGTTAACTCGCCTTATACCATCCTCATATGTAGAGGTAAACGCAGTTGGTTTCTTGTTATCCATGCTCCTCCACATTTTTTTGTACGTTTCTATCATTGAGTCCTGGTAAGTTTTGAGCATGTAAAATTGGTAAATTTGAAAGTGTGACCAAATACTTTTACTAACCCGAAAAAAAGTCATCGTAGATCCGCTGTCCAATGTTCCATAAGATATCTCCGTTTGTGAAGCCAAATCTTCGGCGTTTTCGATAGGGTTAATCATACGCTCAGTGGTGAGAAAAGCAGCTAGATTAGCCGTGTAAGACGCCACAATAATGAGCGAAAAAAAACCCCAAGTACTGCTAATTATTCGTGTGGACATTGCTCTCGGATAAATGTCGGTTGACTGTTGCATAAGAGTGCCAATGGTAAACCAAAAACTGTCAGATAAGGAGAATTGGTTGCCAATTGAGATATTTTCTAAGTCGCAGGGGTGGATGTGCTTCCACTCGATGGGAGAAAGTTTTCCCACAATGTATATACAAAATGATACGAGAAAGTAAGCAATCAGCACATATATCCAGATTTCGATTGCCAATGGATTCATAAAAGAAAACAATCTTGTTGGCTCTGAGCTTGGGACCTTAAATAAAAACACGATTAGCATTGCCTTTAACCCATGAACATATTTTCTAACCTTAAATAATATACTTATTCCCAAATTCATAAATGGTTTAGTGAAATCAATAACGCTTTCTCTTGCATATGTGATAGTCATAGAGCCGACGGCCAAGTCTGCCTTCTAAATATTTATAAATAGTTACTTTTAGTAGGCAAAAGTTTGTATCGAACGAACATACATATTTCATTAGCTGAGCGACCATTCCGTTCCATTCACCAGATTCGGGATCTTTGGCGCCATACTTTCTATCGGGTACCAAATCCAGTATGTAGTCAAACCCAACCTCATGGGAAATGGTTTCCAATATATCAACGCAAAAACCATAGAATCGTTCGTTTCCCGTAAAATTCTTGCCGTAGTGCATCATTACATAGGGAGTTTCCTGAAAGTAAACTTTACAAAGTCTTCAAAATATATTTTATTGTTCTCCATTACAGACCAGTATTGTTATTACTACCAGTGTCACATTCATGGAACCAGAATCAAAAAACATTGATGGTTCGGTAATATTTAGATGTCCATGTGGTGTCCATTCTCCGACTTTTACAATAGAGTGTTGTTTTAATTTAATTAAGTCCAACTTGAATTGTACTCGATGGCCCTCTTTAAATTGAATAGGACCTGTTAGGCCTTTCCATTCAACCTAATGGATAAAGTGATATTATATAAAAAAACCGCGGGCAAGCAATAGATTTGTTTAATAAGATATTTATGATACGGCTTTGCTAAGAGACTTGTTGAATGATTTAGAGATAGCGAGATAGCATTCGGTTAAAAAACGCACGCACCGCATTTAAGTAATTAATTAGACTCAGGCCCCCATTCCAAGGGGTTTCCGCATCACAGGTCATGTTTAAAAGATTTAAAGTGTGTGACTGATCCAATGTTTGTAATCCAATCGCAAAAACATACACAGAGTCGAACATTAAAGCTGGCTCTGACTAAAATGTAATTAAATGTTTTTAATTTGTGTACTTACTTCATATGAAGTTCCCACATAACTTACCTCTAGGGAAATGGATTTCCTTACATGCAGATTTATATATGGTTTTTGAAACATATGGTAACTATAGGATCCGAGATCCTTCAAAATCTGCTTTACACCAACATCTCCAATGTCTACCAATCGAAATGATGTTATGTTTACAAAATTGTATTTAAAATCTTCCAGATCATAAGTTTCCAAGTCAAAGCTGGTAAACAAATAATGGTACTTGTATTCATTCATTTGCTGCTGTAATATCTGTTTTTGTATAATGAATAGAGAAGAATAAATATTTATTTACTTACTCGCTTCTAGTATTACATTATGGTACTCAATTGCGTTGCAAAAGTGTAAAATTTGTAAGTTTGCCAGACGAAAATTGTAAACGACCTTTTTGCAAAAACCGTAGCAAGATTTTGACGTACAAGAAAAGGCTAACTTCATATTTTTGGTAAATTGCCATATGAACATAAAAATATCCCCCTTTTTACTTTATATGAGAAGTCCGCGACTTCTTAGGCGTTAAATGGCTGAGGACTGACATTACTGGTATTATAGTCATTCCTAGTAATGCGATGCAAACGTTTGAAAAGTGTAAGCAGTTCCAAGAACAATTTCCATACAAAATAGTTTGCTAGGCCCAGTGGTGGATTTGCCATATAGGCAATATAGGCAGCTGCCTAGGGCGGTTAATTTTCAGGGACGACAAATTTTGACTGTTAAGGGGTAAATACATATAGAAACAATAAAATCAATTTTTAAATCATCCGTCCGGATGAACGCTGAGATCTCGGAAACTATTAAATCTAGAAAGTTGGGCTTCTTGGGCTTCCTACGCAGCGCAAGTTTGTTTCAACACCCACAATCGCCTTAAAGGACTTTTAAAAAAAGCCTGGCGCCGATATCTTTAAAGGCTTTGTAAAAGTGTAAATGCCACTTTGTTGTGTTTATTAATACCTTATATTTTTGAAATCAGACAATCCATTAAAATGTTATGAGCAAAAAAGGAAACAGCCACTAGATGGCGCTAGTAGCTTTGACGTGGCCATATATTCATCTCTCTCCCACTACCTTTAGCTGAGTAACGGGTATCGAATAGTCGAAGTACTCGACTATAGCGTTCTCTCTTGTTTACACCCAGAAAAATTGAGAACGAAAAAAATCAACATCGACCGATCTTGATTTTAGTATTTGTATTCTCACTTTTTTCTTCTTGATATCAAGATGAAAGCACTGTTGATTCTAGTATTCCCAGTCAAAATCAATCTCAGTTTTGATGTTGTAGAAGAGGGACGTGAGGGAAAGACATCGAAAAAATGAGAGGAAAAGGAGAGAGAGGCGGAATTCCTCTCTTGTAGCTATCGGGCAGTCATGGTTCTTGATCAGTAGCCTAGGGGACTAAAGCGTGCGGATTATATGTTTTGTAAGCGTACAGTCGGAAGTGTGTGTTCAGTCCCACGTCGAGGCGGAAATTCTTTGCGTCTTTTTTGCGACCTGTTTTTATTAATTTCTCAATAAATACAACTTCTTTTACCATAAAATTTTTACCAGAAATAAGTTTTATTTTTAACTACAATACTAAGTACCTTTGAATAAATAATTCGTTAACAAAACATTTCGATAACTAACTCCGAAATTTGGACAAATTTGGTATTTTAAAGTGCTAGCTAATTGGTAACACTGCCAGGTAGACGGTTTGCCGACGGATTTTTTTTAGCTAATTTTTTCGAGAGTTTTTATAAAAAGCATATTTTTAAATATAACCCGAAGTAGGTATAAAAATCGTAGTATGCAGGTAGTTCATAAAATTCATTAAAGTTGTCTTAAATAAAGTTATATTTTTGGGAAACATTTGTAAGTTGGTTAATTTTATCAAAACGTCCGGCAAAATACGGGGGATTTAGAAACTGTCAAAAATGACGTCTGTGACACCGAGATTTGCTATTCGGGGGAAATTCGGTTGGAATGGTTTTCTGTGACACCCCCGTATATATTATTATATTATTATTATTATATTATATTATAATTTCAGTCAGATGTTTGTAACGCAGTAAAGGAGACGTTTCCGACCACATAAAGTATATATATTCTTGATCAGCCTCAATAGCCGAATCCATCTAGCCATGTCCGTCTGTCCGTTTCTATGCGAATTAGTCTCTCAGTTTTAAAGCTATCGCAATGAAACTTTCCCAAAAGTCTTCTTTCTATTGCAGGTAGTACATATGTCGGAACGAGCCGGATCGGACCACTATATCTTATGGCTCCCAAAGAAATAATCTCAAAAAATATATAAAAACACATTGTAACTTTGTAGGAAGTAGGCGTTTTAATTTTTGGCAATTTAATATCAAAAATTTTAATAGGAACAGCACCGATCGAGTGAGAACTAAACTTTGGGTACTTATTATATCTGCAAGGGTATATAAACTTTGGCTTGCCGAAGTTAATTTCCTTTCTTGTTTTTATAGTGTTCAAGCAATCGCTTTGCCCCCGATATATTAACCGATAGTATCGACTATAAAAAGTAGTGGATGTTATTTAAATGACACTTAATAATATACAAAAGGTTTGTATTAAATCCATCCAACCAGTTTTTATAGAAAATATCAAAGCAAAGTAAGTTGATTTTTTGATGTCAAAGACACTACTCCCCCCTTAAAACTACATAAAATACCCAGGCCAAAATTAGGCTGCAGTTTAGGGCGGAAAAATCAAAACTTTAAATACTACAAAAATACTTAAAAGTCAGGTTTGAGTCTATGGTGATGTCAATATAAAATCTGATTGACGCTTAAGAATACGCGTATAAATTTTGTTGCTCTACTTTTGGCGACCAATGTTTATTTCTTGGTAAATGGTATTGTTAAACGATCCAGATATAGCATCTATATGCCAAAGAATTCGCGGTTTATTTTTGGTTTTTTTAAGGAAATGACAGTCTTGACCAAGAAGTTGCCCAACCAATTAGCTGAAAAACGCGCGGCTTAACTACATTTTTGGTATAACCTAATAAGAATGACTATAATACCAGTAATCAACTTTAATGTCCGTCCTCATCCATTTAACGATATTTTTATGTACATGTGTCAAATTTAAAAAAAGCCTCCCTTGCATTTATTTTTTCCTCAAAATTCATCAAGCAATACGAAAAATATGAAGTTAACCTTTTCTTGTACGCGAATATCTTGCAACGATTTTTGAAAAAAGGTCGTTCATCTGGCAAACTTACAAATTTTACACTTTTGCAACGCAATTGAATACCCTAAATATATTTATAATGTTAGTGTGGAGCTGCGTTTAACTTTTTGGAGTGGATGTTGAAGGCAATACAATTATTTCGACCAAACGAAATTGTGGATAAAAATAAAAATAAAGGATACACAGGGAACAGGTCTGTCGGTTGAGACTACTTCCGAATTCGTTCAAACTTTCCATAACCACGTGTTTTTATACCCTTGCAGAGGGTATTATGATTTCAGTCAGATGTTTGCAACGCAGTGAAGGAGACGTTTCCCACCCCATAAAGTATATATATTCTTGATCAGCATGACTAGACGAGTCGATCCTTTAGTAATATAAATGTGCTGGCTACTATGATATTTTTGGGCAGGTCAAACGTCATTTTAGACCACAAGTTTGTTCGGCAATATTGCTTAAAATCCTTTAAAGATTACGTTCCCCCTATACGATTTTTGGGCTCCCAAATCGACCCACCCTAATGTGGGCGCAAGACACCTTTTGAAATCGTTTATTGTGGGCGTTATGCGATTGTGGGCGTTAGAGGCTGAAACAAACTTGCGCTGCGTAGGAAGCCCAAGAATATGTGTGGGTAATCCCAATAGAGGTGCAGAAACATCGATGGAAACATCGATGCATCGATGTTTTTCCATTTTTTCAAAACATCGATGTTTTTATAGGCCATCGATGTTTCCAGAGCCATCACTGTTCAAAGAAGAAAGCACGCTAAAGGTTTATAAATTGTAACATTTTCAGTCACATTATTGCAACGCAGTGAAGGAGACGTTTCCGACCCCATAAAGTATATATACTCGTGATCAGCATCACTAGAAGTGTCGATCTAGCCATGCCCGTCCGTCCGTTTCTACGCAAAATAGTCTCTTAGTTTTAACGCTATCGGAATGAAACTTTCCCAAAAGTTCTCTTTCTTTTTAGTATATAAGTAGGATCCGTCCGGATCGGACAACTAAATCTTATACCTCACATTGGAAAGATCGAAAAAAAAGTAAAACGTAATGTAGCTTCAGTGTTATTTAAAATATTACCTTTTACTCTTCGGAAAATTCTTTTTAAATATTTCTGAATTTCAAATTAAATTTTTCAAAATCGGACCACTATATAACAGGGACCGTAATCATTATGAGTTTTATTTTTTCCGATCAGAAATAATGATTATTTTTGATTTTTATTTTAAAACTCAAAAATAATGATTATTTTTGAGGAATATTATAAAAATCACAAAAATAAAAATCATGTCGATAATGAATAGATTAACCAAAGAGGATTACTGTGGTGTTTTCCTTTTTTGCATATGTCGATCCTAAGTGCTTGATTTTTTGGTTCAAAAAATAGATCAATAATCATTATTTACGGTCCCTGCTATATAATATATAGATGACAAAGGAATGTTTGGAAAATTAAATAGAAATGAATAGGAAAAAATTATATTTTTCTTGATTTTTATTACATTTTCTTTTTCTCTGGGATATATATAGCTTTTCTTAAACTTTTCAAAATGTCCAATTAAATTTAACAAAATTTTGGAGGGCTATTTTATATAGCTGCCATAGGAAGGATCAAAAAATAAATGCCAAAATAATACGAAAGCAGCTAAAATTTACAAGTAAATCTAAATTTGTAAATGAATAGGAATAATCTGCAAGGGTATTTACGCTTCGTCTGGTCGAAGCTAGCTTTCTTTTCTGTTCGTATTATGATAATTATAATGTGTAATTATTTTCTTGAATGTATAGGTAATAGTATTGGTGGTGTAGGCGCTGCTTAATCTCTAAACGA
This sequence comes from Drosophila pseudotakahashii, assembly GCA_035046095.1. Lineage (NCBI taxonomy): Eukaryota > Metazoa > Arthropoda > Insecta > Diptera > Drosophilidae > Drosophila > Drosophila pseudotakahashii. Next base: position 1,890,357 of record JAWNOE010000254.1, read on the forward strand.
TGGATAAATTCCGTTGAGATTTTTAAATTATATTTTAGAATATAACAAATTTTGGAAAACATCGATGTTTTACTCGATGTTTTTTGAAAAACATCGAAAAACATCCATGTCTGCAAACATCGATGTTTCTGCACCTCTAAATCCCAACTCTCTAGCTTTTGTAGTTTCCGAGATCTCAGCGTTCATCCGGACGGACAGACGGACATGGCTAGGTCGACTCGGCTAGTGACCCTGATCAAGAATATATATACTTTATAGGGTCGGAAACGCTTCTTTCTACCTGTAACATACTTTTGCACGAATATAACCAGTTGAAGGATAAAATTTATGGGACATTTGGGCGATTTGGGGGCAACTTCATCATCTCTTAAAAAAAATCAAAATATTTTTTTCGATAGAGTCAATTTATAAAAACCGTATAGACAACTTACATTTTTTAATAAGATTGATATACCGTCCGAATTTGTATCAATAATAATATTGTGTATTTCCTTGCCTTTAAATTCCTTTAATACAGACAGATACGACCCGCGAGAAACTTGTCGCATATGCACTTCACCCTGAACAGAGCGGGATAGCTGATGCAGATTAATAATTCCTGTACAAAATTGTAAGTGAATTATAATACGGAGACAGGTAATGGTAATTACATGAATGGATCAATGCAGTGCTTGATAGAGAATTTTGTTGTGGGGGGTTGCGTACTTTTTGAATTGCCAATTTTCGTTCGTTTTTCAACCATATAACCTTAACTATAAGCTAATCAAGTGCGAAGAAGAAAGGCACGCAGCAAAGCGACTACATGCGCGCGCTTCACCTAGCGGCCATTCCATTATTTCCTCATAACTTTTTAATAAGTGGTCCAAATTGAAAAAAATGTGTACATGGCGATGTTACATGACAAATTACTTTGCACTTTTACAAAACTTTAAAAGGTGTAGACAACGACACACGCTTGGCTAAAACTAGTTTTCGTGATTCTAGAGTTCTTAACAGACAGACAGACATGGCGAGATCGGCTAGTAATCCTGATCAAGAATATATAGGGCCGGAAAGCCATTCTTCTTCTACCCTCGGCCAGCCGAAGCTTATATACCCTTGCAGATCATTCCTTTTCATTTAAAAACATTAAATTTAAATTCATTGGCGTATATGTTACAACAATCCAAATTTTAGCTGTTTTCGTATTACTTTGGCATTAATTTTTTGATCCTTCCTATGGCAGCCATTAATACGAAATTTTGAAATGTTAAAGAAAAGCCATATCCCAGAGAAAAAGAGAATGTAATAAAAATCAACAAAGAAATAATTTGTTTCCTATTAATTTCCATTTAATTTTCCGACCGTTTCTATGGCAGCTATATGATATAGTCATCCGATTTTTTAAAAATTGTATTCGAAATTCAGAAATATTTAAAAAATAGTGTTTTTAAAAGTAGAAGATAATATTTCAAAAAACACCAAAGCTAGAATTTTTTACGGTTCCGATCCGGTCGGTTCCGACATACACTCAGAAAATTATTTTTCTTAAATATAGAAAAACAAAATTTTTGTGTGCTTTAGAAAAAAATTTCTATACAGAGAAAATAATTTCTAAACTTTAGAAAAATTCTCCATTTAACGATTTTTTGTAGAATTTTTTTTCTAAAATGTAGAAAAATACCTTTTTTTTCTAAAATATAAGATTTTTTTTTCTAATCTTCCTTTCTATATTTGAGGGTTAAAATCGCCATTGATTTTAGAAAAAAAAGAATACATTTTTCTAAAAATAAAAAAAATCGCCATTAACATTAGAAAAATTCTTACAAAGTAGAAATATTTTTTTCTAAATAACAGAAAAAAATGTTAGAAAATTTTTCTAACGTTTAGAAATTTTTTTTCTAAAATCGAAGAAAATTTCCTTTAGTGGTAGCCTAGGGGTCTAACGCGTGCGTGCATGAATATGTTATACAAGCTTAGAACCGCAAGTGTGAGTTCAATCCCACATCGAGGCGAAAATGTATTGGTGTTTTTTTTTTTTTTATGCGTAATATTTACATAATAATAAAAAAATGCATTTTTTTTTCATTTTTGAATAATTATATTTTGATAAAAATGATGTTTAAGTTATCCAAATTTGAAACAATCATTTACGGCTACTATCATGCGCAGATCCATGGGGTGTGATACGTGTGATATATCACCCCCCACTCAGGTGAAAATTGAAAGGAAATTGGTATTCAAAAAGTATGCAACAAAAAATTTGTTCTAATATCACCCCCCACAACAAAATCATAGATCCGCCACTGGCTACTATTGTACCATAATAAAATATATATTTGTTTATAAATATTAATGTTAATCAATAATTATTAACAAACACAATAAAATAAACAACTAGTGGGGAATAACGAGAAAGGAGTCAGATAAATTTGACTAAAAGTAAGAGAACAAAATGTGAATAGACTTCGTACAGCGCCTCACGTGATGCTTCCGTGGCGCAGCTGGTAGAGTGCTTGACTGCAAACTGTGAGGCAAGCGTTTCGATTACCGCGTGAGGCGACCAATATGTTTTTCTCAAAATAGTAAGTTATTGGGTTTTTATATGTATAATTTGTAATTTGTATACTCATTTCAGTTATAATAACAGGTCCAATTTGAAACTTAAAGTGCATGTAACATAATAAACATATACATCACCCACACATGTGCTCAATTAAAGGAAATTAAAATAAGATGACAAACAAGATCGAAAAACAACAACAACACAAGGTGGACGTGAAGTCACAGAAACAACCGGCATAGTTCGTTCCGATTGCCGAAGCAAGATTTTTGTATTTTCTAGAAAAATATTTTTCTATATTTGAAAAAACAGTATTTCTATTTCTTAGAATACCTTTATTTCTAAATTGGAAGACATAACTTTTTAACTTTCTAGTAAAAAATTTCTAAATTGCAGATTTTTTTTCTTATTTTTTAGAAAAAAACGCCATTGTTATTAAGAACCTATTTTCTTTAATATAGACAAAAGCGCCAGTAAAGCAAATTCATAGGCGACCAAGGGCGATTTTAGTCGTTTTTTTTTGAGTGTATATACATACAACCTGCAATAGAAAGAAGACTGTTGGGAAAGTTTTAGCCCGATAACTTTAAAACTGAGAGACTAGTTTGCGTAGAAACAGACAGACAGACAGACATGGTTAGATCGACTCGTCTGGTGATGCTGATCAAAAATATTTATACTTTATGGGGTCGGAAACGTCTCCTTCACTGCGTTGCAAACTTCTGACCCTCTGCAAGGGTATAACAAGAAATTTCTTTCCCAACCAAAATCCGTTGTGTTTCTTACGTACATCAATGCACAAACCCAACCGCCTTTGGTTTGGAAAGATTTCTGTGATACTCCCGTAATGGTTATATATACACACAAAAAAAAACTTGGTAAAATCAACTGTTATAATTGTCAATCAGTCCCCAACCACAAAAAATAGTCAATTCCACTAAGTAAATAGTTACTTTCACTAAAACAAATAGACACAATTAGCAAAGACACACACCTATATCCATGACAAAATTGACTATTTTTTGTGGTTGGGGTCTTTTTGACCATTTTTTTTTTGTGTGTAACAGCTAAACTAAACTTCAGCTCGGCGAAACTGGCATCCTTTCATGTTTTTATACCCGTTACTCGTAGAGTAAAAGGGTATATTGTATTCGTGCAAAAGTATGTAACAGGTAGAAGGAAGCGTTTCCGACCCTATAAAGTATATATATTCTTGATCAGGGTCACTAGCCGAGTCGATCTAGCCATGTCCGTCTGTCCGTCTGTCCGTCCGTATGAACGCTGAGATCTCAGAAACTACAAAAGCTAGAGAATTGGGATTACCCACACATATTCGCAGCGCAAGTTTGTTTTAGCCGGGGGCCACGCCCCCTCTAACGCCCACAATCGCCTAACGCCCACAATAAACGAGTTTAAAAAGTGTCTGCCGCCCACACCTTTAAAGATTTTGGTAAAGTAAAATGCAGTTTTATTGTAATTATCAATACCTATCGAAATGTAGAAGAATCAAATCGGACCATTCGTTAAAAAGTTATGCCAGATTAAAAATTGTATATCTCCATCTCCCTCGCACTCACTTTGGCTGAGTAACGGGTATCTGATAGTCGGGGTACCCGACTATAGCGTTCTCTCTTGTTTTGGATTGCGATCAGAATGCGTTTTGCATGACTACCGTATAAGCGGCTTACCATATTCTTTTTCTTGCAAAATTCCAAATCGGGTCCAATTTAGATAGTGAATAACATCATTAAAGGCTTGATTTACGTATTGCTGCGATGGGTACACGTTAATAGAAAAGTCATGTGCGGAGCGTCCTATGTTTGGGATGTCCAGGGCGTCACAAATTGAATTTATATGGGTCGCCAAAGCCGAGTCGGTTGGGCTAAAAACAGCTTGAACACCAACACCAACAAGTTTGCACACTAGTGGACAGGTAGCGTACAATTAAATTATTTTCAAATTTCGATTTTATTACCTTACCCTTTTGCACTGTCTCAAAGGAATCCAATCGATTTACATATTCAATGTAGTACTCAACTGTAGTCTCAGGTAAAAGACTTTTATCCAGATTCAGCCTATGAACAGCGTATCTAAATGCCAACTCCGAGTTATATTTTCCGGGCCGGTTTGAAAATATTGCCCCTTAAAAAAGATATCAGAACCTTGGCTGAAACAATAATTGGTGTTTATTTACCAACTCTTACTAAGGGAGGAACTCCCAAAGCATATGAAATAAACTGAAGTATCATTAAGCCGCTTGCAAATAAATACATTACGAGCCTGCCCCTTGACATGAAAGAAACGAAATTTTTTTGTATGCAAGCTAAACAAAGCTTCTGATGAAGCCGGACTAATGCATATGAAGAAAAAAGAAAGGGTGACCCGACAGCGAGATTCGCCCTAGATACTAGAGACCTGCACGATACGGTGCCGATGTCACGAGAAAAAGTAATCATGTTGACGATGCCACGATTATTTTTTGTAATCACGTTATCGTGTCAAACGATGCCGAGTACACTTGTCATCGTAGAATCGTACGAGTAGCATCGTAGCTTCGCTAAAAAATTTCTTTTGTTAACTTTTGTTAAGTACAACAAATTCACACGTGTTATAATAATCCATAATGGTCCTCTTCTTCCAAAGAATTCGCAGTCCCATTTTGGTAAATAAGTCATGTAGTGTTCAAACAGGGTAAAACTTAAAAAAATCCTCTTGTTCGGAAGAATTTGCTAAAGAATTCATCTATGGTCTTAAGTGGATAAAACTAACAATTGTGATATCATGGTCTATAATGGTTCCTGTTGTTCTGACAACATTTTTGGTTGATTTTCACTATTTTATCAGTAAAACGATGCCGATTCCTACGATTCCACGATGCCACGATGCCAGACTTGACAGTTTGAATCGGCATCGCCGAGTAGTAATCAAGTATATTTTTACTTACTCGTGCAGGTCTCTACTAGATACTCACTGTAACTAATAGCACAGGAACACATTTCTAATTTTTCATGATATTTGTGTGCTCCTGAGTAAAAGTCCCATACAAACTTATGTTCCATCACCTACAGTCCCCGCGGTATAGCTAAGAATACAAACAAGAAAGGAAGCTAGCTTCAGCCAGCCGAAGCTTATATACCCTTGCAGATCATTCCTATGGCAGCTATATAATATATCCGTCCAAATTATGTTAAATTTTATTCGAAATTCAGAAACATTTAAAAAATAGTGTTCCCAAAAGTAGAAGGTAATATTTCAAAAAACATCGAAGCTAGAATGTTTTTTACGTTCCTATGGAAGCTTTAAGATATCGTTGTCCGATCTGGTCGGTTCCGAAATAAATACTACCTGCAAAAGAAAAAAGTTTTTTTTATGTTATGTGAAACTTAATTCACTTTCACCCATGGTAAAAATTAACAAAAGCAGTGAATAAAAAAAAGACTGACTACAAAAATTGAGCAGAGTTGCAGTCTAGGCGTCTAAGTTTGTAATGAGTTTCCCACAAGCATGCCGTCCAAGTATCCAATTGTCTGATGGATGCAATCGTTTTAGTCTTCATCTGTTCATGGGTCTGGAAAGTGTGAGGGCAAGTCTGTTTGTGTGGGAGATGAGGTTGATCTGTAGCGAATGGCAGAATTGGTGATAGATTTACAAACAGGATTAATTTTGAGATCTCGAAAAATAGTAGTGTTTCTTGTATAGTATGGGGCGTTTATCATATGTCTTAAAATTTTGTATTGGCAGGATTCAACTCTTTTTATAGAAGTGTTACAGGCAGTGCCCCAGAAGTGTATACCCCAATGTAGACTAGGCATCAAGGTTGCTTTGAAGTTTTCGCCGTGATCGACAGTCCACTGCCCTGACGAAGAAGCCATCTCATTTTCCCCGCTTTTTGCCTTACTGAAGCACAGGTTGCCACAATGTGCTGCTTCCAGGTAAGCCGCCTGTCCAGAGTAAGCCCAAGGTACTTAACCGTGTCCGAGTGCTTTATTGGAGTCCCGTCTAAGATTAATCGCAGGATTAACTGCGATGTTCCACCTCGACGCCCAGGCCTCAAACTCATTTAGCATGTCCTGCACCATATCTGTCGCCTCTCTTCGCAGAGCACTTGTCGCCAGAAATGCTGTGTCATCTGCATAGGTAGCTGTAAAACATTCCTGCCTCTGGGCGACGGAAGGTCCGAGGTGAATATTGTATACAAGACAGGACCCAGCACACTTCCTTGAGGGACTCCAGCAAGAATAGGCCTTGAGGCAGACTATGATCCTCGAACATCCACCTGGAAGGTTCTACCAATTAGAAATGAGCGAAGGAGATCAGAGTATGTCGGGGGAAGAATTGGTTTCAGCTTATAGAGCAAGCCACAGTGCCAGACTCGATCGAAGGCTTGCTTGACATCTAGAAATACTTCGCAACAATACTTTTTCGCCTCGAATGCTTTAAGGATATGGTTGACCACCCGATGCATTTGCTCAGCAGCGCTAAGCAGACGGACAGACGGACGGACAGACGGACAGACGGACGGACAGACGGACGGACAGACGGACGGACAGACGGACGGACAGACGGACGGACAGACGGACGGACAGACGGACAGACGGACGGACGGACAGACGGACGGACTGACGAACGGTAAGACGGACGGACAGACGGACGGACAGACGAACGGACAGACGGACATGGCTAGATCGACTAGTCTAGTGATTCTGATCAAGAATATATATGTATACTTTATGGGGTCGGAAATGTTTTCTTCACTGCGTTGCAAACTTCTGACTGAAATCATAATATCCTCTGCAAGGGTATAAAAACCGGTGTTTGCCGACATTTGGAATTATGTTGCCTGGAGTGGCAATTAATTATTTTCGCTTAAATCTGCTCTCAGTACATCACGGCTTACCTAAAAAATAATCTCCATTGTTCTCTGATGAAAAAAGAATTCTGAGAACTAAAGCCTAGTACTCAGTACGGCGAAAACTGCTAGCTAAGCATAGGAGTAAGCGAGAGGCAAATAGGTAGCTAAAGCCTTTAGCCGGGGACTTTTTTCACCGCGGTACTCATATGAGCTAAGGAAATGGTAGAGAAATACCAAAAATATACCAGATTTCCCGGATGAATTCCGATGAACCCCTTTAGCCGCGCCCCAAAGAATAGAACATTTGATCTTTGGCTGTGTTTGTGCAGAAGCTGTGTGTCAATAACAAATTATAAATGGATGGAAGACGCCAAAAACCAATGAAAAACTGCCTGTAGGAGTTGCGGCAATACATATTGCCATGCCAACAGCAAATTTAAAGCTTGCGAAACAGGTCGGCTCAACATTATGTAATATTTTAAAATTGGCGCCAGTTTATTTGTTTGCTGTTTGTGATCCCAGCTGATTTACAATAAGACCATGCTAGATAAAAGCGGGTGAACTCTGAAAACTTCGGTCACACTACAAAAGAATAATATTTTTCGACTAGTGAAACTCTTAGCCGAACTGAGTACTAGGCTTAAGCCGAACTAATTTTAATTATTCATGGAATCTACTGTCCACTCTATACTTTAATTTCGGCTTAGAGCGTTTTCATCAGGACATTTTATTGGATTTGTTATACCAATATATCGTTGTATTCTTAGCTATACCGCGGAGACTGTAGGTGATGGAACATAAGTTTGTATGGGACTATTACTCAGGAGCACACAAATATCATGGAAAACTAGAAATGGTTCGTATACATTTTGACTGTGTACCTGTGTAGTCACTGCTTTCCGCCAGGCAACTGCCTCAGTTTTTTAGTCCCCACATTAGATTTACGGAAACTACTCGCTCAATTCCAAAGCTAACGCGATTAATATTCAAGATGGATGATGGTAGTTCCTGGTAGAATTGGACTCCTAGATCACAAAAAATAAGTCAAAAATTGAATTTAGGATACATATTTTTAAAGATGTTTTTTTGAGAAAATTGATTGGTAGGTCCGTGTTTTAATTTATATCTTGAGTTGAGGAAAAGTCATAGAACATTTTTCTGCCCCGACAGGATTCACTTCCGCTAAATAAATACATTTTAACAAGCTCTAGTTCTAATTTAAATTTGAGAAATACTTTGTTAACCACCCCTTTAAAAATTACCCTATTTTCTTGAACAGGACCGACCATACAAATCGTTTACGGAAATGTATGTACATTTCAAACATTCAAGATATAATTACATGTTTATTTCCGTATAACCCTTCTCATCTCATAATTTCAGATTTAAGTTCTATTAAAATGATGACTTATACTAAACAGACATTATAAGTATTAATAGATTTAATTCCCATGCACAACAATAATGGCTCAATACTCAAAGGCAATAAATAACTTCATTGATATTTTTATTGTGATTTTATAATGTATAACCGAATTTTTTCGGTGGGAATGCTTTAATGAAAGCAAAACCGTAATTAGATTATAACTTCCTATAATGAATATAACACAGGTATTTTTTCTTACTGGAAACACAAAAACACTCATGAATAGTAGGCATTTGATCGATATGCACAAGCAGCAAAATAGGACGTAGCCTTAACATATATCTATGTACACAAAAGATATACATATATATGTATCTAGTATATGTTGTCTCTATGTCAAACTTGGACACTAAAGGCTTCAAATTAGATAATTACATTAGACTTTGTCCCTTAATGCTACCGACACTCGATTTCAGTCGTTACTGAAAAGTTGAATTTTCCATAAATATATGTATAGATGTCGCAATACATAATATTTATTAATATATATTTTATCATATGAGTTTGCATGCACACATATACACCGTTGAGAATTTTTCCCGTTTCCCAAGGTAAGCTATGGGCGCCAGAGTCAAAACACTTTTACTTAAATAGGAAGGTATGCTTTTCTGTTATAGCAAACCATCAAGTATATCATTTTTTTTGACATCATATATATGTATATCTATATGTCGGATGTTTGTTTTTGTTTTATATTGATTAAAATTAAACTTACATATACAAGTTTAGATCTATGAACGATGAAGAAAAATAAATCTACGGGCATACAAAATTCTAAGTCCATTCGTCTATCAGTCGATCCACTTTTATATTCTTCACAACATGGTCTTGCTTTCCATACATACTTAGTATCGAATCATTTGAAGCTTTTGGGTGTGTGTCTTGAGTCACAGAATGCGATAGTCAATGGCCAATGACCAATGGAACTGGTCATTGACCTTTTAATCATCAACAATGGAATAAACGAGAGATATATAATCAAAGTCAGCTTCTCTGCCTGATGGCCTGCTTTGACCCTGAAGAGCTTGGTTTTGGCTAGTTTGACGCCATGTTGAGTTGCTGCTATTAGTTAGGCTTGAAGCGCTAGATTGACCACCAGCTATAGTTACATTGCTTGCACTAGTCTTGGCGCCAGCACTGTTAGCAGATCCTGGCCCACCATTTATGGTATTGCCACTCGCTGAACCACTTACTACAGAACCTGTACCAGAGCTAGCAGCACCACCGGATGAATTTGAAACAGACCCTCCACTAGATCCAAGTAGATTTGAGTTTGCCACACTGGTGTTTGGGTTGGTGCCGCCGCCGCTGCCACTGCTGTTACCACTGCTATTGCCATTATTGCCGCTGCCGCCACCACTGCCGCTGTTGTTTCCGTTACCGTTGCCGTTGCTACTGTTACCGGATAGACTAGCTCCTGAGCTACTGGTCCCACTATTGGATGGATTGCCAACGCCTCCGCCGTTACCAGTTCCACCAGAGCTTGCAGAGGAAGTTGTTTGTGGCAAGTGCTGCATTATGTTTTGCACCTCGTTCTCGCTCGGAGATTCAGCAAATATTGTGGTGTTGGCGAGAACACAGTTGTTTAACGCCATTTGCGCTTTGTTGGCCTCCTCTCGAGTTGTATATTTACATAAGGCAATTCCTTGGTTCAAATATAGGTGAAAGCTAACAAGGGGGCCATGCTGCATACACAATGTACGTAAAGTAGGACCATCAATCTAAAATGACACAGAATATAACAAAAAAAAATGATTTATTTATTATAGGTAAATGCTTAACCATTGCCGAGCCAAAATCTATCAGTTATGCATAAAAGAAAGACATGTAAAGAATCCTGGGGTGAACTCAACAAGAAACGCGACACGCACAATCGCCGTTTAACGTGTACAAAGAAAACCATTTCGATATCTGAAGTAGTTTTCGAAAAATAAGAGTTAGTGTAGACCAGTGTACCTCCTACATCTTCTATGCATAGACATAATCTTCAATGGAAACTCTTGTCCAAATCAGAACAAAGTCCAACCACACAATAAGGGCTTGATCAGTTTTTCGTAGCCTACCGCTCTAGCGACGCTTTGATTCATTCAATTTTTGATGTATCGTAGTAAGCGATGAAATTTCTGATTTATTTAATTCCGACCCTATAAAGTATATATAAACGATTGTATGTGTGTGTGTGTCTGTGTCTGGCGCCCACACCATTAAAGATTTTGGAAAAATAAAAATGCAGTTTTATTGTGTTTATCAGTACCTATCGAAATGTAGAAGAAATTTTTAAAATCGGACCATTCGTTAAAAAGTTATGCCCGATCCAAGTTTTATATATCCATCTCCCTCGCACTCCCTTTAGCTGAGTAACGGGTATCTGATAGTCGGGGCACCCGACTATAACGTTCTCTCTTGTCTAGCATTAAAGTAAACCAAAACAAATTTTTTTTTCCTAAGGGAAAACAAAAAAAAAAATTTTTTTTTTAAAGTGCCAAAAAACGACATTCTGAAAAAGAGGTCTGTAAGATGGAACACTTAAGTCAGAAAAAATAATACTAAACTATTTATTTACGTTAATTTAATCAATTTGAGTTCGTTTTAACTTGTCTCCCGCCCATTTTTAAAGACCAAATAAAAATTAAAACCAAAAGGCTCTTTAAACGATTGCATTTCATCTAATTTCAAAGAAATTTACTGGATTTCATTTTTTAATACTTATGAAATTATCAAGTCAGTACAAAAGTATTTCATTGGGCACAACTCTGCCACGAATTTATAATAAAATAAGTTAGATAATTCAATTTAAGTGGAACGTCTCTTAAACAGCCAATCTAACTTTAAGATTCAGATTCAAAATAATTTACATTAAACCTTGTAAAGCCGAATACTATTTAAACATACTTCCAACAAAAATATAAGATCAATTTGAGATTATTAATATTGCAGTGCACATGCAATGGCGTGGTTAAAATATGGTCTTCTTATAACATTTTTTTGTTTGATTTAGAGTAAATAAATAAATTATAAAGATACTATGCATTTAATTGTCAAATTGTAACGTACCTGAGCTGTTAGATTTTTAAGAAGCAACCAACTAGAGCCCCAAGAAGTATTACCACCCGTCCATGTTGTATTTGTTGTTTGAACACCACCACTTCGTGCCTGTAGCCATCCATTAGAACCGCCGGTCATAGTAGATGGTGTTGAGGTACTACTATTTCCTCCGTTACCAGATTTATTTGAATTGGCAGTCAATCCTGGCGGGGGACCTCGAGATGACGATTTATTTAGGGGGCTTGTCCAAAGCTCAGAAGTGGCGGCACATTGCTGACTGTTGTCAGACCAACTATACCGTTTATAAAAAAACAATAGTGTCAATTTTTATATCATTAAGAATTGTACCATAATTTTAAAATTACCTTGGAAAGTTTTGGTTGGGATTAAAACTCCAAGTAGAAGATGATAAACTTAGTGGCGGCAAATCAGTCGGTGAGTTTTTGCCGGTATTGGCAAATATGTCAGCATCTTTTGGCGTCGAATTAATGGATAGTGGAGATCTAGCAACGCTTCCAGGAGTAATACTGGGATCGTCTTCTATGCTTTTGATCTGAGAACCCTTAAGAACAAACTTCTGCTTGGATATGTTTCGGTTTTATGTAATTGAACAGTTTTACCTTCCATGGCTTGCCTGGCTCGAACTCTTGGACCAGGTCCGTGTAAGCAGTTGCTGCTGAAGTTGGCTGAGCAACTGACCAGTCTTTATTCTCGTTATCAGATGATGGATCAGGCCAACCGTCCCCAATGTTACGTCCTGTTGACCATGTACTATAACGAAATGTTATTATTTTAAACAATATTTAGTAAAGAGCGGAAGCTTGGTCCTGCAAGCCGAAGAAACCATACTTATGCAGCACATTTGTATATACTATTTCTATATTTCTATATTATAGATAGTTTTTATGACAGCTATATGGTTTGTTAATTTATATTTTCCATACGTTTCTTTATCTTTACATTTTTAAAAATTTTAATTTTTTATTCTGAAATCTTAATAAAATGATATACTCCAGAGTAGAAAAGAATACGATAAAAAAATACCACCTGCAGTGAAATAAATAGTGTTTAGTTTGAGCTTTTTGAAAGAATCCTATCTTTAGACTTAAAATTTCTTTTAGTGTTGGTATTAAACTTCTTGTATACCTATTTTATTCACTGTGTTGAATAATTCTTATAACACCATCTGAAAGGATATTTTTTTTATTTTGGGCTACAATAAGTAAAATTTACCAGCAAAATTGGTTTCAGACAATTGAGTGTAACACCAAAAAAAATGATTATAAGAATCTGAGTATTATTTTAGCTTAAAAAAACAATGTAATTTTGATTTATAACCCATAATTTCCATATTTAATGTCAAATAAAAGAATTTCCAAATTAGTTTTGAAGTAGGATTATTTTCTAAAAGTGCATTTTTACTTACCCATCATTTTGTAGGCCCAAAGAGCTTATGTTGCTTGAGTTGCTAGTTAAATTTTGTTTGGTTGCACCTGGTGCACGGGAAAATTCCGTGCTGTCAGAGTTGATGTCCTTGTCTAATACTGGAAGCTTCCACTGATTTAATCGGGATTGTTGATTGGACGCTCCTTGATATCCACTTGGCTGAAAACATTTTAGGAAATCGATTTTTAATTCACTTTTAGCGTACACACGTGCAAACTTCTAACGAAAATAATAATACCCACTGCCAGGGTTATAATAATATTCAAAAGGAAAATTCTCTTTACAAATCGACTCAAAACTAGGTAAACAGTTAGGGATTCACCAGTCCTGGCTGGTGTTGAAAATGGCAGCTGTGGCAGGTGAAAATTTCGCATATCCAACAACAAAATAGATGATATAAATAATTCTAGACCTGCCGTCAGTCGACCTATGTTTATACTTTTAATATCAACCGTGGCAAACGCCATGTGACCGTTTGGCAGATTTGCTACATCTGCCATTTGCCACATTTGTCAGGACTGGTGAATACCCTTAGAATATTATTTTGGTATTACCTTATTAATATTGAGCTCAGAAAAATTGCTTTGCAAATTATTTATTGCATCGTGACCTCTTAAATAGTCGTTGCCTGAGTTATTTAAATGTACAGAGGGATGTTGCTGTTGTTGGGGCTGTTGTTGTTGCTGCTGTTGCGAAGTTGGTTGCATATTCTGCTGTTTCACATATACAGCCTGTTGTGCATTTATTTGGTTCTGTAAATTCTGAATTTGCTGTTTGTATTTAGATATAGCCACATTTACTGCCATTGGATTAGCGTTTCCCCCGCGAGCAAGAGATTGCTGAGCTGCTTGGAGATGCTGAAAGCAAGAATGGTTAATTGAGTGACATACGAACAAATTTTGAAAGCAGTGAAAACTAAGCACATTTATATAAATAATGTGATAAGGAGTTATATAGGTTACAACATTTAAAGCTTTAAATAATTTATGTATGGCCTGACGCTAAATATAAAATATGAAAAAAAAAAAAGGAAGATAACTTATAAATAATTACAATTTCATTTTAGAAATATTACAAAAGTTTGACATCTCGGTTAAATCGCGCAAATTTTTGATTTCGTAATTTTTTGGTATTATTTTCCGAACTTATAGCAGCTACATAATATAGTCCTTCGATTTTTATATAATTTCATTCAAAATTCTGAAATATTGAAAAAAAACAAGAACTGAATTGTGACTAGAATAGTGTCAATAGAAAATATTTTTCATATTTTCTATTAAATAATAAAATAAATTAAATATTTGAAAAAACATCAAATTTTGACCAATTTTACCCTATTGTTCACTCATTTTGCTCACTTGTTCAACTGATTACTTGGTCTGTCCTTACTTTTATCACTGTTCATTTCTTAATTCTACCCAGTTCACGAGCTTATGAGCAATCTAACACAAGTTCCTATGGGAACTACAGGATATAGACGTCCGATCGACAAGCAATTTAGTTCAAGTATGCATTAAAAAAACAATATTTAAAACAAGAAAGGAAGTTTACTTCGGACAGCCGAAGTTTATATACCCATGCAGGTATGCCTATTTTAAATGTTGTTTTTAAATTGTTAAAAATCAATACCCCTACTTCCTACAAAGTTACAATGGTTTTTCTATTATTTTTTTTATTATTCCTATGGAATCCATAAGATATAGTGGTCCGATCCGGCTCGTTCCGAGATATGTACTATCTGCAATAGAAAGAAGTTTCATCGCGATAGCTTTAAAACTGAGAGACGCATAGAAACGGACAGACGGACATAGCTATATGGACTCGGCTTATGTGGTCGGAAACGTCTCCTTCACTGCGTTGCAAACTTTTGACTGAAATTAAAATACCCTCTTGAAGGGTATAAAGATTTATGTCGATAGCTTTAATACTGCGCAAAATGTCTTTATGAATATATCCAATCTTTTCTATGAGTGATCAAGTTAGGCAAAGAAAAATACACAACCATGCTTGTAGCGCTGGGATAAAAACAATCAGATAAAAAAATAGGTACAAAAAATAATATTTAAGATGCCCACTTTACCCATTTACCAGAAAAGGTTATCCAATACTCAAATAACTATAAATAAACTATTTTTAAACTTCTTGCTTTCGGCCTGTAATCCTATGTAACCCCTTAAAAATATAAAGTTACCTTAATATTGCTAAGAAGTTGATTTAATAGATTAAGGGTAGTTTGTGTTAGCGGTTGAGTCAATATCTGACTAGATATGAAACCACTATGAATGGCCAACTGAATCTGCTGGCCAAGCATACGAATTTGTTGGCCCGATGGTTGATTGTTTGTATTTGCTCCTATATTTACAGTGGCCGCTGCTGCCACTGCTGCGTTTGATGTGTTTTGACCAAATCCGACGGATACGGCGGAAGTGTTGCCAACGTTTTGCGGTCCTACAGCAACGCTATGTTGGCCTTGATTCAAATACTTTTGCACTTGCAAAGCTGTCATGTTTGCATTGTTGTTTCCACCTCCAGTAACTGCAGTACCACCCATATTATTCATAAGGTTATTCTGGAAAAAGAAAATATGTTAAACTTCAAATATACATGGTAAATTCGAGTAAAAGAAGTTTTTTACAAGACCGGTAGAATTGTTTCGGTTACGGTTACATTAGAAATTATTAATTCCGGTTACGGTTTCGCTTATATGAAAAAAACAATTTCGGTTACTGTTTCAGTTCCAGTTATGGTTTGCTTTGGTTATACCGGTTAAAAATAACGGCTACGAAACAATTTGGATATCCCGCTGGAAAGGCAAACTTACATGAGGAAAAGACATCGAAGGTTGTCCACTACTAACTGGATAACGACCAGCAAAGCCACCGCTGCTTGTTGAACTTGGGTGGTCGGAATAGGAGCCAAGGGACTCGTCGTGTCGCCGCCAACCATCCATTGCCAAAGAAGAGTTGGCCCGCAACATATCGGCTGCTTCTTCGATGTTCATATTGGCAGTTACTAATGCGCGCTCCACGTCCTCCTTTTTAAATCCGTTCTCGACAAGGATCCGATATTGCTTGCTTTGCTTAATCATCTCTGCGTTAATAACGTTCACCATTCCCACATTGAGTCCCGCCAGCTTTTGCTGTTGCTGAGATTTTCCAATGATCCCTCCGTGGGTATTCCATTCAGATCCTAGGTCAACGCCATCTACCACACCGACACCTGCCCCAGTGCTCCAACCAGATGAGGCACTAGTGGCAGGCAGTTTGCTTTGCTTATTGCCCCAACCAACTCCAACTGGGGCTGCGTCGCTCCAAGAATTTTGTGCCAGTGTAGCGTTAGATTTGTCGTCCACCCAATTATTGCTGGATACACCTCCACCGCTGGGGGCGCCGACACTGACATTGTGAGTGTCATCTCCCCAAGTGGTGACAGCAGCTACATTATTCCTGCCGCTAACATTGTTCGAGTGCACCCACATGGCTCCTCCGTCTTGCTTATGTTGCACGCCTCCCACAGATGGTAGGCGAGCCTGGGGTCCAACTACACTGTTCATAGGATTGTTGGGATTGGCTCCAACTGGAACATTGCTATTGCCAACTCCGGCGATACCGATTCCACCCGACTGGTTTTGACCTCGCATTAGATGACCACCACGACCAATTGAATCAGTCATGTCTTTCCAGTGAGCGCTTGTACCAGGAACACGAGTTTGCTGACCCCACAACGATGTGCCATCGTCGTAATTAGGAATACTGCGTCTCTGAGGCGGTGGCGATGGTTCCTCCCATCCACTAATCTGCTTCGATATGTCTTTGGGGCCACTCACGTTAACGCCCACCGCTTGGGATGGCCCCCACTGTGTTGGGATATTGCTCGATACAGGACCAGGGCCAGGACCAGGACCAGGACCTCCAGGACCAATGCCCGGGCCTGAAGCTCCACCAACATTTGTACTCGCGGCTGCCACACTTTGGCCAACCATTTTGTTGATGTTTTGTATCTGGTTATGCGACATTTGCGGATGATGTCCCCACATTTCCGATGTCCCATTAAGACGACCGGATATCCCACGGGGATCTCCGCGAATGGGATCACGCGGATCGATCATTCGGATGTCGCGCGGATCGCTCGAAGTTCCCCCAGAGCCGTTACCGCCGCGATGATCAACATTCCGAATATCCATAGAATTGCCTCCAGCCAAAGGACGAATTTCGCGAGGGTCTCCCCAACCATTGCCAGTATTGCTGGAGTTTCCGCTGCCTCCCGCGACGACTCCAGTCGATCCAGTTAAATTGCTTGATCCGTTACCTCCTGGAAAAAAATAATAATCACATCGAATTTACACGGAATAAGAAATTAAAGGGACATAGTGTTAACTAATAATGTTAAAATGCCAACAAGATAATTCCATCTTATTTAACGATAAGAACGAAAAGGTTAAAATACTATACATACATAAATATAGATAAAATAATAATACTTGTTACCTAAAGCCTTACACTTACCAGTTGATCCAATTCCAACGCCAACCACACCTTGACCCCACTGAGGTCCTCCAGATGAAACTACTCCACCTGGGCCGACACTAACTCCGCCTTGGTTCACTCCCACTGTCGCTCCAGATCCAGCGTTGCTGCCCGATCCTCCCGTCCACACACTACTGCTGTCGGCCCCATCATCGTCCTCTCCCCACGTTCCGCCTAAATTGGAGGATGGGGTATGACCCCACGACGGCTTTGGAACTTGCTGAGCGGTCGGCTGACCACCGTTTCTTAAATTGGACTCCCAAAGATCAGTGCCATTGTTAATGCTCGGTTTCCACATTGGAGGTCCGGCCGCATCCTTATTGGTTGGTTCTGGCGAACTGGGGACTTCCCAATTGGTATCCTGGTTGACGTGCTGACAGCCCCAGCCATCTTGGGAAAAAAGCGCTTCGCGCATTGTGCTCAAGTGTTCTAACTGATCGTCAGCTCCAAAAGTTGCATTCCCAACTATTCCAGCATCAACTTGATTTTCAACGTCATTATCGTGGGCATTTATCGCAATTTTTATTGACTCTTTTCTTTGTTAAAACAGGAATAACTTAGTCTTAATCCTTGTGCTTTCCGAGTTCTGTAAAAAGAAAAAATAATCAACATTTATTATTTGTCGAAAAATTCCTAAACTAATTCATTTTTCAAAAAAATTAAATTTTTTTCAACGAAACATTTATTTGTTTGTAAGAGTCGTTTTTTAAGCACAGTTTTTGGATCTGAACCGGTAAAATTCGTTTTATTTTATTTAACTTTGAAAATTTATACATACATACGTCAAAAATTGGGAAGCACCATTTCTTTTTAATCATTGCATATATTGACCAAAAAAGAGGCTATGTTCTTACTTATGGTATTGTTTGAAGTCTTTTGGTTCCACCAAAAATTTGGTGAAGCAAAATATGTTTTATCTTAGATTTAAATAAATATCCAAAAATCCCAAAATAATACCACGATTTCTTTCGGATCTGAATAGTTGAACAATGGCATTGAGCAAGAATAAAACCATTGGTTGCCCAAAGTAGACCAACCAAATCTACTCGCGAATTCTTTCTAATTCTAACTTCTAAGCATCAATTTGCTCATCATATACTCAATCCTGACTTATTTGCATTTTTGAAGTATATAAAACCACCAATTTAAACCAATATTTCTATACCAGTACAACAAAGCATTGCAAACAAACCCCTGAATGAGGGGTGACACTAAAATCTCCTCCTTTGAATTTGATTGGAACTGGTAAATCCCTATGCGATAGTTGTTATGAACCGCGATGTCCCACGCGTACCCCAGCAAATTACATAACACCCAACCATTTGCAGTCATTGTACCTTTTCCATTTCTAATGATATAGGAAAAGGACCAAAAAAAATGCACAAACATTTATTTTTCAAATTTTGCACGAATTGTCATCATCGCTAGTTTACCGAGGTTGTACTTAGTGATACGAGTAAGAAAACTATGCAACAAAAAATCATGTCACAGAAACCTCTTTTAAACATAAAGAAGAAGGCAATTTAGTTGGAACATGTTTCAGAGATACCCCCAATTAGTTGATCAATGTATTGATTTGAATTAAAATTCTATACATCAGTTTGTATTGATGATTTTAGGAGCATCAACCTTTTTGGTTGATCGGTTATTTTATTGTAAAATATTATAAAATATTACAAATATTACAATTAAAAACCCAATTAATTTTTAAAAAAGTCCTACATATAAAGAAGTTTTTTAAGAGGTGTAATTAACAGCATATGTAAAAACTTATCTACTTATATCTAAGACAAATATAACGATCGCTGCACTACCAGGGCTGCTACACAACAGGCGGTTTTCGCCTTCAAATACATAATCCTTAAGATGTGTAGTAAGGTTTATGTACATACATATGTATGTATACACAGATTCACGTGGAAGAAGTTATACAAAACTAAAAATCAAAATTGCAATATTGAATTTGCACAGTATATGGGAACTTTCAAACCATTGAAAACATATACATACAAACACCACTATTTTGGTACATACATATGTATACATACAGGCACATAGAGAACTTATTTGACAACTCTGGTCAGCCATCATTGACGCAATCACCCTATTTTAAGTCTGCCTTTCCTAATTTCGCACTAGCTAGTAAGCACAAATAAACCTTGCATTTAAAATGTATTCTGCCTAATATAACAAATGAATATTACATATGTATGTACAAATCAAGTACATGTACATCTGAATATTTAAATATTCAATTCGAGATACACATATGTATGTACATATGTATATGTATTCATTTTCTGTACACTGTTATGTACAGAAGACATTTTCTATTAACTAGTATATTCGCGTGTCCGTTTGGCTATATGTAGACAATACAGGTAAAAAATAGAAAAAATTACAAAATGGAGATCCAACATGAACGTACCAACAAAAGGGGGAAATAAAATCCTTTATTTAGCACTGCCTGCGTTTATATTAAGTTTAAACACTTGTTTCTACGCTAGTACCGCAGAATATTTGCAAGAATTTTTGCTTATACCAAACGAGAAGTTGATTTTCTCTATATAAGTACATATGTATGTATGTTTGTGTATGTATGCATGCCAAGCCACTTTGACGATTTCACAAAGTGTGTATGTGCAGTAAAACATACACACACATTCGACACTCAATTACAATTTTTCACGAAGTAAATTTAAAACAATTGTTAGACATTTAATTATCTTGAGAGTGGACAACAATTTTAAATAAAGAATAACTATATTTCGATGTAATTGAATTTTAACTTCGGTGCACGTTCGACAACGGGGACGGTACAAGTTACTAGTGTATTAAATGAACGCATACAGCTATGGCTGCTGTCAATATTGCCACCTAGTCGAAAACCAAATATTGGATAGTAACTTGGGGTGTAAGGTGGCAATCGTAAAATATATATATGTACACAGATGTCGACGCCTATAGCATAGTTTGAATTTATTTTACAGCTTGCTGGACAGCAGTTAACTTTGTGACGCAAACTGCAAAACTCGACAGATGCTCCTACGTCATTATGTAAAATACTTAAAGCGTGGCAACTCTCGACATGAAACATATGTATGTATGTATGTATATATAACAATCACTTTCCAATGCATGATATGATACACAAACGAACAGAATTAATTCTGCATTGATACACACATACGTACACATTCGTATAACATACATACATACGCGAGAATATTCGCTTGTATTTTCACCACCATATAGGTTATGCATATTTAGGTTATGTCTGCAAGTTTGGTTTTTGTGACCAAATAGTCCTTCTCTTAGCATACATGCCTTATTTGTTTTGAATTTATTTTGTGCTGCAAGAGAATACAAACACATTAACACTGTTATAAGTCCTATCGGTACTGAAATTTTCAAAGCTTTTCGTTTCAATGACAGCGCTTGTTTTTGGATGAATACGCACACAAAAACATTCACTAATCGTGCTAATTCATTTTAGCACACGCGCTTAAAATATGAAGTACCTATATGACGCTCTCGCTCGCTCTTCGTCTGGAACAACGACAACCGATAAAAGGTTTTATCGTTCATTAACGATATTTTTGTATGGCAATCGATATTAATCAACTTTACGTAAAACACATCGACAGCTCTGATTTAAAAAAAAGTAAATATTTAATTTGTCTTACTTTATTTTGGCCTGGGCCTTTTTTTTGCTTTCTTTTTTTAATGCAATGTTTATAAAAGATATTCTTTCGGGAATAGTTAATCAGAAAGATTTCGGCTAACAGATACCCGTTACTCAGCTGAAGGGAGTGCGAGGGAGATGGTGATATGCAATATCAATTTTTGCTCATAACTTTTTAATGATTTAAAAAATGTCTTCTACATATTTTTGGGTATTTTTGAACCAAACGAACTTGCCAGACACATTTTTAAAGAGTGGGCGTGGCGCTCGGTTGAAAGGACATGGCAAGATCGACTCGGCTAGTGATCCTGATTATGAATATATATACTTTATAGGGTCGGAAAGGCTTCCTTTTCCCTATTACATACTTTTGCACGAATACAATATACCCTTTTACTCTACGAGTATAATAATTATTAATATTTTTACAAATTTAATGAAAACAAGAGAGAACGCTAAAGTCGAGTACTTCGACTATTAGATACCCGTTACTCAGCTTAAGGGAGTGGGAGAGAGATTAATATATGCAAGCTACTTAGTGGGCTTAACCTGTATTACACAAGTAAGTGCTAAGGTCTTGTTCATTGAAACGCCGATTTAATATGGTTTGATCATTTTGGTAGGGCGGTATGTATATATTTCAAATATTGGATTCGTATGCAGTCAGCGGCTTTTGCTTACTGTGGCTCATATTCTTTGAGTGCGTCTCAATATCTTGGTGCTATGGAGTTGATCGGTTTTATGATGGAATTAAGGATATGATCGGATACTATCCCACAGTATGGTGGAAATTCTGTTGGTGTGTTACCACCCCAGCTATTTGCTTGGTAAGAATTTTATAGAAAAAAATATAACTTCCTTTTTTTTATAATTCTTTTATTTTTTGTAAGGCGTCTTCTTCTTTAACATAGTTCAGTGGACCCCAATAAAATATTTGGACTACAGCTATCCATGGTGGGCACACGCTTTTGGTTGGTTTACGGCATTGTCATCCATGCTTTATATACCAATATATATGTTCTGGTTGTGGAAACGAACTCCTGGTGACTTGAGTGAGGTACTACTACTACAATCTACATGTCAATTTATCTTTATCTTTATCTTTATCTTTTTCTTGTTTATATCTTTTATCTTTTATCTTTTTTAGAAAATCCGAGCTATAGTAAGAATAGACGAGGATGTTACCCGGTTCCGCGAAAAATGCAGAGAGAAGCGTATGCTAAGGAGGTTGAATTTTATTCTTTATAGACGTATATAAATTATCTCATAAAAATTTAAGGCAATTTGGTTGACCCGTTCATTCAGCTAAATTTGATTTTTATTAATATTAAATACTATTGAATCATGTACACTCAAAAAATTTTTTTTCCTAAATTTTAGAAAATTGCCATAAAATGAACTTTTTTCTTAATTTTAGAAAATTTCCTTAATTTAAGAAATTGTTTTTTTGAATCTAGGAAAAAAGACCATAGAAACAGAATTTTATGAAAAACTTTTATCAAATTTAGAAAAATGATTTTTTTTTTTAAATTAACGGTGATTTTTCCTAGTTGGCTCTCCAAAAATTTTCTTAAATTAATGTCGATTCAGCCCTTTCTGGAATCTAGAAAAGTATAATTAGAAAATCGCCATAGATTTTAGAAATACTTTTTTTATCTCTTTTATGTTTCTTATTTCTTCTTCGAAAGAAAAAAGAAGAAGACATGCGGTTAGTCCGCGGCGCGTTGCGACGAAAGTTTTTGACGTATATATGTATGTATACATACATATGTATGTTTATGTGCGTTTGTGTATATGATCGAGAATTTTCTTGTGCGTAGCTGTAACTTTTATTGCGTTGTTTTTTTTTGAAAATGCAGTCTCTCGCGAGAGAGCGCGTCGCGCTGCATCTTGAACCCTTGTGCTCAGTTTTAGATGAGCATTCAAAGTGATAAGTTTGTGTTGAGCCTATGTATCTAAGAAAGTTAAAGTGCGATCCCTCAAAGATGGAAATTATAGGTAAGCAATTAAAATATATATTTGGTAAGTGTGTGAAAATGTATGGTAAGCAAATACCATTCTTCTCTAATATTAATTTTTATTTTCGATTGAAGGAATAATTTCATTTTCAGGTATTGTTGATGATTTGGGAGTAAGTAAGTAAATATATATGAATAATAATGTATTAAATACTTAATATAATTATTAATTATTTTATTTTGATTTGGGAGTAAGCAAGTAAATATATATGAATGATAATGTATTAAATACTTAATATAATTATTAATTATTTTATTTTTATCTTTTTTGTTTTCTTTTCTCTTTTTTATTTTAGGAAATCTTTATAATATTATTTTTATCTTTTTATTGTTTTTTTTCTCTTTTTTAAAATATTTATAATATTATTTGTATCTATTTTTTTTTATTGTATATTTATAATGATATTTTCTTGTTTTTTCTTTTCTCTTTTCTGTTTAGGAAATAAAATAGTAAAATAAATATGTACATATGTATGCATTTTATTTGAATAAAGACAATTTCTGAAAATAAAAAAAGTCCTTCCTTGTTTGAAGAAAAAAATTTCTATGTTCAAGAAAAGTACTTTCTGGATTTTAGGAAAATTCCTCAATTTCATTTTAGAAAAGTATTTCTGTTTTTCAGAAAATTTTTTTCTAAATTTCAGAAAATTCCTTTCTAAAAATTATGGTTAATCGCCATCGACTGAAATCCATGGCGAATTTCTTGATTTAATGGCGATTTCGGGCTGTTTATACCCGTTACTCGTAGAGTAAAAGGGTATATTGTATTCGTGCAAAAGTATGTAACAGGTAGAAGGAAGCTTTTCCGACCCCATAAAGTATATATATTCTTGATCAGGATCACCAGCCGAGTCGATCTAGCCATGTCCGTCTGTCTGTCCGTCTGTCTGTCTGTCTGTCTGTCTGTCTGTCTGTCTGTCCGTATGAACGCTGAGATCTCGGAAACTACAAAAGCTAGAAGGTTGAGATTTTCCACGCATATTCTTGGGCTTCCTGCAGCGCAAATTTATTTCAGCCGAGTGCCACGCCCCCTCTAACGCCCACAATCGCCCACTAACGATTTTAAAATGTGTCTGGCGCCCACACCTTTAAAGATTTCCGAGAAGTATAAATGCAATTTTGTTGTGCATATTTATACCTATCGAAATGTAGAAGATATTTATCAAATCGGACCATTCATTAAAAAGTTATACGCAATCAAAACTTCTATATCTATCTCCCTCGCACTCCGCACTTAGCTGAGTTACGATTATTAGTCGGGACACCAACCCGAGTACAGCGTTTGCACTCCCTTTAGCTGAGTGACGGGTATTAGATAGTCGGGACACGAACCCGACTATAGCGTTCTCTCTTGTTTTTTTTTGAGTGTAGCAACGTTTTCTTTGATCTTTAAATTAATTTTCCTGTCGTGTCCTAATTTTTTGCAATGAACCCTTGTAGTAATTTTATATTTAACATAATCTTCTCTTTTTTAACACAAAAGCTAGTCTAAATAATCAAGCACAAAAAAGAATATAGGTTTGTAAATGGTTATTGGAGTGTTTTATGTGGTACTTACTCAACGGTAGTATGCCATTTAGAGTGATTAGAATCTTCAATTTCTAAAAATTTACATTACTCAACATCAGAGTCTATATATTTTTCAAAACTGATACGGATTAGAAAATATTTTACAATGTAGTATTGTTTAGAAATAAGAAAAGGTATCCCACAATGAAATCGCATTCATTTAAAATAAGATGTCGTTATTTATATATATATTTATTTCAGTGACCTGATGGTGCTTCAGGCATTGTTATGTAATTTATCTTTAAAATGTCTATATGTTGCTCAACGTGTCAAATAAATCGAATATCCACTTAATGTAATGATACATATTAATTACAAATTCACAGGTCTGACAAAAAGATGCAAGCAGATAGATCTAGTCTGGTTTTTAAACTAATTAAGTAAGCCGCATAGATTTAGCCATCCTCGCCTGGTGGTGCTGAACAAGATAATATTCCTTCATAAGATACGAAAAGAGTTATGGAGATCTCACCTAGAATACTCACTGAAATAGTGTAAAACGTGTTATTGGTTCGCCTGGTAAGGTCAGCTTAAAAACAAGGATGCACCTCTCCGCCCAAAGTGTGGTTTGTAGGGCTATCTTTCTTAGTAGCATTGAAAGATAAACAACTTTACTAAATATATAAAACTTTCAAAATGTTATTTTCTTAATCTCAGAGTTGCCTGCAAAATTAGGGATAGCGATGAAACTAAAATGAACTTAATCGATATTAAGATTTAAAGAAGTGCCGTTTACCGTTACATACACGTTGGTCTTTGTGGAACTTTACATTCACTACAAACTCGATTTAGCTCAGGTCTCTTTTGTTTGTTCATACACCATGATGCACATCGCAGTTCCTCAAAAATTTCGATCCAAAAGCATCGAGTTGGTGGTGTATAAATCCATTCGCTTTCTACAATAACCCCTTGCACGGAATCATTATTGCCGCCCGGCTTAATTGTGCTAGCTTTATGGTGGTATCGAAAATTAAACCAAAATTCGAAGAACGCAACCACTGCAGCCACGAAAATTCCTGCTATTAGCACCACAAACACACCTCCTGTTGAAATAAAACAAACGTTAATTAAATAAAATAAACCAAAAGAGAACGTAGAGTAAAATAATATATTGTATTCGGGAAAAAAGATTTAACAGAAGGAATCGTTTTCGACCCTATAAAGCATACGCTCTAACACGTGTGACACTTTTAAAATGCTTTGACACCACAAACCAGAAATCCGTTTGCTTTAATACCCCCGGGAAGTTGGCAATTGTGTTGCATTTTTCAAGCCGTTAGGCGATTGTGGGCGTTAGAGGGGGCGTGGCCCTCGGCTGAAACAAATTTGCGCTGCGTAGGAAGCCAAAGAATATGTGTGAGTAATCCCAATTCTCTAGCTTTTGTAGTTTCCGAGATCTCAGCGTTCATCCGGACGGACAGACGGACATGGCTAGATCGACTCGGCTAGTGATCCTGTTCAAGAATATATATACTTTATAGGGTCCGAAACGCTTCCTTCAACCTGTAACACTCTTTTGCACGAATACAATATATGATTTTACTCTACGAGTAACGTGTATAAACACTAAAACAAGTTTAGCTGACTTTATCTTTGGACTTAACCTTATGCAATGGATTAATTTAAAAATTCTTATATTCCTTCATAAAGTCATATACACGAAAGAGCCATGCTATATTTTCTACAAATCACATCAGCACGAACTATTAAATTTATTTATTTAAGAATCAAACTGTCATGCTCAGAGCGTAATTTCATTGTATTATTGTGAAATGACCGTCATTCTATGCTCTTTAAGCTCAGTTAGTTGAAATAATTTGTTTCGCCTGCAATTTTTTATTTTCTTCTCTGTGTAAACGAGTTTTTGGTAGTCATTCAAAAACGCACTGGTCCTACAGATTATTTATGTGATTAAAAAAAACAGCTGTATGCTGTGTTTAGACATCTATGATTACCAATTAGCACAAATTGTTATACTTAAATAATAACACTATGCAGCATCAAAAATTTACCTCGATGGATGCTATATTTTTGGATTCGTTACGAATTCCCAAGTTAAACTGCGCTTTCCAAAAAGTTCCCCGACGCAAGGATTCTTAGCAGAAGGACCTCAAAGTTCGAAAAATGCTGAAATTGGCAAACTTTCCAGAGGTCTCAGAGGCAAACGGATGCATGGTTTGATTCGATGTTAAAGTTTTTTAAAAGATACACTCTTTATCTTTCAAACCCCATACTTAGAATAATTTTAGGATTTCTTTTAGGGCAAAAACAAATTCTAGAAAACATAGTCAAAAAACATAAAAGTATACAGTTAGTAAAATTATAATTAATACAATATTACCAGGAAAATATCAATTAAAACAACAAACTTTTAAATACACAGGGCGGCAACACTACTACAATTTTGACCGCAGCTGTATACTTTTATGTTTTTTGACTATGTTTTCTAGAATTTGTTTTTGCCCTAAAAGAAATCCTAAAATTATTCTAAGTATGGGGTTTGAAAGATAAAGAGTGTATCTTTTAAAAAACTTTAACATCGAATCAAACCATGCATCCGTTTGCCTCTGAGATCTCTGGAAAGTTTGCCAATTTCAGCATTTTTCGAACTTTGAGGTCGTTCTGCTAAGAATCCTTGCGTCGGGGAACTTTTTGGAAAACGCAGTTTAACTTGGGAATTCGTAACGAATCCAAAAATATAGCATCCATCGAGGTAAATTTAAAAAGCACTAAAAATGCTGCACAGTGTAATTAAATTTTATTTGCATTAATTATTTTCTTACTCAGCGAAAATAATTTTCCTAGCAATATTCACAGCTAGTTTAGTAAAATCTCGAACTTTTACATTTGTAAGTGTATTTTTTTATTTTTTGCCAATAGATCTGGCTAGTTTAACTGCAACCTCCAACCTTCTTGAATTGTCATCTATTGTAATAAATGGATATAAGAATAACATGCAGACTGACGTTATATATACAGATTTTAGTAAGGCCTTTGACTCTGTTAACCACTCTCTCCTTTTATTCAAATTAGATCAGCTTGGGTTTCCATGTAATCTATTAACTTGGATTTCAAGTTACTTGAATGGTAGGACTCAGAGGGTTATATTTAAGAGCGCTGTTTCTAAAATGATCAACGTGACATCTGGAGTTCCTCAAGGTAGTCATTTAGGCCCTTTGCTGTTTACTTTGTTTATTAACGATCTTCCCTCTATCGTAGCTCATTCTCGTGTACTAATGTACGCTGACGATGTTAAGCTTTGTTTATCATATAAAGATGTAGGGTCCGGTTTCAACTTACAGTCAGATATTGATTGTTTTCAGGGATGGTGTGAGTACAATCTTTTAAATCTGAACTGCCTTAAATGCAACGTTATGACTTTTTATAGGGGTACTCCTACGTTTATTAGTTATTCTCTTCAAAATACACCACTCGACCGTATATATTCAATTAACGATTTAGGTGTTCTTCTCGACCCAAAACTTAAATTTGATTGCCACATAATGGCCACTGTCAATAAAGCTATGAGTGTTTTTGGGTTTATAAAGCGTTGGTCAAAGGAATTTGATGACCCTTATACAACCAGATTATTATATACCTCCCTTGTCCGTCCTATTTTGGAATATTGTTCTTCAGTTTGGAGTCCACAATATCAAGTGCACATCGACCGTATTGAGTCGGTGCAAAAAAAATTTCTCCTTTTTGCCCTTCGTAGTTTGAACTGGGATCAAAACGTAAGGCTACCTTCCTACCAGAGTAGATTACTATTGCTTAATTTACCTACACTTGAAAACCGTAGAATAATGCTTGGTACTATTTTTATGCAAAATCTTATAAAAGGTGGTATTGGCTCCGTAGAACTGGTAAACCGTTTAACTTTTAATGTTCCCGTTAGACTAACACGAAATTATTACCCTCTTAATTTGCCTCGATGTACATCAAATTTTACTCTGCATGAGCCCTTTCGTGTTCTATATAAAAATTATAACAATCTTTATCATTTAATTTGCACTTTAACATCTATCCCCGTATTAAAAACTAAAATTTTATCTCATTTGCTTCAATCTTAGTTGTAGTATTTGTAGTATTTGTTTCATATATTTTCCTCGCGAAATCGCATTTTTGCCCTAATTGATAAAGGGTCCCGCGCGTAACAAGCACGTGCTTGGTATCGTTGGGCCACTTGTTTGTACTGCTCGTAGTGCATCAACGTCCATCATATAAGTGTTTTTAAACTTCGCCTTTCCAAAGTTAACTTCCTTTCTAGTTTGTATTTTTTTTAATCTCCGTTGAATCGTTTTTTTCACAAGTTTGGCATGAAGAACTAGAGGTGGTCAAGTCTCCAGTATTTTTCCGTTTATAGTGGTATCAGGTACTCGTCGGGGATCCATCACTAGGCAAGAAAAATAATAGCTATGGAAAAACTCGAGTCTTGATCTGACAAATTCTGGACATGTCGAGTCTCTAAGCTAAGTATTCTACGTTGTCAATAGAAAATTCGGGAAGGTAAGGGCCTTAAAGACCTTTACGTAATCTACTTGTATCCAATATATGTGCGAACTTGACAAAAGATTTGGTTCTTTAATTATTTAATGTGTTTGCTCAAATATGAAAACTATATATATTTTGGTAGTACCGTGAAGCACAATTCAGTTTTTTTAAATATTCCCTTTTATTAATATAGAGATTGCAAAAAATGTGTACATTTGTTTTGTTTTGTCGGCCATTGTATATGCATATACAATAGGTTTTACCAATTACTGAGAAAATCAAAACCCTTAGGTATTTGCAGTTCTGGTTCTAAAAGTTTTGCATTTTCGTCATGACGTAGATCTTTACATTCATTTTCATAATCAGAAAAATCGTTTGACATACTGCTTTTTGATCCAAATGTATAAAGCAGTTGCAATTTTTCATCAGCGTCGAAACATTCTTCGTTATTATAAACACAGTTACTTTTTTGGTCATTTTCTTGCTTAAAAATTTCTTTTTTACTTTGGCTAAAGTCAATCTTATCATTGGCATGAATTTGGTGATTTGATGGTTTTGGGTTATTTAAAATTTTTGTTCTTAATTTTAAATAAAGGGATTTTGATACTTCGATGGGAGATCTGACAGCAGATACATCATCACATTCTTTTAATGGTATGTTTATTTGAGATTTGGTTCGATAACTAAATGGGTATGAATGTTCATCACGACATTCTCTAGTATTTTCGTCATGTAATATTTTTAATCCAACGTTTTGATAAATATATGTGTGCAAATCTTGCCCGTTATATGAATATACATCGTCTCTATAAGCAAATTGGTGATAATAATTATTTGAAATGTCTATTTTTAACTGTGCTTCTCGTGCCAAACAGTTTGATTCAGTCTTATTATAATACTTATTATATATATCCGCATTAATTAAATGATTGTTCAATATTTTTTCCTGTTGATTTAAACTCAACGCAAGCCAGGCATCTCGACTGTATGAAGATTTTACTTCATTTACGTCGCGCGTAATCTTTTCAGAGAGTGAATTAAGCTGTGAAAAGTATGACTGGATTCCTTCACGTGCTTCCATCGTCAATCTGAAAGTAAATGACAATTTTATCTTTGTATAAACAAAGTATATTATATAAGCAAACTGCCTTAACTTTGTTTGTTTAAATCTGATTTGTATACCGTTGCAGAGAATACTATAATTGAAGTCAGAAATTAGCAAAACAGTAAAAGACGTGGAAAAAGTTGGAACATTAAGTATTTATTTTAGGTGCAAAGGTGTAT
Source organism: Drosophila pseudotakahashii (assembly GCA_035046095.1). Lineage (NCBI taxonomy): Eukaryota > Metazoa > Arthropoda > Insecta > Diptera > Drosophilidae > Drosophila > Drosophila pseudotakahashii. Next base: position 1,921,241 of record JAWNOE010000254.1, read on the forward strand.
AAAGTTCGGGTTGCCGAAATTACATTCCGTTCTTAATATATAAAAAGGAAAATTCATCATTAAATTGATCGTTAGATCACTACTACCAAAATGTGGAACATACGATCATGAAAATAGTAGTGCACTTGCCTTACCGATTAAAAGTTTAACTGTGTCTATACCATGGGCGCCCGAATATTGACATAATTTCTAAAAATGGATTAAATGGAAATAAACCAAAATTTGGATAGTGTTTTTGCTTATATTCTACTCTACATAGTCTAATCATATAGTTTCTAACAAAAGAATGCAAAACAGTGCTAATCGGAATAGAAAACAAGAAAGGAAGCTAGCTTCGGCCAGCCGAAGCTTATATACCCTTGCAGATCATTCCTATTCATTTACAAAAACATTAAATTTAAACTAACTTGCGTTTATGTTCCAACAATCCAAATTTTAGCTGCTTTCGTATTACTTTGGCATTAAATTTTTGATCCTTCCTATGGCAGCTCTATAATATTACCGTCCGAATTTTGGTAAATTTAATACGAAATTTTAAAATGTTAAAGAAAACCCATATACCAGATTAATTTTCATTTAACTTTACGACCGTTCCTATGGCAGCTATATGATATAGTCATCCGATTTTTTAAAAATTTTAATCGAAATTCAGAAATATTATAAAAATATTATTCCTAAAAGTAGAAGGTAATATTTCAAAAAACACCAGAGCTAGAATTTTTTACGTTTTTTTTTCGATCCTTCCTATGAGAGCTATAAGATATAGTTGTCCGATCCGGTCGGTTCCGACATATATATAACCTGCAATAGTAAGAAGACTTTTAGGAAAGTTTGAGCTTTAAAACTGAGAGACTAGTTTGCGTAGAAACAGACGGACGGACAGACTGACATGGCTAGATCGACACGTCTTGTCATGCTGATCAAGAATATATTTTCTTTATGGGGTCGGAAACATCTCCTTCACTGCGTTGCAAACTTCTGACTGAAACCATAATACCCTCTGCAAGGGTATAACAAGAGAGAACGCTAGAGTCGGGTGCCCCGACTATCAGATAGCCGTTACTTAGCTAAAGGGATTGCGAGGGAAACGGAGATATAAAACTTTGATCGGGCACTTTTTAACGAATTGTCAGATTTGAAACATTTCTTCTACATTTCGATAGGTATAAATAAACGCAACGAAATGTATACTTCTCCGAAATCTTAAAATGTGGGCGCCAGACACATATTAAAAGCGTTTGTGGGCGTCTGAGGGGCGTGGCGCTCGGCGTAGGAAGCCGAAGAATATGTGTGGTTAATCCCAACTTTCAAGCTTTTGTAGTTTCCGAGATCTCAGCGTTCATACGGACAGACAGACGGACATGGCTAGATCGACTCGGCTAGTGACCCTGATCAAGAATATATATACTTTATAGGGTCGGAAACGCTTCCTTCTACCTGTTACATACTTTTGCACGAATACAATATACCCTTTTACTCTACGAGTAAAACGTAAACAAACGTAAATCCTATAAAGTATATATATTCTTGATCAGGATCACTAGCCGAGTCGAACTAGCCATGCCCGTCTGTCCGTCCGTACACTCATAAAAATTTATTTCTCAATTTTAGAAATCTCGCCATTGAATCGGCTTACCCTTGAAAATGGAAAACAAATTTCTTGTAATTAGAAAATTTGCCTTTAAATATAGAAAACCTTTCTTGATGGAAAAAATTCAAGAAATAATTTTTCTTGAAAATAGAAAAATGAAAATCTCATATGTTTGTTTTGCCGTCGCAGCCAAAACATTTTCTACGTATTTAATGGCGAAATCGCCTTTCAATATGTGAAAGAAATGTCCCTTGAATATAAGAAAGTAGCCATTGACTTCCTTCGGCTACCGAATGTTGACGACAGAAAAAAATTAAGTAGGACGAAGGGCCTACTCGGCCCGACTACTACCCGGCTACCGACTTCTCTGATCATCCGAGCGTCAGTTGTGAAAAAAGATTCGTAAGTGATGAACGTGATTTTTAAGCGGATAAAGAGTGAAGCCTTTTCCAATTATTCAAAGGGATGAACATATATAATTTTTTGTATAGCGCGCATACAAATGTATGTATGTATCTAATTAAAGGAAAAATTCGAAATCTCTTAACCAAGTTTTACACAAACTTAGTTGAATTGTTTTTTTAGCTAAAAGCTACGTACATACATACATTTGTACATCTATTTGTAGGTGTAGAGTTCTATAATATCTTCGCCTTATTACTTGCATTATATGTATTTTTCAGAGTGAAACATGTCGGAGAAATCTCTAAAATACCTGCAGTGAGAGCAGTTGCATCTGCCAAATAAATGGTTTGTCGAAGCTGTAATTTTGTTTTAAAACCTTCTAAGGTAAGTATATCAAAAAGAAAAATATGTTGTATTTGTTTGACATAGGCATGTAAATATGTATGCAGGTACGCGATTCACCCGATCTGAAAGCCGATTTTCAACCCTTCTATCTTTTGCTCCTCTCTCTCGCTCTCTTGACCGACGTTTCTCTCTACTACTTCTTCAAACTGTCATGATCTGGCCTGCTTACATTCGGTCTTCCTTCGCTCGTACGTGTCTCTCTCGTGTCTCTCCCGTGTCTCTCTCTCTCTGAACTTCGATTTTCAACCCCCATCTTCGAGTTCTATCTGCCTTGCCTCTCTCTCTCGGTCTATTGACCAACGTGTTTTGTATTTTGGCTATTATTAACATTACATTTAAAAAAATGTTGTGTATCTAAAAATAAATATTTTATATCCCAATAACTCTTTTTTTTTCCAGATGAAGGAATGCGAATATATACTGAGTTTTGTGACCACCTTTTGTCATATGAAGTTCAAAAGGCCATGGGGTATACAAAGTTAAATTATGTGAATTAAATACACCACCAATAATAACTCATATGCTAATATGCAAAAATTTGATAATTAAAAATGTTTAAATGTTAAGTGTTAAATGTTTCAAATGTAATTAAATAAAACATGCAATATCAAAAAAAAAAACGAAGTTACATATTATTTTATATTTGAGGGTTAATGTAAAACTTCCTTAACAAGAAAGAATCCCCCTTTAAAACAAGAATTAATTTTCTTGTTTTAAGAAATATTTTTCCTTGTTTGAAAGGTGCCTTTTTAAAAAACCATTTCTTGTTTTAAGAAGTTTAATTTCTTGAAACAAGAAAGAAACCACCTTTGAAACAAGAATCGCCTTTCTTGTTTCAAGAATAATTTTTTCTTCTTTTAATGGTGGCTTTCCAAAAAACCCTTTCTTGTTTTTAGAAATTTAATTTCTTGTTTCAAGAAATATTTTTTCTAGTTTTAAAGGTGCCTTTAAAAAAAAACATTTCCTAAAACAAAGGTGGGGTCGCCTTTGGCAAAAATTCAAGAAAGAATTTCCTTGATTTAATGGAAATTCTTCGATTTTTTTTTTATGAGTATGAACGCTGAGATCTTGGAAACTATAAAAGCTAGAGGATTGGCATTTTGCATGCATATTCTTGGAGTTCCTACGCAGCGCAAGTTTATTTCAAAATGGTGCCACGCCCCCTCTAACGCCCTCAATCGCCCTAAACCATTTTTTGAAAGGTGTCTGGCGCCCACACCATAAAGATTTTGGGAAAGTATAAGTGCAGTTTTATTGTGATTATCAATACCTATCGAAATGTAGAAGAAATTTTTTAAATCGGACCATTCGTTAAAAAGTTATGCCCGATCAAAGATTTTATATATCTATCTCCCTCGCACTCCCTTAGCTGAGTAACGGGTATCTGACAGTCTTGGCACCCGACTATAGCGTTCTCTCTTGTTTTAAATATTACCTTATACTTTTGGGAATACTATTTTTTAACAATTTCTGAATTTCGAATAAAATTTTTAAAAAACCGGATAACTATCGGCCCTGTTCCAGTTTTCACTTCCGAAAGATTCACACGGATTCGAATTTCCCAGACCTGTTCATTGACTCACTTCCGAAAGGAATGCTCGGATTCCAATTTCCCTCTGTTGTTACTCTGTAAACTTCCGACAAATCCACACAAAAACTTTCCGCGAAGCATTTGGCTCTCGGATTTAAATCCGCCAGAATGAAAACGAATTCACTTCCGAGTGAAAACTGGAACAGGCCGGTATATCATATAGCTGCCATAGGAACGGTCGGAAAATTAAATGGAAATTAATAGGAAAAAAATTATATCTTTGTTGACTTTCATTACATTCCCTTCTTGTCTGGGATATGGCTTTTCTTTAACATTTTAAAAATTTCGTATTAAATTTAACAAAATTCGGACAGCTTTATTATATAGCTGCCATAGGAAGGATCAATATATGAATGCCAAAGTAATACGAAAGCAGCTAAAATTTGGATTGTTGTAACATATACGCAAGCTAATTTAACTGTGACATAATTTTAAAAAATTTGTATAAAATGGGTATAAACCAAAATTTGGATCGGATTCTACTCTATATAGTCATATCTAACAAAAGAATCCGAAACGGTTTCAATCGGAATAGAAATATAGCCACAGTAAAACTTTTAGGAAGTAACGAAAGTGCACTACTATTTTCTTGGTCGTAACTGTAATAGCGTCGAAAAAAGTATAGTGAATTGCTTTTCAAGAAATTACTGCCGGATATATAGTTGCTATGCAATTACCCAGAACTCTTAAATGCGCAATGATCGAATCCTCAAGAAATGGCTTCCAGAAGTTAGGCCTGTTCCCAAAAAGTCAATTATTTTTTCTGACATTTTTCGGGGCCCTAGCCGTCACAAAAGCTTTTTTGCATTTTTATATCCATTTGTGGAAAAGGCTACATCGAGATCGAATTTTTCTCGGCAGTGGACGATGTCACAGAAATCTTTTATACAAGTTCTTACGTACATTAATGCTCGAATAGATTTCTTTGACACCCATCCGAGATGTTATTTTATCTTCGAATATCTATGTACATAGCTTACAGTGGGGTGCTGTGCTGACAATTTTTAAATATAGCCAATCGCTAGCTATAAACATCATTTACATGAACATACATACGTACATACGCATACTCAAATTCTTAGTTTATATACATGCACCTACTTTTATGACACAAAATGCACTTGGAATTTTTTGACTTACTTCTTACTTCTTACTATTATCTACTCTATTTATAAATATTTTACAAAGTATATTTCATTTGAAATTTGCAGTGTAATAAACCTTTACTACAAAACTACGGCAAGTTTAAGCAAGTACAAAAGTTCTAAACTTTATGTTTTGTTTAAGCTTTGAATTTGTTGTAACTTACACGTGAACATAACTTCACATACAATTTTATTTTGCTGTTGTTTTCTTTTCTCCGGCGAATTAAACAATAAATAGAGCTGCACAATCATCGATAAAAAATTAATAAATCTCCTGCTTTTAATATTATTATACCATATTCACACGGAAGGTCTAACAGTATCTCATCGGCATCTTATAGCCTTTCCATAGAGTCCATCCGTGTGAAACGGTTGGGATTTTTGACAAATGTGAAACTTGTGTTTCCACAGAGCACATCCACCATCCGATAACAGCTGACTTGAAGAGCAGTTGCTCAACTCAACATTAACGAAGGGGGATTTCAATTCGGCAAAACTGTCGTAAAATTGCGTTCTCCTAAACTTATTGTCGAATAATACAATAAGTAGCATAAGATAATAGTTAAAAAGCATATCTGAACTTGTATAACATATCCTATAACGAGTATGCATACATATTGCTGAGTGTGGGAGAGCCTAACCTCCCGTACACCACATCCGCTCTTACTACGCCTCTGTCTAGCCAATATTAATATGGCAAATTTGTAAAGAAACCCAAATGTGTGCTGTTTTGGTAAATATAGCAACTTTGTAACTTTATAGGAGTACAGAGTACTACTTTTAATTAATATAAGTTAGTATTTACGAATTGCAGAACATATTCTGAGACTTAGCTGCAAATATTAATATTTTCGTTCGCAATACAACTTAAAATAATACCAAACTAGAAATAACTCAAGGATAGACAAAAAACAATGAGCTTAAGCATGATTAAATTTTTTCCCGCCATCGATTTGATTTGTTCTCGTAGTCATCGTTCCAATTTTAACAGTCAAGAGGAAGAATTCAGAGTTGCACCGCAAAAACATCGCCGAACTATCACATAAAAGAGCCCGTCAAAGTCCGTCAAAATTGCATGGCGGACCAACAATGGAATTTTCGTAACGGCAAAACCTTACGGACCATCCGTTCAACGGATGGTGGGCTCTGTGGGAAGACCCTATTATAACCTCTTCCCATAGAGTTCATCTGTGTGAAACGATTGGATTTTTTGACAAATATGAAACTCGTGTTCACACAGAGCTCCATCCACATCCAATAACAGCTGACTTGAAGAGCAGTTGCTCATATCAACATAAACCTGTTGTAGAATAATATAAAAAATGGGACCTTCAACATACCACCTTTTGCCACGGCCACACCACAAGAAGACGAGGTGAGTCGGCAAGTTATACAAATGAAACCTCCTGGAATCGATTAATACAAAACAATTAAGATCACGACATCAGACAAAGACCAACAAAACAATAAATGTTTAGCATAATATTAAAAACTTAATAAGACATGCTTAAAACGAAAAACATCGATAATAAAAGCCAAACATCGATGATTCCCCAATTTATAAAAACATCGATGTTGAATCACTGATCACGATGGAGTAAACAAAAAAATTATTCCAAAGAATTGATTTAAAGACATTTGAAATATCCATAATTTTGACCACTTGTTTTATTAAATGTTACAGCTCTCAAAAACCGAAGATCCAAAAATTTAGTAACTGGTAACTCGTGGAGTAAAAAGGTATATTGTATTCATGCAAAAGTATGTAACAGGGAGAAGGAAGCTTTTCCGACCCTATAAAGTATAAATATTCTTGATCAGGATCACTAGCCGAGTCGAACTAGCCATGTCCGTCTGCCCGTCTGTCCGTCCGTATAAACGCTGAGATCTCGGAAACTATAAAAGCTGGAGGATTGGCATTTTGCATGTATATTCTTGGAGTTCCCACGCAGCGCAAGTTTATTTCAAAAAGGTGCCACGCCCCCTTTAACGCCCTCAATCACCCTAAACCATTTTTTGAAAGGTGTCTGGCGCCCACACATTTAAATATTTATTGTGATTATCAATACCTATCGAAATGTAGAAGAAATTTTTCAGATCGGACCATTCGTTCAAAAGTTATGCCCGATCAAAGTTTTATATATCCATCTCCCTCGCGCTCCCTTAGCTGAGTAACGGCAATCTAATAGTCGGGGCACCCGACTATAGCGTTCTCTCTGGTTTTTTTTTTAAATATTTTGAGTATTCAGATCTAAAGGGCCGTTACTCCAAAAAAGTTGAGGCCAAATATTTGCAAATCGAGTGTACATTCTAGAAGATATGCATAGTTTAGTAAAATGACTCAAAGTCATCTTAAGTCAGCAGCGGTACCAAAAATGTTTATCAAGGGAAGTCGCCTGTTTTCGCGATTTTCAATTTCGAGAAACGAACAAAATAGTGTCATGTAATGTATGTACACTTGACTTAAAAACATTTAAAGTATTAAAAAAAAATCGGGGAAGAAAATCTTAGATTTTTTTTAAACAAAAATATGGTTTTCGGTGACAATCTAGCCCTGTTAAGAATCTTCCGAGGCACAAAAATGTTATGGATGGCCGCTTTAACAAACAACAAAGTCTTCTTCCGAGCCTGAATATTTGTATGTTTTTAAGGCGGCTGGGTGGAGATCTCCATCAATTCCGGACCGATCACAAAGCGCCTTGACTCAACAGTAAACGAAAAAAATAGGTCCCAGCGTTTATATATTTTGTCTGTAAACTAATATAACCCAACTGAAATACTTTTATGGTTCAGATTTAATAAAAAAACAAACTGGGTATTCCCTAAACTGTTGAATTGCTGAATTGTTGAAAATTCAACAGAAAATTTCAGCAATTAAGGGAACGACCCAAAATGGTTCTTGTTGAATTTTCAAACAGCTGTTATTTGTTGAAAAGTTTAACGGAATTTAAAACATGTAAAACCCAATTTTTTATTGTTTGTTACCGACTAAAATTGTTAGCTAAGGTAAGAAGAACTACTAATCGACTTGCTAATTTGATTTTAAAGTAAATAATGCGAGCTTATGATAGTATAATGTTGCTGAGTTGTCATGACTTTTGGTAAAACAAGGTGACAACTCTGGCTTTCAACGATTCAACAAAATTTTCAACAGCCTCGAGGCTGTTGAATTGCTGAAATTTCCGAAAGTTGATTTTGTATGGAACAGCTGATTAACAGCTGACCAAAATTCAACAAATCAGCAATTCAACAGTTTAGGGAATACCCTGAAAGGCTTTATTCGGTGAAATAATTTAAAAAATTGATCATCAATATTCTAAGTGGTTAGCATATTCACATTGTTGTATTATATGATAGAATTATAAAAAGCTTAGTCCACTGCCGCTTCCCTCCTACACCACCAGTTGAATATTTAAAAATATGTTAATACAGTAAACTTAAATTAAAAACACATTTTCCGCTTTTCCTTAGAATTGGTAATGTGGCAAAAACATCGATTGTCGCCAAACAACATCGATGTATCTAAAAAAAATTTAAAACATCGATGCATCGATGTTTTTCCACCTCTACCAAGCTATCGAAAAAATATGTATACAATTAAATGAATATACAATATGAGTTTTTGTTAATAAGTCGGCAATATGAATAATTGCATTCTCGAGGTGGACTACGAATATGTTGTGTTAAAAGTAAGTTGTCAGTGTGGGAATGCTTTTAACATAAACTCTGTATAAGTATCGCCAGTCGTCTTTCCAAGCATTACAAAGATCGTTGTTTTTCAGATAAACGGTTACGATATTAGCCATTTGCCGAGGTATGAAGCGGTTCAAAAGTTCCTTCAAGCTAAAGAAACCCTAGTAGTTGAATTATGCAGACAGAAGCACAAGGCATTAGATTTAGGATTACGACAAGATGCCAAGGATAAATATAAACTATCAGATGTGGAGAAACCCATTCCAATCGTTTCACCATCAGACACATACGAACCAGATTCTTCTGCCTTAATTGAAAAGCCAGCCGAAGCAGCGTCTGCAAGTGCCATTGCAAGTGCCTCTCAACAAAGAAATTTCCCCACGTCAATAACTCCCGCTCCTCCGGAAGTAGCCGCAACGAACAGTCCCGTCGTTTTGACTCTACGTGCTTCAAGCCATGAAGAACGCTCTGGCAATTTGGCCGCATCGAAGGAAACACAAACTCAAACTTTCGACGACAGCGACGTTTTGAAGGATCACGACTTGGTTCAGACGATAGCTGACCACTTCATCGAGCAAGAACACCACTTGTTTGAGCAATGCCTTGAACCGGAAATCGATATTGAGGTAGTTTCCCAACATATGTATAGGTACACAGCTTTATTAGCCTAGGACTTTGGCCAGACCATTTTTTACTTTTTTATTTAAGGTAGTAAAACTAAAAACGCAGTATCGGTTACGGGTATCTAAAAACCAGTTATGTATATATGCATCAGGTTAAATAAGACAAGTTCGTAATCGATAAATTTAATCATTTTTATACACTTGCAGAGGGTATTATGATTTCAGAAGTTTGCAACGCAGTGATGGAGACGTTTCCGACCCCATAAAGTATATATATTCTTGATCAGCATCACTAGACGAGTCGATCTAGCCATGTCCGTCTGTCCGTCCGTTTCTACGCAAACTAGTCCCTCAGTTTTGAAGCTATCGGGCTCAAACTTTCCCAAAAGTCTTCTTCCTATTGCAGGTAGTATATATGTCGGAACCGATCGGATCGGGCCACTATATCTTATAGCTCCCATAGGAAGGATCGAAAAAAAAAAAACGTAAAAAATTCTAGCTTTGGTGTTTTTTGACATATAACCTTAACCTTTTGGGAATACTATTTTTATAATATTTCTGAATTTCGAATAAAATTTTGAAAAAATCGTTTGACTATATCATATAGCTGCCATAGGAACGGTCGAAAAATTAGATGAAAATTAATAGGAAAAAAATTATATCTTTGTTGACTTATATTCTCTTCTCCTCTAGGCTATGGCTTTTCTTTAACATTTTAAAATTTCGTATTAAATTTAAATATTTAAATTTATACATTGCTGCCATAGGAAGGATCAAAAATTAATGCCAAAATAATACAAAAACAGCTAAAATTTGGTTTGTTGTAAAATATTCGCAAGTTAATTTAAATTTAATGTTTTTGTAAATGAATAGGAATGATCTGCAAGGGTATATAAGCTTCGGCTGGCCGAAGCTAGCTTCCTTTCTTGTTTTAAAACAATTTAATATTATGGATATTAGATGTTTGGGTTTTTGCATGTCTCTTTAAGTTTTTGTATTAATCGTACATTTTGTATTAAAAAAGCTCCACAAAATTAAACGATCTTAATAGGTTTGTTAAGTTATGAATTTAAGAACTCACAAAGGCGAGTTTTGCAATATATCTATGTAACAAATATCGAAAGTTGAGGAATGTCATACATATGGGATATGTGTACAAAGTAAATAAAATATTTAATATAAGAGTGCAGAAAAAGAATAAAAAAAACAGTAGCCATGACAGTGGGAGTGACAGTGACCCAAATATAAGGCGATTGAAGTAAATATATTTTAGGCTTTTTCACGTTGAACTACCTTTTTACGCTTAAATGCGTAATGAATTTTATTATAATTATTTCAAGATCCTAAAAAAAAACCAATTTTAAGGTCATGGAAAAAGCGATTGCTGAATCACTAATCTCAACCCATTTTACCTAACATCATAACAAATATAACCATAACAAACGAACCATGTAATTGATTTGTGAATTTTGGGGATACCAACTTTTAAACTGACGATTTCTTCCTGTTTTCAACGATTATGTGTAGCCTTTTTATACCCTTGCAGAGGGTATTATGATTTCAGTCAGAAGTTTGCAACGCAGTGAAGGAGACGTTTTCGACCCCATAAAGTATATATATTCTTGATCAGCATGACAAGACGAGTCGATCTAGCCATGTCCGTCTGTCCGTCCGTCTGTCCGACCGTCTGTTCGTCTGTTTCTACGCAAACTAGTCTCTCAGTTTTAAAGCTATCGGGCTCAAACTTTCCCAAAAGTCTTCTTTCTATTGCAGGTAGTATATATGTCGGAACCGACCGGATCGGACAACTATATCTTATAGCTCCCATATGAAAGATCGAAAAAAAAACGAAAAAAACGTAAAAAATACTACTATACTATTTTTTAAATATTTCTGAATTTCGAATAAAATTTTAAAAAAATCTGATGACTATATCATATAGCTGCCATAGGAACGGTCGGAAAATTAAATGGTAATTAATAGGAAAAAAATTATATCTTTGTTGATTTTTATTACATTCTTTTCTTCTCTGGGATATGGCTTTTCTTTAACATTTCAAAATTTCGAATAAAATTTAACAAAAATCGGACGGCTATATTATATAGCTGCCACGGGAAGGATCAAAAAATTAATGGCAAAGTAATACGAAAGCAGCTAAAATTTGGATTGTTGTAACATATACGAAAGTTCATTTAAATTAATGTTTTTGTAAATGAATAGGAATGATCTGCAAGGGTATATAAGCTTCGTTTGGCCGAAGCTAGCTTCCTTTCTTGTTTAAAACTTATTTATGTTGTCACTTGAAATATCTCATATGTATATTTTAAATAAAACCATTCCTTACGATCGGTAGGTCACTCAATTTACACTTTCGTAGCAGATTTTCAATTGATTTATGTTTAGTAGTACGTGTGTTAACGCCCGTGGGCGTTACGAAATGTACCTGGTCAGCAGCCTACAGTAATATCATTTGTTTTGATGGGATTTTAAATTTAGCTTCTGGAATAAAAATCTGAAAAAGGTTTAGATATAATAGTCTGCAATGCATTTTAATAACTAATTATTTAATGGTTTATATTTAAAGGAAGTAACGCTCATTAAAGCGCATCAAAATTCAAGCAGCGATCAAATTGGGCTGATTGTTTGCTCCTCTGGATTTCAGTCGTCAAACATCGATACGAATAAAGGTGATATACTTTGCAATGATTCAGAGCACTGCGAGGATGTGTTCATCAGTGCCATACAACCGGAAAGTATAGCCCATCGAGATGGGCGCCTACGACAGGGTGATCAAATTCTTCGTATTAACGGTATGGATGTCAAAAGCCACGAGGAGGTAGAAACCCAGATAGCGGAGAGTAGCCCCGCAGTAACTCTTCTAGTTAGTCGAATACTATACCCTGTAAGCTTGAGTTTGTCCTAACAAGTGCATAATTAAAATCATTTTTAAATACTCTTAATTGTTTGCCAAAGTCAGTATCTAAAGAGTAAAAATCGTTTATAAAAGGCCGTATCAGATTCGTCTTATTAAGGACCAGCCAGAAATATTTTTCATAACTGGCTCCTTAAAATATAACTAAAAATCATTAGAAATGTTTAATAGTAACCATTTTAATTAGGCACTGCAACATTGTTTAAGTTGTGTATACTTGAACTAATTAAGATATTTTTAACTGATTTTAATAGGAAGACGAGGATGACGAAGACATTAATTTTGAGTACGCAAATACATTTCTACCAGATGACTACACAAATGTAGTGGATAAATTGGATAAGGTCTTATTAAGCCACGTACAGTCGTTTGAGGAACTATCCAATGAAACCGGCGTGCATTCAGACAAATGCTATGTACCCTCGGAGAAACAGCATTTGTCCGATTCAAAAGATAAATCATTTTCTCTACCCAAAGTATTTAACGACCAATCAAGCAAGTTGTGTAGTAAAATAAAGCTTCGACCAGATGCAAGTTTGGATGACCGGAAAGCGTTAAACCAATCAATAGGCGAAAATCAAGTTCACCTCCAATATGAGTACGACGAAAGCGAGCACATTTACGAGACTATTCCAGAAGATTCAGAGTCTGAGCCACTATACTGCTCCCCGTATCAAAGTTCAAACGGGAAGACATCTTCTTCATCGGCAATACCAACGACACCGTCTGAAGTATTAGAAACGACAATACAACAACAAACTCAGCGAGTCGCCCAGTGGTTGGGCTTAAAGCCGCAATATCCCAGAACTATTCACACTCTAGTTGGACGTCCCACGCCACTAAAATTAACACAACAGCCAACTTGCAGTCGTGTTTTCACCTTACGCAGCACATTGACAAACACAAGCCGATCCAGCAGTAGTGGAGTCGCTTACAGTGCTTATGGACCAAATAATATTCTTAGTGGAAACGTGGCTATTGGCGAAGAGGTTGATAACTCTTCAAGTGCGTACAATACTGGGGGCTCAAATAATAGCGCCTCGCCCCATCAAAATACTATAAATGTTGATGAAGATATCTCTGCTAACCACAAGCTAGATAGCACGGGGATTGATGGACGAAAAGAAGCTTTGGATACAACAGGTGTAAGCAGTATGCTGCTGTTACCATTTGGCAAATCCGGTCGAATTGGTCTCTGTTCTTCCAATCTGCCAACAGCATATGTCACGGGTAATTAAATTAATTCATTTTTGTAATTTTCTAGCTTTTAAATATATCATTTAGCTATTTTTTGACCCAGCTGCCACCACCACTCATTTTTGTTTACATGTCGCCGCCTGGGATAAAATTTAAAGTTAGACTCTGTAGAACGAAAAAAATGGAAAAATCCGAACTTTAAAAATCCACCAATTTTACCATTAATTTTAACCATACCCGGTTTGTTTTTGTTATTCGATAGGATGTAAACTGCGCTGCTATTACTTATCAAATCATATTTATCTGTATGGCACAGTTAAGCTCTGATCGATTGACTTAAAAAAAACGAAAACAGGACCGGGGGAATATGTGCCGAGATATAAGAAAAAATTCGAAAAAGTCCGAAGTTAAAAATTTTTAACTTTAAAATTTTTTTTAAAAATTGTGCCATCGAAAAAAAAGTTAGTAGTATTTTCGTGATCTAGGGCTCGCACTAACAGAATTTTCCATCAATTGCTGGGGAGCATTTTGGCTGTAAATTAGTGTTATTTACGATTCTCTGGTTTTTATTATTCGCTGGTTTGGTCTTATTTTTTGTTCGTGTTCAGAACGTATTACGTTATTGGTTAGAAGTCCGTATGTCAGTTAGATTCTACGCAAACTATTCTCTCAGTTGTAACACGAAATAGTCTATCAGAGAAAAATGTTGCAAATCAATTCTCTTTCGTTAGTATTATATTTATATTCATAAGCCGCAACAGGACGAATCTGTTGGCATATCAGCATAAAGCTAGCATAGGAATCGCAAAATAATAAAGATATTAAGATGGAAAGCTATAGTAGAATAGAATACTTCGTTTATCAGATGCACTGACACTACGGGGCGACAGAAAGCCAGCAAAAATATTTTTTTTTTTGACATTCCAAAATGTTGAAATAAAACTTTAAAAACAATTGAATTGTGCATAAAAATAAAATCAAAAGTGGTCTGTAATGATTTTTTCTCCCACTGAAAGATTTTGAAAGTCGATACTGAATTGTAGCCAATAAGAAAAAAAATACTTCTTTGAAATTGTTTTGAAAGCGTCTACGGGCCTAAGTTGCATATGTAACCATTGAAACTTTAAGAATAACAAACTCTTAGCGGATTGCAAAAAAAATATTTTAATATTTACAATTTATATTTTTTTAAATGGTTTAAAAAATGTCGGTCTTTTTGAATATTCTTAGACATGTAGTAGTGTTCCACTCTAAATCTCTGTTTAATTTAAAAAAAATAATTTCTACAAACTCTGAAAAATTGTTTAATATACATATGTATAAAAAGATTCAATAACAAGAAAGGAAGCTAGTTTCGGCCAGCCTATTGAAAATGTTAGCTGATTTCGTATTATTTTGGCATTAATTATGTTGATCCTTCCTATGGCAGCTATTAATATAGCCGCCCGAATTTTGTTAAATTTAATTCGAAATTTTGAAATGTTAAAGAAAAGCTATATGCCAGAGAAGAAAATGCAATAAAAATGAACAAAAATATAATTTTTTTCCTTTTAATTGCCATTTAATTTTTCTACCGTTCCTATGGCAGCTATTTGATATAGTGATTCGATTTCTTCCAAATTTAATTCGAAACTCAGAAATATTCAGAAACTAATATTCCCAAGAGTAAATGGTAATATTTCAAAAAACACCGAGGCTAGAATTTTTTTTACGGACGGACAGACGGGCGGGCAGACGGGAGGACAGACAGACGGACGGACATGGCTAGATCGACTCGTCTAGTGAACCTGATAAAGAATATTTATACTTTATAATTTTTTATGATGCGAATCTTGATGATTTATATAAATTTTATTTTGTTTCAGAGAGGCAAAGCAAAGCTAACCACGAAAGTGAATTTCAAGTTAAAAGCGATCTGAAAGTATTGGGAGTCAAACCAACTGAGGAATCATATAGCCATTGTCCTCAGTTTAACGCGCCAAATCTGAGTAGCTACCACTTTGTAAGTAGCCAAGAGGTAAGTGCTATTGGGCCTACAACTTTATTCACCCTAGAAAGGGAGCAAAACGGAGTTGTTGTCCAGAGCAGGTATTCCAAGGTCGATTTTGATTTTGTAATGTGAGTTAAAATTTTTAATTTAATAATTCAATTTAATAAAGCGTAGACTAGTTTGTTTGACTGCCGCTTTGTTGTCGAAATAAAATACATCCCTTAAATTATTTCCTGTACGCACCAGATACTTTAGCCTTTAGCATTATGGTATATTATGATATACTTTTTTTCATGTGTGAAAACAGCGCGAAGATAAGCATTGGCCCGGAAACAGGAGTTTTCCTGTGAACACTTTTAATGAGTGAAACATTTATTTTAAACTGTAATAATGGGGTCGTTTCACGTCAAACGTGATTGCCAGTCACGTTTGGGTTAATTTCTTTATCTTATCATTTACTTTTTAGCCGGGCTTAAATATTAGGACACTTCCTTATGAACAGTAGGAATTTTTCAAATTGAATTTATAATGTTTCAAACCCGTTAACATAGTCTGTTGTTATTCCGGTGAAATATAAAATTATTGTATGCTAATTTACATTTCCTGTTATTGTTAAAATATTTCCAAAAAATTTTGCAATTTAAAAAATCGAACTGGCAAATGGATGATAGCTTTTAGTTGCATCTTTTATGAGTGCATTAATGGCTCTCATAATTTCTTATTTTTTTGAGTCGTACGCACTAGCGGATTTTAAGTCCTAATAATTACAGCCTGCCATACAAAAATCGACGACAAATTATAATTTTTAAATATTAATATTTAAGTGGTAAGACATAAGTTCATTGGCTCCGTTTTATTTCATCCACAGGATCTGTGGTTTTCTTCATCTTCTTCTTTATAAACCTTATTTCCACCGATAGGCTCAATGGAATCCTATGAACCTTTATGCTAGACTCCTGTTTCACTTTTGGGTTGCATTGTTTTTATTTTTTCAAACTCCAGACATTTTTTGGAACCATAATCACTTTGACAACAAACGAAATGAACACCATACATTTTATATAAACTCACATGGAATATGTACTCACACACATATTCCAATCGAGTCAAATAAAATTATATTAACAGATCAAAGTTTTGTTACTGTCGAGCAAATTTTAAATTTTACAAGGGCTTCCCTTTAAAATTGTTTATATAAAAATACATTGTAATTTGTAGGAAGTAGGCGATTTAATTTTTAAAATTTAATATCAACGTTTTAAATAGGCAATAATATATTTGGAATCCAGGAACAGCAACAATCTCGTGAGGACTAAACTTTGAGTACTTATTATAACTACAAGGGTATATAAACTTCGGCTTGCCGAAGTTAACTTCCTTTCCTGTTTTTAATATTTTAGAATTTCGAAATAAATGTAACAATAGTCGGACGACTATATAATATAGCTGCCATAGGAAGGATAGATAAATTAATGAAAACATTGTGTAAGTTTTAAACATCTGCAAGGGTATATAAGCTTCGGCTAGCCGAAGCCAGCTTCCATTCTTGTTGTAATTTGAAATTCGTTTTTTAAAATATTGTAAAAACATGCAATAATTTTTGGAAATATTTTAACAGAATAATAGCAGGAAATGTAAATTTTCTTACAGCAATTTTGTGAGAGCAAAGAAATATTTTTGAAATTATTTTACAAGACTAACAACAGACTATGTTAAAGGACTTCAAGCATAAGCAATTTCATTTCAAAAATTCCTACTAAGGCGAAAAGAGGCCCTAAGTCACGAAACTATAGAAATTAAGTAGAATCTTTGTTTAGATGCTTTTTTTCTACTTCTAAAACCACTTAAAAATATTTGATAAAACTGTAACACATATCAAAATGCTACATTTAGCTCTTTCGAAGCTTAGTCACACCTTGTTTTCTTGTGCTTGTATGTAATATTAACCAAATTGTATTTTATAAATCTATTTTCTATAGGTTGCAAACCGATGCCATGATTCCACGGTTTCAAAACCTAATTCTGCGTTGCTTAACGGCGGAAATAGTGAAGAAATACCAATGGTTTGGAAGGTTAAGCGACGCCCAGATGGAACGCGATACATTGTAAAACGTCCTGTACGTAATCGTCCACAAGTTGCTATTCGGAAAAATATGCGTTGTAACGAGCTTACGACAACGGAGGACGATACAGTATCTGAAGTAAAAATTGGTCGTTATTGGACAAAGGAAGAACGGAAGCGGCACATTGAACGAGCTAGAGAGAGGCGACATCACCAGACGCAGCAACAGCAACAACAGCTACAGTAACATTTTCCTCTTATATCATTTAAGTATTACATAGCTTTAACTAAAGATTTCGAAATATAAAACTCTTTTTTAAATTATTGAGTCGCTATCGCAAAAGTTTTAAAACTGGCTTCGCTGTCATGACTACCGAAGCTTACAGAGATTATACAATTTGCTGTCTTAGGTTAGGTCCACGATAGTGTATAATTAAGATTTGTAAAAATTTCCTAAAAATGTGTGCTTAATCAAAAAGTAGCTTTGATATTTTTTTTTTAATTTTTTATTAAACTAGTCCATGATCTAAGTTTTGACGATCTTTGCAAACAATTGCAACTCACATGCAAATTATAAATGTGACATATTGTCAAGGAACTTTCCACATATATGTTTCGTTGTTAATTGTTCCTATAATAGTTATTTGTTAGAGTAATCCCATCCATGCATACAGTCTTCGTTAATGCTGATGAATTATGTACAGCATATAAATACATATTACGTAATTTTAGACAATATTTTGTGTTGGCTATAAAATAATAATGGGAGTATTTTCTAAGATATTAAGAATAATATTGTTTATTTAAAATAAAGAGAACAAGTAAAATTTTGTTTAAAAACTGTGGGCTTGCAGGTATAAAATACTTTTAGAAATACGTTTGTATAGCTTGGTATATACAGGTTCTTAATTTTAAACAAATATGTAGTGTTGTAAGTGATTTTATTATCTTGATTAGTATTCCACCTATTTGAAAAAATTGATGCGGATATCAAAATTAGTGTCAACATATAATTTTTTCAGATTTAAGAAAAAAAGTTAAAAAAAAGGACTACCAAAATAAAAGCACCATTTCCGTTTTCTTAAAGTAAAACGTTTCGATTCGCTGATATTCTTGGGTATGAAGGAAATATTTTATGAGATTTGACTAAAACTAAAATTTCCTGATATCCAGACATCAAATTGATTACCATTTGGCAAGTACAAGTGGAAAATTTTCCAAGTCGGAAAAGAAAAATATTAAAAAAAAAACATATTGGTTAGAAAACGGTCAAGGAAAGCTGTTCGATTGGTTAGGTTTTGGATCATCTTCATTAAAAATGGCATAAACTGTGAGGGATAACACAGAAAAACCGAGTCCTGGCCCATTTTTCATTCCAAAATGTTATATCACAAAGCACAAAGAATCTTATCAGGGTCAAAACTGAACTAAAACAGGTGCTTAAAATAATAGCGAATATTTAAATAATTGGATAATGTTTCAATAAATAAATTTATAAAACATGCATTTAAAAAAAAATCCTATCCTAAATGCGAAACATATTTACAAGGACATAATGCTCCTTAAAAAAACTTACAAATTAATTCCATCAAAATTATGAGAATTTGTGATGGCAAAGCTAAGATGGGTAAGAATAGATCCTTTTAATAAGTCAAGTGTCTTCTAAACACCTAAATTAATTCCTTTATAGGTACGGTCCTGACTTGTTCAATCGATAGTAAGTCATTATAGCCAAAAATTGCAAAGGATATTTAGACTTTGAACTTAGATTTAATTGTTAGCTACCGCCAACTTAAGATTAAGTAACCTTTTTGTCAATTTTGCTACCTTTTATTTTATTTTTTGAGAAGTTGTGCTATTATTTTTTTTTTTTTTTTTTACGTAAAAAAAAACGAGGACGGAAGCTAGCTTCGGCAAGCCGAAGTTATAATACCCTGGCAGATTTCACGAATTAAAATTTGACTAGAATAACAACATAAAATAAAAAACAACAAAATATTTTATAATTGAAAAGAATAAAATTTTTTAAATTTTTCACTCTATTGTTCCTTTGGGAGCTATAGGATATAGACGTCCGATTGAAACGCGCTTTTACCATGATCAAGGTATGCACAAAAAAATACGATTTGGAAAGATTCATGGCAATAGCTTTTACACTGCGCGAAATATCTTTATTTATTGAAAGCTATATCCGATTGTTCATATGGGAGCTATAGGATATCAAATAAAAACACCTCTTAAAGAGGTAAAAAACTAGTGACGATCGCACCTTCGACATACAAAAGTTCTGAAATCAACATTTGTGCCGAAAAATTATTACACTCGTCATCAAATACACTTTCTAAAATTTTCTCATTCGGCCCGCCCTAGCAAACTATTCGTCTTTTTCGTCTTCACTCTTCACAGGCATTTTCTTTTGCAGCGTTTTTAACTCGTTAAGAGGTGTTTTTATTTGATATCAGAAGTTTTTGTTTGTTTACATTTGCTCTCACAGGAGCTAATATATTCATTTAAATTTAAATGGTTTAACCATAATTCTTAAACTATTGGATTTAAACGAATTAAAAAGACGTTCAAGTATTTCAAAATATCTTTTAAACGAGGTATTGCACATGTCTGTAGCTTAAGTAGTGTAGAACTTACGATCTAACGAAATGTAGCTATTTTTAGCTTTTTTCCCGCTAAAGCAGCAGGTTTTTCCAAAAGTCGTAAAACAAAAGTTTCCTATTTGTAACTCCTTAAAACAATTGAAATGATTCCATGACCCTAAAATACAGTTTGGATACGCACATACTAAATTTAATGCTTGGGCAGCATTAATTGTTATGAGCTGGCAAAAGTGGCTATTTTCGTTTCTTAAATTTTAAACTTGACTTTTTACAATGTGTGTTATATACCAAAATTTAAGGAATCTCAAGGGCTATATAGTTTAAAGTTTTAAAGAAAATCGTTAGAGCCGTTTTTGAAAAAAAAAGCTAAACATAACCTTTAAAAAAAAATGGTTTTGTGCACAACTTTAGCTATTGCATATACATAAATTGTGTTGAGAAGGCGTTTATTGTACTTCAAAATACCTTTAATATGAGGTAAAGCACAAGTCTGTAGCTTGAATATATCGCAAGTAATGGGCTTTCGAAATTTACCCATTTTTAGCTGTTTTCCCGCTAAACTAACGAGTTTTTCCAAAAGTGGTAGAACTAATGTTTCTTATATCGAGCTGTTTAACACCATATAAAATATCCAGGATTTTAAACCAACGTTTTGGGACAAACAGACAAGCGCACAAGCGCACAAACTCACAAACTGACAAACAGAATTAAATTTTCATTTTGGGAAGAAGAAGAAAATCTTATTTTGGCTATAACTTTTGAACGGAGCATCGGATTTTATCAATGCGAGGAGGCATTTATCCCCACCGGCCCCAACAGCTCCAAAATTCGAAATTTTCACTTTTTTACTTTCTTTGCTCTCTCTACCAAGCCAATTGATTTTCTTTAAGTCTTGGTATGCAATCCTGTAAGTTTTTGCGATACCTTTCGATTGGTGTATCACTCATTATGATCGGACCATCACAGCAGATTTTCAATTCTGCGGCTATATATAGTAGTCGCCTTCCTTGTGCGCTTCGTCATTACATGGACTGCCGTCCATAGTGATAGACGTCCGATCGGGGGCATTTTCAAACTTGATCTGCGTAAACATGTTTAAGGACGACTGGGAAAGTTTCAAATTGCTAGTTTTTAAACTGATCTCGCAAACGGTATTGAATCAGACGGACATGGCTATATCGACTCCCCTATTGATCCTGATCAAGAATATATATACTTTATGGGGTCAGAAACGTCCTTCAATGCGCTACAAACTTCTGACCAAAATTATAATACCCTCTGCAAGGGTATAAAAATATACGAATTTGTTGTTTTAATCTGTGGATTCAAACGGAGATGCAAGCCAATCTATAATATTGTTTATGATTAGAGTTTGGCATGACACATTCGGTTCGTCTACGCTGCAACTATCGCCAACATACTCTTTGTCAAGTTATTCCAGGTCATCGCATCCTTCGTGTGATTGAACCACTATACATTCTCTTTTTCGCCACCTAGCCACACGAAAAAAATCAGGTATTTTTTGGTATTTCCTTTACTGAGTACTAGGCTTAAACCACAAAGAAAAACGGGACAGGGTTCTCTTGTAAATCGTCCAGCTGCTCCGGGAAGGACAAGAACCCTGACCCGTTTTCCTCCGCGAGCACTCTGCCCAGGATGACCTGAGCCAGTTCCGGGTTTAAAGCAATCCTTTTTATGCACAGGTGGTCCAAGCTAATGGAGTTCGTCAGGTGTTGAGCTGGGGACGGCGTGGTCGGCGGGGACGGAACATTTCCGGGCTGTGTATATAACGAATTAATAAAATAATTCAGATATATATATTGGAGGCATCATGGAAATCGACACAGATACATACATATCCATTTTCTCAAAACTTTTCGACTAAAAAATTTTTTTTTATATTTTTATACCCGTTACTCGTAGAGTAAAAGGGTATATTGTATTCGTGCAAAAGTATGTAACAGGGAGAAGGAAGCTTTTCCGACCCTATAAAGTATATATATTCTTGATCAGGACCACTAGCCGAGTCGAACTAGCCATGTCCGTCTGTCCGTCTGTCTGTCCGTCCGTATGAACGCTGAGATCTCGGAAACTATAAAAGCTAGAGGATTGGCATTTTGCATGCATATTCTTGGAGTTCCTACGCAGCGCAAGTTTATTTCAAAAAGGTGACACGCCCCCTCTAACCGCCCCCTCATTTTTTGAAAGGTGTCTGTCGCCCACACCTTTAAAGATTTTGGAAATGTAAAAATGCAGTTTTATTGTGATTATCAAAACCTATCGAAATGTAGAAGAAATTTTTTAAATCAGACCATTCGTTAAAAAGTTATGACCGATCAAAGTTTTAATATATCCATCTCCCTCGCACTCCCTTAGCTGAGTAACGGGTATCTGATAGTCGGGGCACCCGACTATAGCGTTCTCTCTTGTTTAGTAGTCTTTTTTAGTGACAAAACTTTTGCGGAAAACAATATAAGCTCTAGCCAGATTTGTGATCGTGTGTCCATTTTTCCATTTTTCACCGAAAAAGTTTTTGTGCACTTTTTTTTAAATTCTATTAAAAATTAATAACGTGCTTAAATTAACTTGGTAAGAGATTAAAAACATTAGTGATTAAATTAACATAAATAAATATTTTCTGAAAGTTTGGGGTAATTATACCCGTTACTCGTAGAGTAAAAGGGTATATTGTATTCGTGCAAAAGTATGTAACAGGTAGAAGGAAGCGTTTCCGACCCTATAAAGTATATATATTCTTGATCAGGGTCACTAGCCGAGTCGATCTAGCCATGTCCGTCTGTCCGTCTGTCCGTCCGGATGAACGCTGAGATCTCAGAAACTACAAAAGCTAGAGAATTGGGATTACCCACACATATTCTTTGGCTTCCTACGCAGCGCAAGTTTGTTTCAGACGGGGGCCACGCCCCCTCTAACGCCCACAATCGCCTAACGCCCACAATAAACGAGTTTAAAAAGTGTTTGCCGCCCACAGATTTTGGAAAAGTAAAAATGCAGTTTTATTGTATTTATCAATATCTATCGAAATGTAGAAATGTAGAAATTTTTCAAATCGGACCATTCGTTAAAAAGTTATGCCAGATTAAAAATTTTATATCACTATAACATTAAAGGTTGCTCTTTCTTTTTAAACCGGGATTTCACAAATACCACTCACAATCAGTACGGGATAGCTGCGGCGTGTGTGCTGGGCAGCTGTGCCGTCTCCGGATGGACTGTGGCCGATCATCTGAAGAACGATGAGATTATATTCAGATATAAACGACTTGATGCGAGCCATGATCAGCTTGCCCTGGAACTCGGTACATCGAAAGTACTTCGGTTCGTGCATGTCCTTGTATGCCTTCTGAGCATCGTCGTTCGACTGTTGTTGTTGGCGATGAATTCGCAAGAGATCTTGCCTGTTAGAAAGACAACACAATTAGCAAGTTATGCTTACGGGAGTCACCAAAAAACTCACCCATCCAGTTGCACTTGATGTGACGATAGTGACGAGTGGAGCTGTTCACTTGCACCGTAGCCTGTTGCTGTTGCGCTGTTGGCTGCTGCTGAATTTGAAGGTGTGTTGCACGGTGTGTGCGCGGTGGTTTGCCGCTCGACTTGTTTTTGTAACGTCCCGCCTGCGGAGCCAGTGGATTGGTGGTAAATATGTTTCCTCCAATCTCGTAGAAGTTGTGGCCATGGGCGGTAGTGGTAGTACCAGGCGGCCAGGGGCCAGCCACCAAGCCAGGATAGAATTGATTCTGGGGAATCGGCTATAGAATTTAGAGGGATAAGTAACGATTGTTATAAAATATAAGGAAATAATATAGAATTTTGGTGCATAAACAATTCAATAAATTAAAAAATAATTCAGAAAATATATGTATATGTATGTGTTTAATCCGCTGCCGAGTTGGAGGCAGCCAAAGGTGATATTTGCCCTTGTGCAAATGTCAGTGGTTGTTGTGTGTTGTTGTTGTTGCGCCGCCGCTGCCCCTGTGCAGATGGCGGAGCTCGATCCAAAAATTAAAACAACGGAGTCGACGATATTTCCTTCACGAAGTTCTGTCTGAGACTATATTTTCTTTGCTTATACATTCGGTTGGGCTATGCGTACAGGAAAGCTTATGATGTACCGTTTTCATTGTGGATCATAATGCTTTACAGTAGAGGGTAATATTCTAGCATACGTTGGAAGGACGGTCGTTCTTTCAAGATACAGGTGAAATAGGCAGGGGCGCAACTTTTCGAATTGGACGACGAATGATGACTCCTTTTGCCGTCTTAATATCGACGACTCGGACTCTTCCGTCCGCTCCAGAACAAGTGTTGGTAACTCGTCCCAAGGGCCATTGCTGAGGTGGAGCGTTGTCTTCATGGATCATGACCAGCTGCCCAGGAACTATGTTAGCCTTTGGAGAAAGCCACTTGCTGCGGGCCTGTAAGCTTTGCAAGTAATCTCGACGCCAAAGCTCCCAGAATTGTTGCTTGATGTGGGTGACCCGTTGCCAACGTGTCAAGTGCGATAGGTTGCATTACTCTAAACTTGGCTCGGGAAGAGCCTTTAAAGACGTTCCGACCAAAAAATGCGATGGAGTGAGTGCTTCTCCATCGTTTGGATCCTCTGAAAGAGGCGTGAGGGTGTAACGAATAACGTTAAATTAGGCCGCTGGAAAACTTTCCGATGCAACGCACGCTTTGGACTGTCGGCTGTGCTCGTCGGCTTGAGGGGTGGTTTAAAGGTGTCGCACCGAAAATGCCTATGCGTTGTCAGCCTATCTTAAAATTAGCGTGCTGCGACAACTTCGTCTTACAGATACACATAGACATGCACTGTGAGACGTAACTACAACCGGAGAAAACATAACTACGAACTTGACACCTGACGTTCTAAGACATACACATTTTACATACAACCACTGATCATGTTGTGGTCGATAGCCCACCCTACCTTGGCCGTTTCTTCCTTCGAAAGACTTCCTTCCACGGCCCCTTCACATCCTACCGGCGCTGCCCCAGCCCGAGTTCAACTACTAGTTTCCTTTAGCAATACATTATAATTTATTTACTAAAAACTAATGAGGAACATTAAACATAGAAACATAAAAAAAATAAATTAAAGAGTTTAAAAAAATGGGGACGTAATATTAAAAAAATACCAGCTAACATTTAAACATTAAATTTGAAATAAATTCTTAATTGGTTGTGCCCTAGATTGCATCCGCAAATCGCAATCCTCAAATATCGCATATGCGACTGCAGGCCGAGCTGCCAAACATATAAAACCGAATAAATACGAAAACAAAACAAAAACATATGTGCATTCGCTAGATTCAAAACATCGTCAGCAGGCCGAGATAAAACTACCAGGCGCGCATGCGCAATTGACTAGCGAGCGCCGACGCCGCTGCTTATGCGCCCGAGTGGCGGTAAGGGGAAAAGGGAGGGATGTTGGCGCGCTATGTTCTTCTCTCTTCTTTGTTCGCTTTTAGTTTTTGCGAAGCATTGCCGCGGTGCGCTTTGATTTTAATTTGCTGATCCGCAAAATTTGCCAATTACTTCGCGCTCGCGTGTGAATTAAAAGAAAAGGAAAAGTTCAACTCACTTATAAATGTGGCTGCTGCATCCTACGATGAAAGCGCTTCCAAAGAGGCTGCCGCACCTGTGGAAGAGATTTAAGAAAATATCGCCTGCCTCAAACCTCGCGCATAAAATTAGTGTTACGTAATATCTTTCTTAGTTTGTTTTGCTCGCGCTGGTTCGACTTTTGATTTTGTTTAAGTTCTTTTGTTTTCGTTTTAGTTTAGGGTTTTGAATAAAAGCAAATAAAAAAAATAGACTTAATTAACTAAAATCTAATGTTGTTTCTAATGTGTTTGGGGCGAGAATAAATTTCGCTGGCTTTTAGAGCGCCAATTAGACAGGTGAAAAATCAAAAAAAAAAACAGCGCGCTTGTGGAAAAACTTCTGCTGCGAGGAAAATCTGGATTGCCTTGAGGAAAGTGCTGGTTTTTCTCTTTGTTTGGCTCTTAGAAGTGCCGTGGATTCAGTGGCGACTTTCGCCTGCGGTGGCCACAACCCAGGGCCTTGGCCGTGGCGGTGACTCCCTTGTGGCAACTCCTCGTCTAGGTTCTTGCCGCGTTGGTCTTCCACGTCGCTGTTCGCTATCGCTTGCCTCTGCACCACAAAGTCAAAAATTAACAACCGGCTCCCCAAATCGAGTGATAACTCCCTGACTCACCCTTCGCAAGCCACTGCAGTTGCAAGTGGCCAGAAAAACACACCAAAGTAGTTAACGCACGCTGAAGCTATGTTGAAGCTGCAACAAGAGCTTATTAGCATTCATTTAACACAAATGACATCTTTCACCAACTTTTAAATTTCACCCACTTGAAAATACACTTTGCTTATGGCTTGCTGCCGCCAGTGGGCCGCCTTATATACCCCCCGCCAGACGCCACTAAGCCGCTATTCCACCACTCCGCCATTCAGCAACGGAGAGGCGCGAAAATTCTTTGCAACTCCTTGCTCTCGATCAACCTACACAGCCACAGTTTTCCCTGACCTATTAGGAGCGCAGCATGTGGCTCAACCTCTCCCAAATGTTCCTAAGCCCAAATGTAGCTAAGAATCCGCAACGAACATGTTGCTAAGTTCGACGGTGCAGGTCTAAGCTAAGCCTTAGAACTTTAGGTACCTATCTGGTACACGCGCCCTTACAAGGGGTCGTGAGTTGACAACCGCTTCAGCATCAACTGCGACAGTTTGGAGTTCCTCGTACGTCAAATGCGAGTGACCAGTGTTTTTTACCAATAAAAACTTCATGGACTTTACCGCCGCCTCCCACAAGCCGCCAAAATATGGTGCGCGGGGTGGAATAAAGCTAAATTCTACGCCATTGGATGAGGTGAACATTTGTAGGTCCTTTAACGCTTGCTGGCTAAAGAGTTGCATTTTAAATTCCTCTAATTGAGAGCGGGTTCCAACGAAGTTGGTTGCGTTGTCGCAGAATATCCGACTTGGCAAACTTCTCTGCCCGATGAAGCGCTTTAAACAGAGAATAAAAGTATTAGTTGATAGGTCAGATACTAATTCTACATGTACTGCTTTGGTGGCAAAGCAAACAAAGACCGCCATGTATGTTTTGTATGGAGCCTTTCCGCGAATACGATAGGACGTCAGAAATGGACCACACAGGTCGACTCCAGAGACAGCAAAGGGTTTTGTGAGTGACAACCGGGCAGCAGGAAGTGACCCCATGATCTGGTCCAGCAAACGAGGCTTATAGTGGTAGCAGTGGACACAGTTGCGAACCACTTTGCTAACCAGTCGACGAGAATTAACGATCCATACTTGCAGACGTAGGATTCCGATTAGAGCCTTGGGCCCGGCGTGCATATTAGTTCGGTGAAGAAATTCGACGAGTTTATATGTAAATGCGTGATCTTTTGGCAGTAAAGGTGGGTATTTGGCTTCTATTGGTATTTGCGCATTTTCCAGACGCCCGCCAACACGAATAAGTGTAACTGTGCGAGTTCCGATAGCTGATTCCGACAGAAAGGGTGTCAGCCTTTGAAGATCTGCGCTGAGGACTTTGCCCTTCCTTAAACAATCTATTTCCTTCCAATACGTTTGATGCTGAATAAGTCCTATAATAAACAAGAAAGAGTTCTGCAATTCAGTTGCTGGCACTTCAACTGCGTGCGACATGCTGATGTTTTGACTTGCAGGAATCTTGTTAAACGCCCGCAAAACATAAGCTGTGACTCGAAGAACACGATGATATGAAGAGATTCGATTCAGAATTTGATCGAGGATGTTTCCTTTAGATTCGGTGCATTTGAATGATGAAATTTTCCGTTTTTCCAGATCCGCATCTATGGTTTCGATGTTGTCCGACGACTGCGGCCAAAGATGTTCTTCCAATTTAAGAAAGGTTGGTCCTGTAAACCAACTTGTCTTTTGAAGTTCGCTGGCCTTGCATCCCCGAGATATGATGTCAGCCGGGTTTTCTTTTCCTGGCACATGACGCCAAGAAATGTTCGCTGATTTAGTTTGAATTCCTGAGATCCGATTAGCTACAAGGCAATTTAATTGGGAAGAGTGCATAGTGAGCCAGTGTAATACGATTTTGGAGTCTATCCAGAAAACAACCCTTTGTATGCTGCTGAACTTATGTTTTATTTTGTTCCACGTATCACAAAGAATAGACGCAGCACATAACTCTAGTCGTGGAAGAGAAAGGACTTTAATTGGGGCAACCTTTGACTTTGCTATTAGTAAATGCGATTCCACTGATCCATTTTGAATTGAGCGCAGATATATACAACAACCGTATGCCCGCTGTGAAGCATCTGCGAATCCATGTACTTCGCAGTCATTCTTCGGGGAAAAACCCACATATCGGGGTATGACGATTTGGCCTAAATTGTGCAGGTCAGGATAAATAGATTGCCAACGATCTGTTAATTCTTGAGGCAGTGTTTCGTCCCAATCCAGATGACTCATCCACAGCTCCTGCACAAATATTTTGCATCTTATAACCACAGGTCCCAACAAGCCCAGTATGTCATACAAGCGTGCAATAATTGAGAGAATGTTCCTTTTCGTCGTAGTGTTCATTTCCGGCAAATCGAACCGAAAGCAAAATTCATCCAATTTGGGCCTCCACGACATTCCTAAAGTTTTTGTGATATCTTTGCTGTCTAACTTGAATCGATGTTCTTTGATATTATCATCCAACTTGCTAAAATTCCATTTGGCTAACTCTAATCCGGCACAAGACAAAATTCCAGTAACTTGATCAATCTTCAAGTTTAAATCCTCAATGCAGTCAGCTCCTGTAAGGAGGTCATCGACATACATCTCTTTAAATATGATTTCGGATCCTATAGAAAACTCTTTCCTATATTTCCCTGCGATGAAATGCAAACTTCTGAAGGCATGAAATGGTGCACAAGCGAGCCCATATGTGACAGTATTCAACTGAAATAATTTCAACGGGTCAGAAATATTGTGCCTCCACCAAATTAACTGAAACTTGCGGTCTTGGGGATGCACAACGAATTGCCGATACATTTTTGTTATATCAGCTGTTACAGCATGCTTATACAGCCTAAATGAAAGCAGGGTTAAGAGAAGGTCCTGCTGAACTGTCGGTCCAACCATTAAAATATTATTTAATGATACTCCTGTCGACGACTTCGCAGAAGCGTCAAAAACTACACGCAACTTTGTTGTTGAGCTGTCTGGACGCAGTACAGCGTGATGCGGCAATTTCCACTGAACTTCCTAATTGTTGGGTAGATTTTGAGAAAGGAAGCCGAACTTGAACTCGCCCATTCTCGAGAAAAACAGAATTTTCGCAGAAGTGACGATCACATTCTTCCTCTTCAGTTGTATACTGGCTTTGAGTTGGTTCTGGAAACGATTCGATTTCCCAAAACCTTTTTAGACTTTCATTCAGTTGTTGGGACTGCGAGATGTTGCACATCAGAACATTGGCATTCGCCCTAGATTGCGTATTGTCAACAACTTGTCCGCTAATAATCCATCCAAGTGTTATCCATGGCAGCCCAGGCCCCAGTGATAGTTTTCCGCCAGTGAGCAGTTCAAAGAATTCCTGGGTGCTTAGTAAAATGTCAATTTTTTGTGGTTTAAAAAACAATGGGTCAGCCAAATCTATTCCGTCAGGAATCGACTATACGAGTGGCGGGTTGAGTCAATGCTATCGTCTTGGTAACAGCAAATTGCAATGACCATTCGTCCGCAGACAAACGTGAGCGTATTGTCGTCCAGACTGAGAATTTTCGCCGAAGCTGTAATTTGTTGGCTAAAGTATCTGTGATAAAATTGATTTCCGAGCCAGAATCAAGCAGGGCCCTTGCTGGGTGGAACATTCCGTATTTATCCTGGATAAGAACTAGAGCGGTCGGTATAAGCGCTCGGTTTGATTTACGAGATAGACATGCAACTACTTGTGTGGAGCAACGAGGTTGCTCATTTGTTTGTTCTACATTTGGTTGAGAAGTTTCCTGTGGTTCACTCCTGCGATGTAACGAAGAATGATGCAACCCGCGACAAGTCCTACAGCGAAACTTCGAAGGACAGTCAGCTGCGATGTGGCCTTTATGAAGACAGTTCAAACATAGCGCTGCCTGTTTGACCCAAGCATGTCGCTTCTCATGTGGGAGTGCAATAAACGAAGGGCACGATCCTAGATTGTGTTCTGTAGAATCGCATTTTACACAACTGCCTCTAGCCGCTAGGAAAGCCTTTTTGTGGGGGTGAGATAGTTTTTCCGGACGCTTTTCAAACTGCTTGAACTCCTGGCTTGGCTTTGCGCTGCATTCTAGGAACTGACAATGCCTGCCTTATATGTTGTAGAAATTATCCCAAGTTGGAAACTGCTCATAGTTCTGACCTCGATCATAAACACGTTTTGAATCTGAATCGACCTTTTGCAAGACTAGCTGAATTAAAATGGCTTTAAAGGCATTTTGTTCGGTGCCAAGTGAAGCGAACCACGCAACGCTCCAACTGTATCTAAAATTTCTCGAAGGGAAGAAGAGTCGGATTTTCTCATTTGAGAAATGGCGAAAAGGCTAGATACATGTTCGAGTAATATCAACACCTTTTTATCGTATCGTTCCTTAAGGCGCTCCAATGCCTTTTTGTAATTTTCTTCCGATACTTGAAATGCAGCCCCTACACTCAATGCAGGGCCAGAAAGACAACCGAGTAGATACGTAAATTTGTCAATGTCTGAGAGTGAGACATCTTCATGAACCATATGCTTGAAGGCTGCAATGAAACGATTGTAATCGCCATATTTTCCGTCGAACTTTGGGAGTTATAGAGAAGGCAATCGATTATGGGAACTGGCTCCTAAGCAGGTGGAATTTATCAAGACGGAGTCCTCAGGGCCGTTACGCTTGTTAACACTTGCACGTTTTAAAAGCGTAGATTTTACAGCTATAAATTCTGCCTCAAACTGACCGCGAGAATCTTCTTCCAAGTCTATTTCTTCAATTTGCTGTTGAACCTGACACAATTGCCTAAAGTGCGATTCCAAAAGGGCCAAGTGACACTCTGCCGTTGAAGCGTCCATTGTAGTGTCTGCAGCCGCTCGCTCCGAAGTTCGTTGCATGTTTCGTTGCAGAAGAGTTCTTTTGCGTCTAAGTGCAGCTAGCTGTTCTTCTATGGGTGGTTTGGTCATGTTTGCAAAAGAGGTTTGAGAGGCTTTAACAAGTTTTGAAACCACTACGATAGTTTTAGAGTCACTGCAAAACTTTGATGTAAAACTATGGTTCAGCAAGCCCGCGTATTCTGAGAAGCTTTTACGAAATAGGTTAAATAAATCACACCTTTATAACCAGATTTTCCTTTTTATTTGTATTATTTGTGTCCGTAAGATCAAATAACATGAACTGGGTTAAATCTGCCGATTTCAAAGCTTACGTGCTGCACTTAACTGTCCAAGGTGTTCCGGTGACGTAATAACGTAATGCCGAAGAAGTCCAAGTTGAGAAAACTTTCCAACTGATCCGCTTAAATGGCTGCTATCCCTTGTGATTCCTCGCAGCCTAGCTGTTAATGTTCAGGACAGCAGTCCTGTCACGGTCGCCAATGTTTAATCCGCTGCCGAGTTGGAGGCAGCCAAAGGTGATATTTGCCCTTGTGCAAATGTCAGTGGTTGTTGTGTGTTGTTGTTGTTGCGCCGCCGCTGCCCCTGTGCAGATGGCGGAGCTCGATCCAAAAATTAAAACAACGGAGTCGACGATATTTCCTTCACGAAGTTCTGTCTGAGACTATATTTTCTTTGCTTATACATTCGGTTGGGCTATGCGTACAGGAAAGCTTATGATGTACCGTTTTCATTGTGGATCATAATGCTTTACAGTAGAGGGTAATATTCTAGCATACAATTTTAACTAGAATAAAGAGGCAAGCGTGAACAGTATGTATGTATGGAATACATGGGAATCTATTATATTGACTTGTCAAAAAATCAATCTACATTACATTATACTATTAATAGTCTACAAGTCATTAGAACTACCATTTAAAAATGAATATATAGTTCATACATAAGTATAAGAAATGTTTGACACAGAGGTATTATTTTAAATTAATAAATCTTATAAGTAACATTTACTCAAAATTACAAATAACATTTAAAATAAGCCTCTAATAGAATCGTATAATTAGCCTCTAATCGTATAATCAGTACAGGATTGTGATCACTGTGATTGTGTGAGGCGGGAGCTCCATTGGTGTACAGATCCGGACATACAGATCCGGCTCCGGATGGATCAAAGACAGCTTGGATACGATACGACTTGATGTGGGCCATGATCGATATCTCGCGCAGAATGGTGATGCAACGCTTGGGATGGGCGTCCACCTGGACATCACGCAGTACCTCAGTGATGAGATTCATGTTTTCGGACTCAAGCTGCAGCTCAGTAACAGGAACCTGGTGGATCCTGATCCGCGGATCGGGGGCAACTGAGAGAGTGCGAGATGATCCGGATGATCCTGATCCGACGAGCACCACCACGGACGGGAGGACTGACGCGGGATGTCCCAGAAGGAGGAGCACGGCCTCCAGCTGCTCCTTTGCGATCCTAATGATTTTCATTATACTTATCCATGTTTTCTACATACTTTCTCCATGTTTTCTACATACTTTCTCCATGTTTTCTACATACTTTGTCCATGTTTTCTACATACTTTCTCCATGTTTTGTACATTCTTTCTTCATGTTTTCTACATACTTTAAAATTAAATTAAAAAAATTAAATTAATTTAACCAGCAAGGTAGAAAAAGACAAGAAAAAATAACACGCTGACTGCGACGTATATATATACGTATAAAAGACTTACGTTTCGACATCGTTGCCAATTGGTTTGTGGCCTGGATATTTTTAGTTCTAGGTTCGTCGGCCAGAGGGCGCTGCTTTTTGATAACAAAAATATTTATAACGATATAAATATTTATTTTTATAAAAAAATTTAACATAAAAGACACTTACGTTACGTAGAAATGACTCTTACGTACACGCCTGGTGTTGCCAATTGGTTTGTGGCCTGGATATTTTTAGTTCTTTGGTATTGGGCAGGGGCGCATTATAAATTTTGAAAACATCGATGTTTGGGCGTTATCATCGTTATCATCGATGTTTCCACCTACGTTTTTCCACCTCTACTGATAGCCGGCTTGTAATTTGATTGAATTCTGGTGCGCTAAATCAACAATAACAATCTTTTTTGCTAATTTAACTTGCGGTAGATAAGTTCATCTGGGGACGCTTCCACCCGGTGCCCATTTGTTTATGTTTCTCTGCATACAAAAGCGTGTCGAGCCACTGCCGGAATGTGTACCTGGCGATCCAAGTTTTCTAGTGTACACACGTAAATTTGTTGGCACTTCTCCTCGGTGTTACTAACGGTTTTAGTTGTAAGATACGCGCTTGAGCCGCAAGATTCTGTATGGCTAGCATGGTTGGGCAGTAAAGAAAAATACGGCACTCCATTTAAGATCGGCGCATAACTAACTATATGCCATACAATATATGTACGGTGTTGTGGTCGTGGGTCTCAGAGAGGAAGAGGGTAGCGGCAGAAAAGAAGTTACAAGGGGTAGGGGTGAGTGACACAAAAGTTGTAAGTTAGGGGTTGGTTATGAGCGCGGTATTCGGTATGTTCTGAGCGCTGGCATCGCGGTTAACAGGACTCGGCGAGAGAGGAATACTTTAATTTGCTTATCAGAATCTCAGAAACTATTGCGTTAGAAAAGGTGTGTTAAGTGTAAATGTTAGTAGGTGCCCAAAGACGTGACTTATACCAGGTGTAAATTCTTAAGTACGCTGAACAGGCTTGTAGTACAAACATGTGTAGATATCACTCCCATAAACATGCGTATGTATACCAAATGCACTTTCGGTCTCTTCTATGTATTGCAGAAAATTCACAAAAGGAGGAACCACGAGTATTGGTGGCAACATTTATAAATTGACTTTGACCCGAAAAATGAGGACTAACGGAGAAGTCTTGTAGGTAAATGTGAATAATGCAGTGACATGTCTGCAGCACACATAAGCACGGAGTCCAGTGGGTTCAACAGAGTGAGTTCAAGTTCTGCGTCCAGTTCCATATCATCCTTCAACTTCTCATCGGCTTCCGTGACATCGAACTCCTCCTCATTGCGTGAAAGTGGTACTGCACCGGTATTAATTTCGCTCCAAAAAAGGGACAAGTGTGCTATTGTGATGTCAGCCCAGGTCACACCGAAGATCATTAATTCAAAGGAGTCGATTCACAAGTCAAACGCCGTACACCATCACGAAATGGCTGATCAAGGCAAAGTCAACGCCTCATCTCTACCACTGTCGGATGATCCGCGAACCCTGCAACTGGCGTTGGAACTATCGCTGGTCGGATTCAACGACAATCAAACTTGCTATGCGCCACCTGCTCAACCCCTGTCGTTGCCCCTGACTGCACAAAGTGACTTCGAAATGGGTACCATCAACGTCATGCCGCCGTTCTCCAAAACAGATACCAACCTGCCACTCACACCGGCACCGAGTTCCCTTTTGTTACCCACTGCTGGCAGCGTCAGCTTAGAGGATCGATCAAAGAAGTCCCAGAACATGACCGAGTGTGTTCCAGTCCCCAGTTCGGAGCATGTTGCCGAAATAGTGGGCAGACAGGGTGAGTATTATCGATAATAAGCCGGATCTTAATACATTTTTTTTGATACAGAGAACTGGAAAGAAATGTATTCCTTGCTGAGAAAATAATTTTAGTCAGAAACCTGCAACGCAGCGAAGAAGGTATTATATAGCTTCTTATAGCTACTTCAGCAACATTTGTAAGCTTCTTGCCTACATTGCAATTTTTTCTTGCAGCGTCTCGAATGAGATAATTTTAGACAGTGTAATTATTTAGTCGAATACACAACTTTTATATGTTGAAGGTGCGATTGTCACTAGTTTTTCACGTCGTCAAGAGGTGTTTTTGTTTGATATCAAACGTTTATTAGGATATTTTATAACAAAGTTGTAACCACGTGAATAAAATGTATTTATGACGTTGAGCGAGGACCCAAACGTAGAGCCGGATCTCTACTATAATTTTGAACGCAGCTGTATGTGTATGGCTATGTTTCCTTTCGTTTTAGTCACCTTTAAACAAGAATGGAAGCTAGCTTCGGCCAGCCGAAGCTTATATACCCTTGCAGGTATGCCTTTTTTAAATGTTGTTTTTAAATTGCCAAAAAT
Source organism: Drosophila pseudotakahashii (assembly GCA_035046095.1). Lineage (NCBI taxonomy): Eukaryota > Metazoa > Arthropoda > Insecta > Diptera > Drosophilidae > Drosophila > Drosophila pseudotakahashii. The sequence goes on from JAWNOE010000254.1 coordinate 1,956,771, forward strand.
CTAAACGCCTACTTCCTCCAAAGTTACAACGTTTTTTCTGATTGATTTTCAGCCTGATAGCTTTAAAACTGGGAGACTAGTTTGCGTAGAAACGGACAGACGGACGGACATGGAAAGATCGAATCATCTAGTGATGCTGATTAAGAATGTTTATACTTTACTAGTTATACCCTAAGGGACTTCGATCGCTTAAAATTAGTTTGGAGTACGGTTGTCAGGACTTTCTTATTTCCAGAAAAATTGGCGATTTTTTTTAATATGACAACAACTGTAGACAACATTTTTAGAAGATCCTTCAGGATCGAGAATAATGACTAAGACTAATGAGAAAAGCAATCTTCTCTAAGATCTAGTCCAGCCAGCTTCCAAGTCTGTCCCTGCGATTAATTTATAGTGACTGCAAAGCATATCTTTAGAGGGAATTGTAGCCTCTTAAACCAGGGATCGGATACAGGGTTAACGCGACGTGTTTTTTACACAGCGTGTTTTTAACACATGGAGTTTTTGACATTAAAGTGTCAGAATTATATGTTAAACTGAAAAATGCACGGTTTTCTAGAGTATAAGAATTCATATATGCTTTAAAATGGTTAAAACTAACATATAAGATATCATTGCCGATATTAGTTTTTTTCATTTTCCCTTCGACTCGTTAATAAACACGTCGTGTTAATAACACATTGTGTAAAAAACACAAGTAAGCTGTGTGTGTTAACAATTATTTTTCACATTTTAACACTTTTGTTTTTGACACACATGTGAACTACTTGCTCACACTGTAAAATACAATTTTACATATTTTTAACATGTGTGTTAAATTCCGAACCCTGTCTTAAACGGAAACGGACCATGTTTTTCCCTTCGCTAATCCCCTAAGTACAGTTGCTTCGATTACATTCTTATCTGCAATCGTGTCCCATTCCATAACTTTGAGGGACCTACATTTCTCTTAAGAGACAGATTATGCTGCGGAATCCCTGCTAGATTCAAAGAATGAACCGCATTGTCAACATCAGGGACAGAGTCGACCGATTTTTAGGAAACTTTTAAACCATCAAAAGAGTTTAGCAATAATTAATTGGTACCGGTTGCTCCTTCATTTTTCGTAGTCAAAATGGAGCGCTCAGATAGCCAATCTTAACATTTCATGATGTGTTAGAAAAACAAAGAACCCTTTTTTGGCCTGTGCTTAGCACATTGGCATACTTAAAATTTCTGGAGGGGGTCATATAATTTAAATTTTTGCCCAAATAGGTCTTAAAATGGGGGATATACGATTAAAGAAAAACTTCAAAGTTCCTGGTTTTAAAATAAACTCAAAAAAATGATCAAAATGTTTACTAAAGCGAGTTTTTTAAACCAAAAAAAAATCATAGTTGTGAATTTAAACCCTACCCCCTTGCCTTGTGCTTGTTTCTCTTTCTTTTGGCAAACTCTCAGAGTTCATTGTGCGCTTGATTCTCCCCATTTTTTACACTTGCTACTGTCCAAACGCTCATTATCATTATATCCTTCTCACTCCCAAAAAAGAATTGAATGAATTTGATCCATGTGAAAGTCGCGAATGTTTGTACTTGCTTTCAGTTACAATGCAATTTTATTGAGCGCACAAATATATTTGTTTGTAAATTGAAATTTGTTTTTTCAAATTTCTAGTTTTGAATGAAATGAAAACTTTTGTACACACACGCAAAGATTGCCATCCCATGCAAAAGTAGCGAAGTAACTTATTTTTCCAGGTTCCGCATATGATCGATAATTATTAGTTTTAAACTTTACAAATAACTTAGAAAGATTGAGCATTGGCTGAAAGGTAATAATTTTAAATACCAGTATGGAAGATTGATCTGTATGAAATCAAATACGTTACTTCTTCAGATACATATGTATGCATGTAGGTATGATTATTTGGATATGTTTTCATTTGTATTGTGTGTGTGTATGTTTTTATTTGAAAATAGATGATCAATACAAATCAAAATATATCCAAATAATCATACCTACATGCATACATATTTGAAGAAGTAACGTATTTGATTGCTTACAGATCAAACTTCCGTACATGTTCACAAATTCGAATCTTAAGATTTTGCCTTTGCTTACAGAATATGTAGTAAGTTTGTCTATTTTTTTCCATGGCCGAAATTAAATAGGGCTCTTACTTCAGCTACAAAATGAAAAATACTTTTTGAAAAAAAACCTAAGCATTTGATCCACTGAACTGACTATTGATCGAAAATCATATTGATCGGAGCAGCAGTATAAGATTTTAAAATCCAAAACAAATTTTAACTTAAATTGCCCCTTTCCCCTCCCCTTTCCACACAGCACTTCCCCCTCCCCCTCATCAGTTTTCTTGGCTGTTGCTCTCTCGGCCGTCGCTCTCTTGGCATCCGCTCTCTGGGTTTCGCTCTCTCGGCTGTCTCCTGCAAAATGCGTCGCAATAACTTAGAAAATCTAAATAAACTCTTTAAAATACTAAAACAAATGTTAAAAACTTGAAAAACTTAAGCGTTTGGGCCATAGAATAACTAATGATCCAAAAATCATCTTGATCGGAGCAGCGGGTTAGGTTTTTTAAATCGAAAACTTAATTTTAAATGTAGTCCCCAAATTATGGGGGATATCGAAATTTCTTTTAGATTTCTAATTGGGCCATTTCAAAACTTAAAAAAAATTTCTTTAAGATTTCTAATTAGGCCTTTTCAAAACCTAAAATACGGAAAACTCCAAATTTCTAAATTCCAACCAATTTAGAAGTTAAGCATTAAATACATATAATTATTTGTTCTCAAAACATGGATGTTGGAGCTGTTTGGGGCCACTGGGGGGACATGTCGGATCTTAGTGGGCGGTAAGATCCCCAATGGAATACTGTGCAAAAATTTGGCTGCTCTAGCTCTTACGCTTTGGGGTGTAGTCGTATCCCCTTAAAAATCGATCTTTCATTTTATAATCTTTAGAGATAGTCTTTAGAGATAGAGATAGGGTCGGAAACGTCTCCTTCACTGCGTTCCAAACTTCTGACTGAAATAATTATACCCTCTGCAAGGGTATACAAATACATGATCTTAAAATTATTTTGAGTATGGGATTCGAAAGATAAGGAGTGGCACTTTTAAAGTGCTTGGTCACCCAAACAAACCAAGAATCTGGCTGCCTGTAATACCCCCAAAAGTTAGCTAATTACAGCATTTTTCCAACTTCGAGGTCCTTTTTCTCTGAGTCCTTGTGTCGGGAAACTTTTCGGTAGGCGCACTTTAAATTGGTAACTGCAAGCGATTTTATCGCACTCATCGAGGTAAATTGTTGATGTTACATAGTGGAATTCATAACACTGACATTTGACATGTTAATAATACAAGTTTTGGTTAGGATTTAACTTGTGCAACTAAAATATAATTTATATTTATACATTTACTCTAATCTATTTTAAAACAAGAAAGAACGCTATAAACGAGCACTTTGACTATCAGATACCCGTTACTCTTTAAAGATGTGAGCGCCAGACACATTTTAAAGACCTTTAAAGCGATTGAGGACGTTAGAGTGGGCGTGGCGCTCGGCTGAAAGAAACTTGCGCTGCGTAGGAAGCCTAACTTCCTACTAACGTTGGTTAGTCCCAACTTCCTAGCTTTTTGTAGTTTCCGAGATCTCCGCGTTCATTCAGACGGACAAACAAACATGGCTAGATGGACTCGGCTAGTGATCCTGATCAAGAATATAAATACTTTATAGGGTCGGAAATGCTTCTTTCTAGCTGTGATTTCATTTTGCACGAATACAATATACCCTTCTACTCCACGAGCAACGGGTATAAAAAACCAATACGTGTGTTGCTGAAATTATTGGCTAGAATAATTATTATATAAATACAAATTCCAACCGAATTTTGTTGAAAAAAAATTCTGTGTCACCCCGGAATGTTCTTTAAAAAATACCTTAATAATTCTTATGTACAATTTTTTCGCTTTTAGGTTGCAAAATCAAAGCGTTGAGAGCCAAAACCAACACTTATATTAAAACACCAGTTCGAGGAGAGGAACCGGTGTTCGTTGTGACTGGTCGAAAGGAAGATGTAAACAAGGCCAAACGAGAAATACTTTCCGCTGCTGACCACTTTAGCCTAATACGGGCATCACGTAAGCCTATCAGCGACGGTCACAGCAGCGGAATTGTAGGAAGTGCGAATGGATCTGGAGGGGGTGCAGTGCCACGCATGCAATCAGGTCCCCCATGTATGCCTGGACAGGTCACCATACAGGTACGTGTACCTTACCGGGTAGTTGGTCTAGTTGTTGGGCCCAAAGGTGCTACAATTAAACACATTCAACAAGAGACTCAAACTTATATTGTGACACCATCGCGCGAAAAGGAACCCATTTTTGAAGTGACTGGCTTGCCTGACAATGTAGATACTGCTCGAAAGCAGATTGAAGCTCATATTGCCCTTCGAACTGGGACAGGATCTGGAAATGGAGATGCTAATACTATGCATTGTGGTGAATCGGTTGAGACGATTGAGTTCGCGACCCTGCCGACAATAAATTCATTAACACAAATACTAAATGATGATTTAAATTCAGAAATTTTGTCGTCTATATACAAAAATTCAAATCCATCTGCACAGGACTATGCAAGTACTACAATGAAGATTGTTGGGAATTGTAGCAATTCCGTGAAGCCCATGCATCATAGTGCCAATTGCTTTCAAAAAACTGAGTTTTCTGATATGGAAATAGCAACAACTATATCGGCAACAGGAATATCAGATAAACATCTTCCCGGAAATGAAGTTTCCATGCCCATAGCCAAGGCTAATGTTGTATTCCGTAATACGCCTAGTAAAACATTATCCTTTTGTCCTCCCACATCTACATCAGCATCGATTCATTCGAACTCTAATGCAAATATATTAACACGATCTTGTTCGTCTGCTTCTTCAACAACTTCAACAAAGAGCACCAACAATAGCGCCAACACACCTCCAGAAATATTGAATATATGGAAAAATATAAGTGATTCAATTGACGTTGACGAGGGTATAGGGGATTCGCCTAGTATTTGGAACCAACAGGCAAATATTATACCCACAGCACACTGCTCACCCACAATCTCAATCAGTCCTACGGACTCGCTTTTAGGGTTGGGTGAGCATTCTGCAAGTCAAAAAAATATGCACCACACTAAAGAATCGACTATATGTAACAATCAGCAAAAGACTCAAGCCATTCAATTACAACCCAATCCGGAAAAATTTATGATTCACCGCGAATGCTTTGTTTGTAATGAAAATGATGTAACCACTGCTTTGGTTCCATGTGGCCACAATATGTTTTGCATGGAATGCGCCAATCAAATCTGCATTTCAATGGAAGCAGTTTGTCCGGTTTGTAATTCTATTGTTTACCACGCAATGCGCATTTTAGGATAATTTGTATTATATTCATTTTATAACTTAGTTGATTTTAACTTTACATTTGCTAGTTTTCTAATTTTTTTTTCAGTAATCGTGGCTGGTGCGTCGTGCAGTTTTGAAACTTTAAAATGTAAAAAACAATTCCCGTTACCTTTTTTTACTTATACGTTTTAACAATTACTAATATGATCAATTTAAAAGTTGTAAAAAATGATTTTTTCAATTTTTTTCTTTTGGTTATAGGTTTCTGATAAAAATGTAACCTCCTTTAAAGTCAAATATATGTGTTTTCTTAGCCAGGAAAAAACAGGTTTCGAACTAAAATATATTTGAAATATGTCACTTCTAATTGTTTTTGGCTCATTAGATCCGCCTAATTACTACATTTTTATATAATGGTTTAATTTTGGAATCTAACCATATAATTTGTTATTTGAAAATACAAAACATTTGTCCAAAGCAACAAATCATTAGAACGTAGTTAAACTGTAGATAAGGTTTTGTTTTTTTCACTCATATTATATTTTGTTGAATTATTTGTCTCAATCTATTATTAGCCCATTATTTATTTATATCGATTTCTATGCCAAACTATTAGTTTTAAAACCTCCCTGCAGAAGAAATGCGAACTAGTATATTAAAAAAGTAATTGTACAACTAGTAAACAAAAACAAGAGAGAACGCTATAGTCGAGTTTCTCGACTATCACATACCCGAATGACTGAACAAATTTACAGTCTTGCAGAAAGTTTTTTTTACAAACTTAATCAAACAAGAAAATATTTTAAAAAAACTTCATTGCCTGCTACAGTTTTAACTATGTATAAAAAAATTTAACAAACCTAAAGTTAAATGTCAATGTAGATCGAGAATATAGGGAATTTAATTTTGTCCTGTTTAGATGCGACCAAGTTTTAATTAGAACGTTTTGCAATATTCGTTGTCTAGAAAAGGTTGGCTCCTTTATTAATAATCGTTTAAACACATGAATTAGTGACAAATGAATTAGTGCCATTATTCTTGGGTTTACGACAGTTTTGCAATTAACTTAAGTCCATCGACACATGCTTTTTTATTTGACTAACTGACTGAAGATTTTACAAAAAGTAATGGGGATTTAGCCATGATTAATAAATCAATTCATTAAACACTGTTAAGCTGCATTCTCTTGGTGGCCATGCCAGTCAACCTAAAATCAAGCGTCATGAGATCTTAAGTATTTATGTGGTTGACTCATAAAGGTTACAACATTTTTAGAATAATTAGAAGGTTTTTCATATTCGATGAGAAGTCACTATAACATTCATATTTTCAAATTTCTTTATGAGCTAAACCTTAAAGTAACCTGGTTTTTCAATCTATACAATTTGGGTTAGAAGTTTAAATATTTCTTTTTTGATAATTAATTTCGCTTTTTTGGCTTCAGACAAATTGATAAATTATTTTAGTTGGCCAATTCTTTGTCCAAAATTTTAAGAACGTCCCATGACTTTCGCCTAAATTGGATAAAAATATGCTATGTTAGAATATTTAGGGTATTCACCAGTCCTGGCAATTGTGGCAAATGTAGCAAATCTGCCATACGGTTACATGAAGTTTGCCACGTTTGACATTAAAACAAGAAAGGAAGCTAGCTTCGGAAGCTTATATACCCTTGCAGATAAAATAAATACCTATAGTTTAATGCTCACTCGATCGGAGCAGTTCCAGGGATTCCAGAATTTGCGTGCCTATTTAAAATGTTGTTTTTGAGTTGTTAAAAATCAAAACGCCTACTTCCTACAATGAATTTTCTTTTATTTATTTGATTATTCCTAAGGGAGCTTTAAGATATTGTGGTCCGATCCGGCTCTCTCCGACATATGTACTACCTGCAATACAAAGAAGACTTTTGGGAAAGTTTTATCGCGATAGCTTTAAAACTGAGAAACTCGTTCTCATAGAAACGGACGGACGGACATGGTCGGAAACGTCTAGTTCACTGCAAACATCTGACTGAAATTATAATACCCCTGCAAGGGTATAAATATAAGCATAATTCGACATTCGGCAGGTCTAGGATTTTTTATTTTATGTATTTTGTTCTTGGATATGCGAAATTTTCACCTGCCACAGCTGCCATTTGCGACACCTGCCAGAACTGGCATGATTCTAGTATCCCAATTAAATAAAAATAACTTTGTATGATTGTCATATTCTAGTGAAATTTTCAAACGGCATATTACGTATGTAGATCCCAATTGAAAACTAGCCAAAAGAAATTTCCGCATAATTAAAGACATTTAACGTTATTAAAAATATATTGGATCTTAAAAGTACATGTTATAAAACTAATTCTCTGAAAAATAAAAATTGACTGATAAATTAGCATTAATTTTAAGATCGGCACATAACATATATTATATCAATAGATAAAGTCAGATACAAATAGTTATATATATATTTAAAAATACGATGTATGACCCACATGTGACAACTACCTTAATAAAGCTTACGATTAATGTGAATAAAAAGACTTATACATTTATAGTCAATCATATTTAATATTTATAACACAATGTAAATTGCGCGTAATGTTAGAGAAGCCAAAATAGTTCTGTTTGAAATTGGATGTTTTATATTACAAATTATGTTACACCTGTGTTATTAAAATTTTGTACTGTGTCCCAAGATTATATTAATTAATCTAGTCAGAATAATTGTATAGAGGCTGGCTTATATATTTTTAAATGTATATAATTTTAACATAACATCTGTAAGGTCAAAAATTCAAACGAGTGAGACTAAATAAAGTTTATTGTGCGCGCAAAATGAACATTTTACATTATTTTATAAACTATAACTAGAACAATTTAATTTCATACAACAGATACAAAAAAAATGAGCATTTATATATACTATATACCAAATAGAAATATGATATATTCATATATATATATATATATATATATAGTACATGTGTTTATATACACTATATATATAAATATATTTATATATATTATTTAGCCCTAACAAATATTCTTCGTAAGGTAGCATTCTATTGTAAAGAATTCAATGCGGTCTCATATATACGAAGAATCAGTATTTCAAAATAAAATATCTAAGATATATTAGTGCGTAATAATGAATAACACAGTCTTTGTTTAAATATAAATATTAAAAGATCTAGGGTGCTTGTTTAAACTTATAATAAACTGGAACCGTAAATAAAGTTTGATGATAAAGTATACATACTATTTTCAATAGATAATCATTACTGTTGAGGAAGCAAAAAACAACTTACTTACTTACCAACTTACTAGAGAATTATATTTTCGCTTCCAGCAAAGATATAAAGTTTAATTTATTTTGTTAATATTTTTCTAGTCAGTTGATGTTTATTTCCGAAAATTATATTCCTAGGTTTTATTCTAACGCCACAAATAACTTTTAGCGAAAAAAGAGATTACGTTTATTTATCAAAAAAACTTTGATTTAGTTTTCGGGGCATTTATAAATTCTTGCAATAGATGCATACATAAAAAAGTATACTAAATTCATTAGGATCCCCTAAATCTGCCGTAAATGTTATTTTTTTTAGTTATACAATACCAAATACCAAATACACATAAATTCATTATAGGCTCAAATAATATTTTAATTAGACTCCTTTATAAATTATTTTTAAGATATATGTACATACGTACATACAAAACGGGGGACAAATATTTTTTTACACAGTTTGTAAGGTTTTACATTTGACTTATTATAATTGGCAGCAAATGTATTTACAACGAATATTTTACAAATGCGAACGAAAGAGTACTTTTATAAAGAATTAAAAAACAATTAATTATCGCAGAATTAATAAAGGATTCTGTGAATACTTAAATAAATGTATGTCTATAAAATATATATTTATTTATCTAATTTAATAAAAAAAAATATAAAAATATAGACTTTAAAGTAAGCTCCTCAATACCATAAATAATATGAACAATATTAAAATATCCGTATTGTGTTCGACAGAAAATATAATATCTTAAAAGTACATTTCATATATCGACTTTAATCGGCATACTCTTTTTACTGATAAGTATTCACATTTAAAAGCCGACTTGAACGCCGAGGCCCCTAAATTTATATGAGAAATATTTATGCAAATATAAGTATATATATAGTAATGTATCACTAAATGGTTATATAATAAATTTTTCGAAGATAAAGACATTTTCTTTTTTATAATTATTTAAGTATTCAAATAGATGGGCTAATGTATGTTTATTTTGAGACCCGTCAAATCCGAATTGTTATAATTCGCAGTTACGGAAAAGATATTAAACACTTGTTTTTAGTTTGTAACATTTCTGACCCTATAATGTATTATCCTGATCAGCACCAAAAGACGAGTCAATCTTCGTTAATCCGTTTGTCATTCTGTCTGACATTAAAAAATTGAACTTGTGTTTTCAATTTATCTTATTTCATTCTTTCGGCTGTTGTTTTAAGGCAAGATTATTATACCATTGCAGAGGGTATAAAGATTTTATTCAGAAGATTGCAATGAAGGAGACGTTTCCGACCCCATAAAGTATATATATTCTTGATCAGCATCACTAGACGAGTCGATCTAACCATGTCCGTCTGTCCGTTTCTACGCAAACTAGTCTCTCAGTTTTAAAGCTATCGGACTTAAACTTTCCCAAAAGTCTCTTTCTATTGCAGGTAGTATATATGGCGGAACCGGCCGGATGGGATAACTATATCTTCCAATAGGAAGAATATTTGGTGTTTTTTGAAATATTACTTTCTACTCTACACTCAGAAAAAAAATCGCCCTTAATTTTAGAAAATCGCCCGTGATTTTAAAGCGTTATTGAATTAAGAAAATGTTTCTTGATTCTATAAATTTTTTCTTAAGTTTATGGAAATTCGCCATTATTTAATTTTAAAAATGAATAAGAAGAAGAGTCGTTGAATTTTCTTCTTGGATTAATGGCGATATTTTCCGTACTGTTTTCTTGAGTTAATGGCGAAATCGACTTTGATTCTAAAAAAAAAACAAGAGAGAACGCTATAGTCGAGTACTTCGACTATTAGATACCCGTTACTCAGCTAAAGGGAGTGGGAGAGAGATTAATATATGCACGCGTCAAAGCTACTAGCGCCATCTAGTGGCTGTTTCATTTTTTGCTCATAACTTTTTAATGGATTGTCCGATTTGAAAAATTTCTTCTACAATTCGATAGATATTGATAATCACAATAAAACAGCATTTTTTTTTCTTTTCCAAAATATTTAAAGGTGTGGGCGCCAGACACCTTTCAAAAAATGGTTTAGGGCGATTGTGGGCGTTAGAGGGGGCGTGGCCACCGTCTGAAACAAACTTGCGCTGCGTAGGAAGCCCAAGAATATGTGTGGGTAATCCCAACTTTCTAGCTTTTGTAGTTTCCGAGATCTCAGCGTTCATACGGACGGACAGACGGACATGGCTAGATCGACTCGGATAGTGACCCTGATCAAGAATATATACATACATATATATATACATATGTTCCATACTTTTGCACGAATACAATATACCCTTTTACTCTACGAGTAACGGGTATAATTACTCTACGAGTAACGGGTATAAAAAGGCGAAACCGTAAATTCAAGAAAATTATTTCTATAATTAATGGCGAGTCGCCGTTGGATGAAAATCATAGGCGATTTTCTTGAATCAAAGGCGAATTTCTTGAATCAATGGCGACTTTTTTTATGAGTGTAGGGAATATTATTTTTAAATATTTTTGAAATTCGAATTAAATTTTTAAAAAATCGGATCACTATATCATATAGCTGCCATAGGAACGGAAAATTAAATGGAAATTAATAGGAAAAAAATTATATCTTTGTTGTTTTTGTAAATGAATAGGAATGATCTGCAAGGGTATATACACTCATAAAAATGTATTTCTCAATTATAGAAATCTCGCCATTGAATCGGCTTACCCTTGAAAATGGAAAAAAAATTTCTTGTAATTAGAAAATTTGCCTTTAAATATAGAAAACCTTTCTTGATGGAAAAAATTCAAGAAATAATTTTTCTTGAAAATAGAAAAATGAAAATCTCATATGTTTGTTTTGCCGTCGCAGCCAAAACATTTTCTACGTATTTAATGGCGAAATCGCCTTTGAATATGTGAAAGAAATGTCCCTTGAAAATAAGAAAGTAGCCATTGACTTCCTTCGGCTACCGAATGTTGACGACAGAAAAAAACGAAGTAGGACGAAGGGCCTACTCGGCCCGACTACTACCCGGCTACCGACTTCTCTGATCATCCGAGCGTCAGTTGTGAAAAAAGATTCGTAAGTGATGGACGTGATTTTCAAGCGGATAAAGAGTGAAGCCTTTTCCAATTATTCAAAGGTATGTACATATATAATTTTTTGTATAGCGCGCATACAAATGTATGTATCTAATTAAAGGAAAAATTCGAAATCTCTTAACCAAGTTTAACACAAACTTAGTTGAATTGTTTTCTAGCTAAAAGCTTCGTACATACATACATTTGTACATCTATTTGTAGATGTAGAGTTCTATAATAACTTCGCCTTATTACTTGCATTATATTTATTTTTCAGAGTGAAACACGTCGAAAAAACCTCTAAAGTACCTGCAGTGAGAGCAGTTGCATCTGCCAAATAAATGGTTTGGCGAAGCTGTAATTTTGTTTTAAAACCTTTTAAGGTAAGTATATCAAAAAGAAAAATATGTTGTATTTGTTTGACATAGGCATGTAAATATGTATGCAGGTACGCGATTCACCCGATCTGAAAGCCGATTTTCAACCCTTCTATCTTTTGCTCCTCTCCCTCGCTCTCTTGACCGACGTTTCTCTCTACTACTTCTTCAAACTGTCATGATCTGGCCTGCTTACATTCGGTCTTTCTTCGCTCGTACGTGTCTCTCCCGTGTCTCTCTCTCTCTGAACTTCGATTTTTAACCCCCATCTTCGAGATCTATCTGTTCTATCCTTGCCTCTCTCTCTCGGTCTTTTGACCAACGTGTTTGTATTTTGGCTATTATTAACATTAAATTTCAAAAAATGTTGTGTATCTAAAAATAAATATTTTATATCCCAATAACTCTTTTTTTTCCAGATGAAGAAATGCGAATATATACTGAGTTTTGTGATCACCTTATGTCATATGAAGTTCAAAAGGCCATGGGGTATACAATAGTTAAATTATGTGAATTAAATACACCACCAATAATAACTCATATGCTAATATGCAAAAATTTGATAATTAAAAATGTTTAAATGTTAAGTGTTAAATGTTTCAAATGTAATTAAATAAAATATGCAATATCAAAAAAAAAACGAAGTTACATTTTCTTTTATATTTCAGGGTTAATGTAAAACTTCCATTCAAGAAATATTATTTCTTAAATCAAGAAATAAAATTTCTTGAAAGGAAATTTAAAATTTTTTAACAAGAAAGAATCCACCTTTAAAACAAAAATTTATTTTCTTGTTTTAAGAAATATTTTTCCTTGTTTGAAAGGTGCCTTTTAAAAAAAAACATTTCTTGTTTTAAGAAGTTTAATTTCTAGAAACAAGAAAGAAACCACCTTTGAAACAAGAATCGCCTTTCTTGTTTTAAGAAATATTATTTCTTCTTTTAATGGTGGCTTTCCAAAAAACCCTTTCTTGTTTTAAGAAATTTAATTTCTTGTTTCAAGAAATATTTTTTCTGGTTTTAAAGGTGCTTTTAAAAAAAAAACGTTTCTTAAAACAAAGGTGAGGTCGCCTTTGGCAAAAATTCAAGAAAGAATTTCCTTGATTTAATGGAAATTCTTCGATTTTTTTTTATGAGTGTAAGGTTTGGCTGGCAAAATCTAGCTTTCGTTCTTGTTAAAATTCATATTTGTATAACCTTGCAGCGGGTTTATAATTTCAAGCAGAAGCTTACAACGAAGTGAAGAAGACATTTCGGAACACATAAAGTATATATTCTTGATCAGCATCGACTTGATCTAGCCAGGTCTGAAACGTCCGTCCGTTTCCGCCTTATGGTCGGAAGAAGGCACATTATTATGTGTATTTGGCGCACTTCGCCTTTTTAAAGAAGCACAAACCGGGCACCGTGTGCCTTTATTTTTTTTTTGCAGCTATGGCGGATATGTACAACCCGAAGAGGATGTCGTATGATGTATGTTAAATATGAAATCAAAACATCGTGTAAGTACAAATTTCAATTTACTAGTTTAACATGTAAATGAGGCATTCAGTACAGAAAATGATTAAACAACAAAAGACAGGTCCAACAAAAAACAAACCAAAAATATCCAAACTTTTGTGTACATTGATAGGTTTTGTCATAAAAATAATCAAACAATACTCAAATTTTTTAGTTTAGCTCAGGATTAAACTAATTGGAAACTAATATCGATGCAAAATCTTGTGCAAATATGTTTTATTCAAGTATAAAGCTTTTAGGCTTGGTGGACTTTTTCGTGGAAGTGCCCATTTCTATTTTTAGGACACCTCCGATGACGACTCAGTTGTTAATTAGGACACTCTTTGTTATATATTTGGATTTGAAACGTGGACTAGGCCTAAGGGGGACACCACCATAAAAAAACGCACCAGGAACTTTACCTCAATGGTGGTGCGGAAAAGTGTTTATTGAAACTATTTAAATAAATATAAAGATACAAATTGTTTGAGTGAAATATTAATTCATTAAAATCATATGTCCTTTATAGACCGCGGTCCACTCATAACATGATTATTTATATAAGTTTTTTCAGTAGACAAAAAATACAATTTTCTTAGAAAAATGTTGTTATAAAAAACCATTAATATACATTTGTTTATACGAACTCATTTAAACAATTAAATAATTTTATAGGAACTCATTTAAACAATTAATTTATTTATAGGAGCTCATTAAAATGTAACTACTTTGATTTAATGTATGAGAAAATCACTTTTGTTTTTATAGCAAACCCGGGAACTTTGAAATTCAATTACAAGAGAACCATGACCGATTGCCAAGTTCTTTTTGCACGTAAATTATTAAGAAATGACGGTGCATCGAGAATAGTTTTTTCGCGAATTGCGAACTAGTCTCTCAGTTGTAAAGCTATCGCGATGAAACTTTCCCAAAAGTCTTCTTTCTATTGCAGGTAGCACATACTGTATCTTATGGCTCCCATAGGAATTATCAAAATCGAACATTGTAACTTTGTAAGAAGTAGGCGTTTTGATTTTTTACATTTTGAAAAGAACATTTTAAATAGAAGTAATATATTTATTTTATCTGCAAGGGTATATAAACTTCGGCTGGCCGAAGCTAACTTCTTTTCTTGTTATTTTATATATTTAAAATAAGAGTTAAGTCGTATTCTCCAGATTTTATTATAACAATTTTTATGAGAACTTATTTTTAAATATATCCTCCGTCCTTTGAAAAGAAAACCATGTCGAGTGTCGAGTGCCTAGCAGATATCCATTACTCAGCTGAAGGGAATGGGAGGAAGTTGGAGAGCAAGGCGACTGTTTCCAAAATAGGAAAGCGACTCCTAGCATTAATAACATTATTTGCTCATAATTTGCTAATAAATGGTCCGATTTTGCTAACTCTTATAAAATGTGAGCGTCACAAACTCGTGCGGTTTGTGGGGTTAGAGTGTTGGCCCGCAGTCATACAATCCTTGAGATATCATCGGTTATACGGACGCACAGACTTATTAGTCATCCTGATCAAGAATTACGAACCCAGAGACAAACTCCATGAAAAAATTAATTTTATTTTAAATTTTTTGATTTTGTAATGCTGCTTCGGTAACGGCATTGCGCTTTTAATTTGAATTAAACCCATATATTATTATTATGATTTCAGTCAGAAGTTTGCAACGCAGTTAAGGAAACGTTTCCGACCCCATAAAGTATATATATTCTTGATCAGCATGACAAGACGAGTCGATCTAGCCATGTCCGTCTGTCCGTCCATCTGTCCACCTGTCCGTCTGTTTCTACGCAAACTAGTCTCTCAGTTTTAAAGCTATCGGGCTCAAACTTTCCCAAAAGTCTTCTTTCTATCGCAGGTAGTATATATGTCGGAACCGACCGGATCGGACAACTATATGTTAGGAAGGACCTTCCACTTTTGGGAATACTATTTTTTAAATATTTCTGAATTTCGAATATTATTTTTTAAAAATCGGATGACTATGTCATATAGCTGTCATAGGAACGGTCGGAAAATTAAATGGAAATTAATATGAAAAAAATTGTATCTTTGTTGATTTTTATTGCATTCTCTTCTTCTCTGGGATATGGCTTTTCCTTAACATTTCAAAATTTCGAATTAAATTTAACAAAATTCAAACGGCTATATTATATAGCTGCCATAGGAAGGATCAAAATATTAATGCCAAAGTAATACGAAAGCAGATTGTTGTAACATATACGCAAGTTAACTTAGATTTAATGTTTTTGTAAATGAATAGGAATGATCTGCAAGGGTATATAAGCTTCGGCTGGCCGAAGCTAGCTTCCTTTTTTGTTTTTTTACCTACGACTTTTCAGAAGATTGGTTCGGAAAAATTTAAGGTGAAAGAGACCGGTAAAACCCAAAAAATTTTAATTTTTAGTTTTTATACCTTGCAGGGGTATTATAATTTCAGTCGGATGTTTGCAACGCAGTGAAGGAGACTTTTCCGACCACATAAAGTATATATATTCTTGATCAGCACCAATAGCCGAGTCCATCTAGCCATATCCGTCTGTCCGTCCGTTTCTACGCAAACTAGTCTCTCAGTTTTAAAGCTATCGTGCTCAAACTTTTCGAAAAGCACTAGCAAACTATTCTAGCCTTTTTCCCTTCACATGCATTTTATATTGCATCGTGCCGAATGAGAAAATATTATAAAGGGTATTTAATAACGAGTGTAATAATTTTTCGTCACAAATGTTGATATTAGAACGTTTGTATGTTGAAGGTGCGATCGTCACTAGTTTAATACTACCCCAAGTAGAAGGCAACCTTATTCCCCCAGAGACACCCCCTCCAAATCAATTGTATAGAAGTTTTTTTTTATTTTAAAGACATTATATACAAGCTCGATAGCTTCGTTTAGTTTTTTAATTCGTCATACACGTTTTTTATTTAAAACATTTTTAGTTGGTTGCTTTTCACTTAAAATCTCTGGAGTATTTGTCATGTAGTAAAGAATAAATTCATTGTTAAAAAAAAGGTTTATATTCATATTCCTCTCATGACCTAATATATATAGGTGTATGCTAAAAATACCATAATTAGCAGCAAGGCTTTTCTCTCTTTAACTGCAACTTGAATCTTAACTCTACAATTTTAGAAGCGACTCTTACTATGGTAAATATTCAATAATAGCATGCAATCCGACCAATGTTTTCTGTTACAAAATATATATTTATATTTATATTTTTATATATATACTAGCATTCTCAAACAGCTAAATAATTTTCCATATGTGTATGTATTTACAACAATTATTTTTAAGTTCTTTGTTATAAAAAACCACTTGTGGGGTTGTCTCCATTTGTTCCGCTAGGAACAGCTGCAACCCTCGACAGACATATTTGGTATAACACTTAACACCAAGTTATGGTTATCGTCAAAATATAACAAACTTAAGGAACTCATTTTTGTTGGTGAGCAACACGGTGTGGCCGACGTAGTTAAAGCTGCTAAATGCGTATGTGGATATTGCTCTAGGTAACCAACTTTGCAATCTCCACTGCAGAAGTATGCATCAAATGACGTTGGTGCCACAACGAAATGCCATCCAAAGCTGGTGAAGTTAACTTTAAGTGGATATCGACAACATCGCATGTCATGATCATTTTCTGTGCAGTCCATATATACGCTGCGCTTTCTCCGATTCTTTTTTTGTGACCCAATTTCTATATGAACTGTCTGAAATAAAGTGGATTTAAATATAAACAAGAAATGAAGCTAGTTTCGGCCAGCCGAAGCTTAAATACCCTTGCAGATACCTGTAGTTTAATGCTCACTCGATCGGTCCTATTTAAAATGTGGTTTTTAAATTGTCAAAAATCAAAACGCCTACTTCCTACAAAGTTACTATGTATTTTCTTATATTTGTGTAAATATTCCTATGGGAACCTACAGATATAGTGCTCCGACATATGTATTACCTGCAATAGAAAGAAGACTATTAGGAAAGTTTCATCGCGATAGGTTTAAAACTGAGAGACTAGGGCGCATAGAAACGGACAGACGGACATGGCTAGATGGACTCGGCTATTGGTGCTCATCAAGAATATATATACTTTATGTGGTCGGAAACGTCTCCTTCACTGCGTTCCAAACTTTTGACTGAAATTATAATACCCTCTGCAAGGGTATAAAAAACCGTTCGTTTATTTTACAAATTTATTTAAAAATTTTAAGGTTTCATACCAACGGATTTTTTGATGTATTATCAGTGGTCACAACTAATGGCTTCATCCAGGATTCTGCTCCTTTTATAAGAATTTCCTGTGTGGAATTTGACCCAAGATCCCCAAAAAGAGATTTTAAATCAACGTTAACCCACTGGCCATGGCCTGACGGAATACTTTGTCGAAACTCAAACATTTTTCCTTTATGAGTAAAGCTTGTTGTATTTGCACGGTTCATAGCACGGTGAATTATCACTACAATATCTTTACTTGGCTGATTATTAATTTCTCCAATGAGCTCCGGCTGATGTTTGTTTATCCAGTCCCAACCACGTAAATATAAATGAAGGGTAGCGTATGATAAATCCGTGTAGCTACCGTCAATTTTAAACCGAAAAACATCGGCATTACGGTTGTGTCGGACATGAGGTGGAATTTCTAAATGGGCGAAATAGTAAAACTTAATTAAAAACACTGAATTTTTAATTCATACACAAAATAACTTTTCAATTAATAGAACGGTATAGTTGGAAGTTCTTCGACTGAATTATTCCTGCTACTCAATATGGTATTGAGAAAACACATGTGGCATGTACCTACATATGTACTAGACCTCTTAATTTATTTATTTATTTATTTAATATGAACAAATGAATTTTGAGAAACGAAGTAAATTTGGATTTGGATGAATGTCATTAATTCCAAAACGACCATAATTTAGTGGTCCAATTTGCCTAAATTGTAAACACCATGTAGTTAACACAGTTTCTTCATTATTTTTCAACTATTAGTTCTTCTGACCATTTCATCAAATTCAGAAAGGTCGACTAAAATCACTAATTTATTTAAAATAAATTTGAAAGTCATTCAATTTAGTTTGATTCTCCGATTTGATCTATCGTTTTAGAAAATAATATCAGAGAAAATTTTTAAGCATATGTCTTAAAAGTAAGGTATTTGGCATACTGGAAATTCTCTCTGTAAATGGGCATACGAATTGAGTAGCTGGTATCCCATAGTCAAAAAAACTCGACTATAGTCGTTCTATCATGATCTTGCAATATTGGATCCAAGCATTCTAATAGATCAGTAAGTGAACACCAAAATAAATGATTTTTACTTACGTTCGGGAAAGATGTATATGTTGCTAATGTGTGAAAGAATTCCTTCGTATTCCTCTCCATGGTTATTAATGGGAATATCCGTTTTTTTATCTTTATTTTTGATTACCTCTATTCCTTGCATTAATTGAAATTCATTAACAGTATTAGCATCATCTCCTTGCATTTGAGAGGACGAACTTTCTTCATATGAATCAGTCATAGTGTCGCTGACATAAGTGTCATTTGATTTTAAACTTTCTGGGACTGCTGACCTTGGCAATGAATGAGATTCGTCTGCTTTTGCCATGCGACTCCAAACTGTATTTTTCGAGGACGTATTATAGTCCTTATAAAAATTATCTATTATATTCTGTGGTACTGATATTGGTTTGGTTATATTGGGAAGTTTTTTTAAATTTAAGCGCATCAGTATATGCATTTTAATTGACTCTAAACTGTCCAATTTGGCTTTCTCACGCAATTGACGTTGCAGCATACTTTCTATATTGAGAAGGGTATTGCGGTACATAGAAACACTTTGAACTTTTGTGAAATCTCCTGAAACTGATACCTTTGGTAAGGAAGAACTTTTTTTGGGCAGCTTACTTTGTACTTTCATTTGGAATAATTCACTATTTTCATTAATTTGGTCCTCGGCAGATATCGGCGAAGATACGTTTTTTTCAGAAAGTACGTTTGTATTAAATTTTTTTTCGTTTGTCAACAAATCGATTTCCGGACTAACGCTGCCGTTGGAAGAATTACTGAAGCTTTTTATTTCAGTCTGAGCATTAGCACTGCGTGCAGCCGCTAGGATTAAAATTACGGCGACTGCCAGACATCGGTTTACGAGGAAATTACATCTCGAACGTCCAAGTATAATCATTCGACCGTTTCTTCTCGTTTTGCAGTCACAGAAAAATCTGCAAGGAACTGGAAACCTGATATCGTTGGGGTGTACTCTTATGTGAATAGCTGTGATTGAGTGGTTTTGTTGAGTATTTTCATTTAAAATGTTATTATCTTTGGATATGGGTGGATGATATGGAACGTAAGTTTTATATTTTTTCCAACCGCAGCATGATTTGTCCAGCATGATTTTTGATCAAACCGTTGTTGAGTGCTGAAAAAAGCTTTTATTTATAAATACATTGTTAAATAAAATCAAGGACGTCACTTCATGTCAATAATTTTAACACTTATGCAGCGAGTGCCATCAAAACTTTTATTTTCTGACAGTGACTTAAGTGACAATGGAACTTATTCGGGGGTGTCACAGAAATCTCTTCCAACCAAAGACAGTTGGTTTTGTTCATAGATATAAGTAAGAACCACAACGGACTTTTTTTGGAAAAGATTTCATTGATTTCTCAATCTAAAGTAACAGAAATCTCTTTTCAATCATACAATAATATAAATTCCAACCGAATTTGATAGAAAACTAATTTCGAACATTCGAATTCAAAAAATACTGTCATAAAAATCGAACGTTTCTTATGTATTTCTACATACATAGTTACTATTACATTTTCAAACTTCGTCGAAAAACTTTTCTCTTCTTTAATCCACAGGGTTCCTATAGGACAAAAATCAAAGCACTCTCATTTTCGTTGCACGTCAATAATGCGCCCAGTTGACAATTGACAAACAAATTTTGAATGTTTACACATTTTTGAAAATTTCTTTTAAAGAAATAAATTACTTTTTTATACCCGTTACTCGTAGAGTAAAAGGGTATATTGTATTCGTGCAAAAGTATGCAACAGCTAGAAGGACCCTATAAAGTATATATATTCTTGATCAGGATCACTAGCCGAGTCGATCTAGCCATGTCCGTCTGTCCGACTGTCCGCTTGTCTGTACGTCCGTATGAACGCTGAGATCTCGGAAACTACAAAAGTTAGAAAGTTGGGATTACCCACACATATTCTTGAGCTTCCTACGCAGCGCATGCTTATTTCAGCCGAGCGCCAAGCCCCCTCTAACGCCCACAAACGATTTTATTGATTATCAATACCTATCGAAATGTAGAAGAAATTTTTCAAATCGGACCATTCGTTAAAAAGTTATGCCCGATCAAAGATTTTATATATCCATCTCCCTCGCACTCCCTTAGCTGAGTAACGGGTATCTGATAGTCGGGGCACACGACTATAGCGTTCTCTCTAGTTTTACTCTACGATTATTGGGCATAAAAAAATAAAGAATCCATCCCTTCACGTACAATGATTGTTGTTACCTCAAAAATATGGAAAAATACCCCTATAAAACTTTAGAAAGTGATTTGAATAGTTTAATAAAAAAATATTTAATAATAAACCAAAAGTATAATCAAATATCTTAAAAAACATCAAGTTCTGGCATATTTCATAATGTTGTTCGACTGCGAGCAATAAGGCGCCCACAGTGGGGCGAAAAAGCCAAAAGTCTGCCTTAAATCAGCGGAGCCCCATAGCGAATATCTTTTAATGGGGTATTGTTAAGGGCAATTTTTAAAATGACATTTTTTTTGTTGTAGGAAATTTTTAAGAAAAAAAAATATAAATAAATTGTTCATAGGGTTCTAAGTTTTCCAATATTTTTTTTGAATTTAACTTGATTTTTGGAAAAAAAAATTATTCAAATCGGTCAAATTACATCTTATAGGTTCCATATAAACGCTTAGTACAAAAGGTAATATCTCGGTTATATTTCAATATTTGTTCACATAAATCGAGATTAAGTCATTATTTATCAACTTAGAGTTAAGTTTAGTGGTTACCATTTTTTTTAATCGATCAATGATATCTTGTAGGTGTCATAGAATCGGCCAAGGAAATATAGCATATCTTCAAAAAAAAAATGGTAGAAATCGGTATTTCATATCTATATTTTTATCAAAATAACACAATTTTAAATGTAAAACCTAAATTTGTTTAATTATTTATCATTATCTTCATCAATACCTTCAGATAAGTCAAATATCTCAATGATGTAACGGCTCGCGGATGAACCAGGGCTGACAATATTTCAAATTATGAACATTTCTTGCTAACTTAAACTGCGGTTTTCTCAGAAGAGGCACAAAAGGGCAGGCTAATTTTTTCAGAATTTGTATT
The DNA here is from genome assembly GCA_035046095.1 of Drosophila pseudotakahashii. Lineage (NCBI taxonomy): Eukaryota > Metazoa > Arthropoda > Insecta > Diptera > Drosophilidae > Drosophila > Drosophila pseudotakahashii. Next base: position 1,978,810 of record JAWNOE010000254.1, read on the forward strand.
CAAATATCTAAACTTTTTTTTAAAAAAAGAATTAAACGGGGATCTAGGGAATAACACTACTTTACGTCCAAGAATATCCAAAAAAAAACCCAATTTTGTTGACCACTCTAAAAAAATGTAAAAAAAACGTTATTATGCACTCCAATTTTTTTTCTTTTCGTAATATTCTAAGAATTGGTTGCTCTTAAAATTTCAATTGTTACATATACAACTTAGGCTCTTGACGCTTTCAGAAAAATTTCAAAGATTTATAAAAATACTTTTTTTTCTTATTGGCTAAAATTCTATTTCGAAAAATCAATTTTAAAAATCTGTAGTAGGAGACCCATTTATTACAGATCATTTTTTCTTTTTGATTTGTATAGAGAATTAAATTGTTTTTAAAGTTGCATTGCAGCATTTTGGAAACTCTTAAAAAAAAAAAACATTTTAGCAGGATTTTTGTTCTAGGCGCCCCAGTGTGCGTCCGATCGACAAGCGCTTTAACCCTGATCAAGATTGTGTGGGAGTTATGTATGTATAGGAAATATAACACGATCAAGCTACACAAAATTTTGGAAAGTTGACTTTGTATGGAACAGCTGATTAACAGCTGAACAAAATTCAAAAATTCGGCAATTCAACAGCATAGGGAATACCTAGAATATTTGCGTTGATTGGGACCGTCTTGTCTTGGGAGCTAAATGCGTCAATGAAAAAGACCACCCTAATGTGCACACAGTCATACAAGTTAGTTTATGCATGTGTATATATATGAACGCAAAGATCGTTCATAAACGTTTCACATGAGTCCTCTTGATGACCACTCTATTGTATTCAATTAAAACCATTTATAAACATAATAAATTGTTGTGCTCTTGAACTTCAGTTCATCGTTGAAAGTGCAGTATGCCCCTTTACAAACAGAGCAACGTAAATCAGATACCATAAATGTACCATCATAATATACATATGAACACACATATGTGTGCAAATAAACACATTTGTATGTATGTATGGAAGCATTTGTATGAACGTGTATGTACACTTATAATATTTTAGCGATAACAAACATTTATAGGAACACGTACCAATTGAACATAAGTACATATATAATTATCTATTGGTATTTATTTATATTCATACACATGTACAACCGAATTCTATTTCCAACACTAGGCAATTGTGTGTATTTACATGTACTTATTGAATGTTTTATATTGAACTAACAGTTGAGCTATAGCTTCGCACATATTTCACTTGCTTCGCGTTATAATTAATTGGATTATTCATCGCCAAAAAGCACATAGTTAACTGAAGTAAATGAAGGTATCCAAATACGAAGTAGTAATTATGTTTTTCCCATAGAGAACCAAAATATGAAATCTCAGAGATCTGTTCTGCTGGCTGTGCGGTTGGATGACGAGGTGGAACTGAGCAGCTGATCAAAGGCGATAATGCTCAACAGCCATTTACTTGGCATGACAGAGAGATTTTTAAATCTGTTCAGAGCGCATGCCAATAGGTACTTTAATAATGATGATCTTTCTTATAGGGAATTCTTTCTTTTTTGGTTTGAATATTGCAATATAAACTAATAAATATTCCTTACTTGGATCTTACGTCAGAACATATGGATCGGTTCGACAAATGGTGTCAATGATGTCAACTTTCAAATTTTTCCAAGGCCCGCCATTTGAATGGCATCAGAAATATCGATAAATCAGAAAAAGTATAATGCAGACCATTGTGACGTATTAAGCCTTTTTCAGCCTATTACTCAGTACGACGAAAACTACTAGCTAACCATAGGAGTAAGCGAGAGGACAATAGGTAGCTAAAGCCTTTAGCCGGGGACTTTTTTCACCGCGGTACTAAGGAAATGGTAAGGAAATACCAAAAGAATACCAGATTTAGCAAGTGAATTCCGATAAACGTCCTTAACCGCGGCGCAAAGAATAACAAATTTGATCTTTGGCTGTGTTTGTGCAGAAGCGGTGTGCCAATAACAAATTAAAAATGGAAGGAAAAACCCAAAAAACCACTGAAAAAATACCTGCAGAAGTTGCGACAATACCTATCTCCATGCCAACACGTTATTTGCATGTAGCATTATCTCATTGTAAATCAGCTGGGTTCACAAACAGCAAACAAATTAACTGGCGCCAATTTTAAAATTTTACAAAAGGTTGAGCCGACCTGTTTCGCAAGCTTTAAATTGCTGTTGGCATGTAAATCATATTAAAATTTCTAATGCAATGGCCGCAGACGCGAATTGAGTTTTATTTTAAGTTTTATAAAATAAAACTCACACATAATCGTTATTGATGATTTTTATTTTTTTACTAATCAATGCCTCCTGAGTTTTATAATAAAATTCAAAATGTAACTATTATTTTTGATAAAAAAAAATTAAAATCAGAAATAAGTTTTTCAGTGAGAGTTTTATAAATAAAACTTATAATTACGGTCCCTGGTATAAATATAAGAAAATTCATTGCAACCTTGTAGGAAGTAGGCGTTTTGATTTTTGACAACTTAAAAACAACATTTTAAATAGGCACGCAAAATCTGGAATCACTCTAACTGCACCGATCGAGTCAGTATTAAACTATAGGTATTTATTTTATCTGCAAGGGTATATAAGCTTCGGCTGGCCGAAGCTAGCTTAATTTCTTGTTTCGTTTCAAAACTGTTTCGGTTGATCAAAAACCATTTGAACTGAACGGAAAACAAAAAAATGTCTTTTGCTTCTACATACGTGTACGTGTGAGTGAAAAAGTTTCAAAAGTTCGGCTTTAATTTGAAGTATTGACGCTTGCCTTAAAAATCAGATATTTTTATGTTCTTTAATGACATGAAGCTGCATTCCCCACTTCTCAACGCGCTCGCACTGGTTGTGCTAGCTAAACCGGCGACTCAAGTATCGGTTGAACGCGCATTCTCGGCGCTTCATTTCATTTTAAGTGAAAAAAGAAGTGCATTAAGTGAAAAAAATTAAAGTTCGCTGTTAATTGTAAAGCTGAACTCTGAATAAATAATATATATTTACCTATTTAATTATTTTTTTTACATATGTATGTGTTTTTATGTGGGTACTTTCTGTTGGGCATTATTTTAATAAAAGTAAAAACCGCGAGTTCTTCAGAAGATGAAGGGCATTGTATTTATTTACTTGTGTAACAGCATCACCAATGGCGCTTTATCATAAAAGTTGTAAAGCCGCGAATTCTTTAGAAGATAATGGAAAAAAGCACAGGTGCTAATAATTAAGTTATTTATAGGTGTAAGGCAAAGGAAAGCAGGGTTCCGAAAACAATACATATGTATAGAATATGAAAATTTCTAACGCACAGTATACTATTCCTTGTGTATTATACATGTGTGAGATAAAATGTGAAGTATTCTATTCAAATAAAAGACACGAGAAAAATACATGTATTTTATTGTGACATGGAGAAATATCGATTTTTCGAAACATCGATGTTTTCGATGTTAATGTCAAAAAACATCGATGTTTATCGATGTTTTTAAATATAAAATGACATTTCTATTGGCCTGGCATATATTTGCATTTGTTTTTACATATATAAAAATGAACATAAATATACCTTTGCACAGGGTATTTTACTTTTAGCTAAAAGATGGCTACCAAGAGCAGGAGGCAGACCGGAACCAAAAAATCCAAACATATTTTTACTAACTGGGCCATTTAATGAAAAAAAAAAAAATGTTAAAGATTAAACGAAAAAACATTTAAACATAAGCATATTTAACTTACGCTATAGCGGCTTGTCCATATCTTTGCTTTTTGTTTTTTTATTTTTTAAATAACTTTGACCAGTTCAGCTCGGTTAAAAATAGATTTTTACTTCAAAAAAACATCGATGTTTATCGAGGAAACATCGATGTTTTTAAAATATCATTGAACATCGATCTATCGATTTTCACATCGATGTTTTCTGCTTTGTCGTAAAATTAAGAATCCAGGTTTATACTACATACGGGGGTTTAAATTAAATTAAATTAAATTAAATTAAATTAAATTAAATTAAATTAAATTAAATTAAATTAAATTAAATTAAATTAAATTAAATTAAATTAAATTAAATTAAATTAAATTAAATTAAATTAAATTAAATTAAATTAAATTAAATTAAATTAAATTAAATTAAATTAAATTAAATTAAATTAAATTAAATTAAATTAAATTAAATTAAATTAAATTAAATTAAATTAAATATGTAGTGGAAAATAAAGCGAAAAACTTTTCTGTGTGAACAGACTATAAACTGGTACATGCATGCGAGTGGAGATAAGCCCCAATGTGACTTTTCAATTGCTTTTTTTTTTAATACTTTCAGACCCGTAAATATTTCGATGGTCTTGGTTTCCTAACATTTCTTTTTCTTTTTAGATAGCGAGATAGCGAGTAAATAAAAATTTGGCCCTCTGTTTCAGATTCCACCTTTCCTCAATCGCCGCTATGTAAGTAACGCTAATATATCATTTAGCATTAGTCGCGTTCAACATGATACCTGCTCACTGATGGATTTCTTACAATTATTCTGCTGTTTTTGTTAACAGAACACGGCCGCCTAAAATCGCTGTTGCAACTTTGGGCGAAACAGTGTTCACATAGAGAAACGGCTTCAGCGCCGCTGACCGGCAAAAACAACCCCGAAACCGAATTAGAGGACGTAAAAAAGTAGTTTGCATGAAAATAATAGAATTACAACTCAACACTAATTTAAATTTTAACGTTTTCAGCGGAAAAATTAGTGGTTTATTGCACTATTTTGCAGTCCTTTAAGGCCATTGTGAGCGTTTGAGTATGCGTGGCGCGCGGCTGAAACAAACTTGCACTGCGTAGGAAGCCCATTGCCTTGCGAACTTCTGACTTATTCCCTAAATTACAAAATTGCTCAGCATGCCGATATATATATTTATTTTTTTGCGACAAATAAATATCAAAACTTTTTTAGGTCGTTACTAGTTTTTTACCCCGACAAGAGGTGTTTTTGTTTGATTTTAATGATTTTTGATGTCAGAAGTATTATATTAAGAGCAATGTATGTTTGTATGTTTGGAAAACATGATTAGCACGTTTAAATAGGCCGGCTTTAGAATGCGTCTAATCATTTACAGTGGCGGACAAAAGTCTACATACGACCCCCTTTTTGGGAGTTTACCCACTCCTATTGCTTTTACGGAAAAAGTAATGATGCAGTTTTGTTCTAAATGTTATTAATATAAAAAAACCAAAATTTTATTCTTATTCATAAATAACTTTTTTAGTTACAACCAAAAAACTTAAAAAAGGCAGTGACGAAAGTGTACATACGATCTTTCAAATTATGTTCAAATATGGTCTAATATTGAGAACGAACCATAATACCCTCAACCAAGACCGAATTTTCAACTTCCGAGGCTTCAACTGATCCCCACACCATGACTTTTCCACCATACTCCCACCACAGTAATAATTTGGACCGTAAAGCACTTCGGTGGGAGTGTCATGGTGTGGGGAACAGTTGAAGCCTCGGGAGTTGGAAATTCGGTCTTGGTCGAGGGTATTATGGTTCGTTCTCAATATTAGACCATATTTGAACATAATTTGAAAGCAGCTGTGGACAAATAATGCCTCGGAACCATCTTAAGTTTTTTGGTTGTAACTAAAAAAGTTATTTATGAATAAGAATAAAATGTTGGTTTTTGTATATTAATAACATTTAGAACAAAACTGCATCATTACTTTTTCCGTAAAAGCAATAGGAGTGGGTAAACTCCCAAAAAGGGGGTCGTATGTAGACTTTGGTCCGCCACTGTATGTTTCTGAACGTATGTATTCTGTTTAGATGTACATCAAAACCAAAAAAAAAAAAGTTTGGGCAAAGTTTTTTGAATCGTCAATGGGAAGCAAGTACAAAAATTAATTTAAAATATTCCAAAACAATTCTCAAAAACCTGATGAGTGGCTTAAAAATTAAGGAGATAAGGTATCATTTGTCAAAAAAGCATTGTAGAAGAAAGATTTTGAAATTTGGCTGTGACTTTTAAATTTTGAATGCGCCCACCTTCTCTTGTGGCGGAGTTATATTAAATTTTCAGACATGTAACTATTTAAGTCCGAAAGGATTAACAAAATAAGAGAGAACCCTACAGTCGGGTGCCTCGACTATCAGATACCCGTTACTCAGCTAAAGGGAGTGCGAGGGAGATGGATATATAAAACTTTGATCACGTATAACTTTTAACGAATGGTCCGATTTGAAAAAATCTTTGAAGGTGTGGGCGCCAGAAAATTGTTGAAGTCGATTGTGGGCGTTGGAGGGGGCGTGGCCCTCGGCTGAATCAAACTTGCGATGCGTAGGAAGCCCAAGAATTTGTGTGGATAATCCGAACTTTTTAGCTTTTGTAGTTTCCGAGATCTTAGCGTTCATACAGACGGACTAACGGACATGGCTAGTGATCCTGATAAAGAATATATATACTTTACTTTAAGAAAGGTATCCTACTATTAACAAGAAAGGAAGCTAGCTTTGGCCAGCCGAAGCTTATATTCCCTTGCAGATAATTTCATCAACAATGATATAATTTTTGTCCTATTAATTTCCATTTAATTTTCTGACCGTTCCTATGGCAGCTATCACTATGGACGGCAGTCCATGTAGTGACGAAGCGCACAAGGAGAGTGTGCGAAGGCGATTACTATATATAGCCGCAAAATTGAAAATCTGCTGTAATAGTCCGATCGTAATGTACCAAAAAAAAATGTTTTTTTAAAATTTAACATATGCGCCATTTTGTTAGTTACAATCGGCTTTTGTTAAAAAGGTGGAGCCATTTTGAATTTTTAATATATCGAATTTTTTTACAAGGGCTCGGCTTTTTTCTATGGGCGACTCTCCTTATGGAATTCATGTTTTCTCATCGTTTACTAGTCCTTTAACAATTTTTAATGATTAAAAGTTAAGATTAAAGTCTTTTGACAATTTCTGAATGACAAAAAGTAAAAAGTCATTTTCTAATCTATTAAAAAATTTATTTAGCCGTCCATTTAATAATAAAATATTAAAAAATAATTATTAAAATATGTAAGATAAAATACAAATATAAAAAAAAATGTTTTATTAAATTTTATAATTTTTTTTTAAAATTTTTTTTTAAATTTAAAATAAATGTTTTAAAATGTTTAATAAATTACATAATACAAAAAAATAATAAATAAAAAAATTTTAAAATTATTTTTCTTTAAATGGACGGTTTAATAAATAATTGTAAGCCCTACTTGCTACAACGTGTTTTCATAGAAAAAAGCCGAGGCCTTGTTAAAAAATACACATTTTTAACAAAAACCGATTGTAACTAACAATATGAAACATATGTTAATTTAAAAAACATTTTTTTTGGTGGGGATAATGTTAAATTTTTTTTTTTTTATCTTAATTTGTTATTATTTTTAAAAATGAAAAACGCGTTTAAAAAAATTTTTTTTTCTAGAAGAAGTTTTAGAGGAATAAATGCAAAAGACACTAAGTCAATTGGATTACTGCAACCGGAGATACAGAATTTTAAAACTCACGTTTTTCGGCCAACTAAAAAAAAAATCGAATTTAAAAAATAAAATAATTTTCCGAATAGTACTCGTAAAAAATTTTTCAGGCAAATCAAAAAAGGGAAAAAATATTTTTAGCCAAATCCGTTAGGTTTGTAAAAGAACCGCACATGTCCGTATCCAAACTGTATTTGGGGTCATGGAATCATTACAATTGTTTTCAGGAGTTGCAAATAGGAAACTTATGTTTTACGACTTTTGGAAAAACCCGCTGCTTTAGCGGGAAAAAAGCTAAAAATAGCGATATTTCATTTATTTATTTATTTAAAGCTACAGACACGTTTAAAAGTTATTTTGAAATACTTGAACGCCTTTTTAAGTTAATTCGTTTAAATACAATAGGTTAAAAAATATGCATTTAAATGTATATACAAACAAAAACTTCTGATATTAAATAAAAACACCTCTTAACGAGGTAAAAAACTAGTGACGATCGCACCTTCAACATACAAACGTTCTGATATCAACATTTGTTATTACACTCGTTATTAAATAAACTTTATAATATTTTCTCATTCGGCACGCTGCAATATAAAATGCATGTGAAGGGAAAAAGGCTAGAATACTTTGCTAGTACTTTTCGAAAAGTTTGAGCACGATAGCTTTAAAACTGAGAGACTAGTTTGCGTAGTAGTTTGTAGACGGACAGACGGACATGGCTAGATCGACTCGTCTAGTGATGCTGATCAAGAATATATATACTTTATGGGGTCGGAAACGTCTCCTTCACTGCGTTGCAAACTTCTGACTGAAATCATAATACCCTCTGCAAGGGTATAATGAGATATTTTCAAAATAGTTAAAATTTTTACTATTGATAGTAACATATCTGTTTATTTTAATTGATCATATTGTATATTGGGATAGGTAAATATTTTATCTTCCTGAAAAAACGATCATTTTATTTTGTCCTATGTGGGAATCGATCCCGGTCTTCTGCGCGAGAGTCAAATAGGGTAGCCTCTGGTCTACGAAACTATTTAAAAGCCCTGTGGCAAAACCAAAGGCTGCTTCTAGGGGCAATTCTATTTTTAGAATAGTGCACTATTACCTTAAAAGTAGGAAAATAGTCCACGTTGGTATTGATTTTATGTATTGAAAACTTTCCATCACTAGCTTTAAGCTAAGTCTAATAATATTTTTAAATATTGAACTTAAAAAACGAATAATTTGTTTATTAATATTAAGGAAAATAGTTGTATTTAATTGTGAGTAAAAATCGACTTCAAACTATTCCTAAATTGTAGGTCTATTGGCCAATTTTAAGGTTACGATGGCCTATAAAAATCTTTTAAGCTTTACCTAAAAAGTAGGAACATAGTCCACATACTAATATTTTCAGGTATGATCCAAAAAATAAAAATAGACTAAAATTTTAGATTAGGTAGAGCTCATCTATTTTAGTCTATTTTTATTTTTTTGGTCATACGTTACCTAAAAAATAGTCCCACATTTATCTGGGTGTAGTAGTCTCCTCGCACACACTCCCGGTGCGATACGTCGCTACTGTAACGCCCACAATCGCCTCAAAAGAATTTGAAAATACAGATTTTGTAAAAGTGTAAGTGCTATTATCTTGTGTTTATTAATACCTTTCGTCATAAATCGCCGAAAATGTGATCACGTAATATATGGACAGCCTTTTACCACAGATTGGCTTATGCTGGTAGGTAAGGTGAAAAGGGCCCTAGTAAAAAAGTACCACTGTTTGGCCAATAATAATTAGGAAGTACGGAGTTTGAGACTAACTTCATCCTTTGTATGTGAATAAAGGTAAAAACCCCTGTGTGCAGACTCATAATAATACCGGATCTCAATCTAGTAAAATTCAGCAGCACGGTACTATGGCCAGGATCTAAAAGCCCTGCAACTTCGGCTCTTTGTTGTTCTCTGTTTGGGCAGATCGAACACTTTGATCTCTCTAGTTGTTCCTCACAGCGGGTAAGAAAGTCGGCGTACATGGTCTTAGGGAAACGTTAAAACTGTTCGATCACGATCTTAGCAGTGCAACCCTTAGGAGCCGAGAAGGGAAGAGGGTTAGCCGGTCTGCTATCGATTCTCGTGTGAAAACATGCAATTATGGTTTTGTTTGTATTATTCTGAGATTGCATTTACAAGTTTGTTGTTTTGTATTCGAAATATTGGGTTCTGGATTTCTATGATCATGTGAAACTACTGTTTGTAAGTGCCCAACGGCGCGAAGGGTTTTAATATTATACATAAAATGTCATACATGTAAAGGTAAGCTTGTGAACAATTGGAAGTTAAAGCTCCAAAGAATTGTTATACCCGTTACTCGTAAAATAAAAGGGTATATTGTATTCATGCAATAGTATGTAACAGGTAGAAGGAAGCGTGTCTGACCCTATAAAGAATATATATTCTTATCTTATATCTATATTCTTGATCAGGATCACTAGCCGAGTCGATCTAGCCATGTCCGTCTGTCTGTTTGAACACTGAGATCTCGGAAAGTGCAAAAGCTAGAAAGTTGGGATTAACCACACATATTCTTGGGCTTCCACCGCAGCGCAAGTTGGTTTCAGCCGAGCGCCGCACCCACTCTAACGCCCAAAATCGCCTTAAAGGTCTTTAAAATGTGTCTGGCGCTCACATCTTTAAAGATTATATAAATTTTAAATTAGTATAAATTTTGTTGTGTTTAAATATACCTATCAAAATTTAAAATCAGACCATTCATTAAAAAGTTATAAGCAAAAATTGATATTGCATATCTCCGCTGAGTAACGGGTATCTGATAGTCGAAGTTCTCGACTGTAGCGTTTGTTTTTATTCCAAGTCCGTTAGTGAAAAAGTCGGTACAATTAAGTTACAATTTGTATACCCGTTACTCTTAGAGTGAAAGGTTATATTGTATATGGGGTAAAGTATGTAATAGGTAAAAGGAAGCGTTTCCGACCCCATAAAGTTTATACATATATTCTTGATCAGGATCACTAGCCGAGTCCATCTAGCATCTTAGTAACTATAAGAGCTAGAGAGTTGGGGTTTTGGATTTAGATACCATAGCTTCCCATTCAGAGCAAGTTTATCATGCCGTTGTGCCACTTATTTTAAAGTTGGTAAGCTGAGTAACGGGTATCTAATAGTCAAGGCACTCGACTATAGCGTTCTCCCTTGTTTTACTTACATATGCACATAATTCCTAAAAAAATATCTTTAGCAAACACCTCTTTGGGACCTACGGCTGCAGCCGAAACCTTAGCTTCAGCTAATTTAAGTTTGTGCAGTTAACTATGTTATCTATATTATAAACTGGTCAAATTTTGATTTAAAACATTAATATAATTAAATATTGTTGTTGTAGGAATTCCACGCGAATTCAGACTTAAGCGATAATCACTACCCTATAATCCTTCCTCTTCTTGTTAATCGTGCGATGCCTGATAAATAATGTTTTAGAACTTTACAAAAAATATCGCTATCGAATTCCAAAAATAAACAAGAGAAAACGCTATAGTCGGGTGCCCCGACTATCAGATACCCGTTACTTAAAGAAGTGCGAGGGAGATAGAGATATAATACTTTGATCGCGCATACCTTTTTAAGGAATGGTCCGATTTGAAAAATTTATTTTACATTTCGATAGGTATTGATAAACACAATAAAACTGCGTCAGAAACCTTTTAAAATCGTTTAAGGCGATTGTGGGCGTAGGAAGCCAAAGAATATGTGTGGGTAATCCAAACTTTCTAACTTTTATAGTTCCCGACATCTCAGCGTTCATACAGACGGACAGAAAGAAAGGCGGACATGGGTATATCGACTCGGCTTGTGATCCTGATCAAGAATATATATACTTTATAGGGTCGGAAAAGCTTCCTTCTCCCTGTTACATACTTTTGCACGAATACAATATACCCTTTTACCCTACGGGTATAAAAAGAAAGGAAGCCAGCTTCGGCCAGCAGAAGCTTATATACTCTTTCCGATCCTTCCTATTATCTTACAAAAACATTAAATTTATATATGTCATGACAATCAAAATTTTAACTGCTTTATTAATTTGGCATTAACTTTTTGATCCTTTCTATGACAGCTATATAACAGAATTTTACAAGAAATTTATTTGTTTTCGAACTTTCCCGGATTGCATCTCCGTTAATCACAACGAGTAATAGCTTTTCGGAAAGGTGCATCTATTGCCTTTTAAATAGTGTCAGTTACAAGTTTGTCGGTCTAATGGTTTTCGCGATCTGTTAGGTTTTATAAAAGAAATGCAGAAAATCTGAAATTTGGCGAATTTCTTTAGAACGGTACTTTGGACATTTTTTTTATTTGTTCAGCGTGATCAGCGACTCAAAACTAAACAAAAAAAAGTGGTCTCAAGGTTTATCTATTTTGCTGTAAACTAGTGTAATATAGTCGTTAAATTTAATATACAATTTTGAAATGTTGAAGAAAGGCCAAAATCCAGAGAAGAAGAGAATGTAATAAAAATCAACAAATATGTAATTTATGTTCTTATTAGTTTCCATTTAAAAATGTAATACGGAATTCAGAAATATTTAAAAAATAATAGTCCCAAGATTAAAAGGTAGCATTTTTTTTACTACCTACCAATAGAAAGAAGACTTTTGTGAAAGTTTTATCCCGATAGCTTAAAAATTGAGAGACTAGTTTGCGTAGAAACGCACAGCCGGACAGACCGACATGGCTATCATTTTTGTCTGTGCTCTGGGTAACAACTTTGTTACCTAAACATTTTTAAATTGCATTCATTTTAAACCCCCTTAAGAATGAAAAGCACTTGGTACTGCTGAGCACAAGGGCACTGGGCACTAGCAAGCACTTGCCACCACTTTTATTTTCTTAAATTTGATTTTAATCCGCTGATAATATTTTAAGACTTTCTCTTTCGCTCGGTTGAGTTTAATGCGATTTAATCATGCCATATACAAGGGGTGTATGTGAACTTGGGTGCCGAGAAGAATGTGATGAGAGAAAAAGATATAGAAATAACACAGATTACACTAGTTTACAGCCAAAATTAATGTTAGCTATTTTATAAGAATGAATTATCCAAATGGATATTTACTTATTAAAAATACAAACAGTCATAACGCAAAAAATTGTATATTTTTTAAAGAATTTTTTTAATTAAAAATTGTTTTTATAATTTTCTAGCTCTTAAGTATTTGTCAGAGCATGTAAAAAACAGTTGATCGTTTTTTCGTTTCCTGTCTCGGTCTGAACGAAACCGAAAAAAACTTAAAAATTTGGTTTCGGTCTGAGCGAAACCCTTCATTTCATTTTGTTTCGGTTTTCGGTTGGCCGTTCTCAGCTGTGAAAAAATTTTTTCAGTCCTTCAAAAACCGTTTTTTGGGACCGTTTGGACGAAACGGTCCCAAAAAACTGTTAGTAGATGAACAAAACTTTGAAATGCTTAGTAAAAACGGTCTTTTTTGACAGTTCTTCCTTTCCAGTACAGTACATTTATTTAAAAATATATATATAGTAATTAACGTAATTATTAGCACCTGTGCTTGTTACCATTATCTTCTAAAGAATTCGCGGTTTTTAACTTTTAAGATAAAGCGCCATTGGTGATGCTGTTATACAAGTAAATATATACAATGGCCATCATCTCCTGAGTATTTCGCGGTTTTAAGTCTTGTAAGATAAAGCCTCTAAGTGATGGCGTTATACGAGTGAATATATAAAATGGCCTTCATCTTCTGAAGAGCTCGCGGTTTTTTATTTTGTTTGATAAAGCGTCTAAGAGATAGTGTTATACGAGTAATTCATCTTCTTCTTCCATCATCTTCTGAAGAATTCGCGGTTATTCATATTTTACATAAGGTAAAAGTATAACTGGAAATATTGGTCTGCTAAAGTTCAGTACTTCGCGTTCAAGCTTAAGAGACAATAATAAAATCCAAAATACTCTTTGTTTAAGATTTTTAAATTTTAAAAATTTAAACTCCGTCGAAATATAAGAAAACATTCAAAAAAAGTCAGAAATGTAACATTTTGAACTTTAAAAAAATCTTTAAAAAAAACTGTGGCATCGAAATACAAGAAAGGAAGCTGTCTTCGGCCAGCCGAAGCTTATATACCCTTGAAGATCATTCCTATTCATTTATAAAACATTAAATTTAAATTAATTTGCGTATATGTTACAACAATCCAAATTTTAGCTGCTTTCGTATTACTTTGGCATTCGTTTTTTGATCCTTCCTATGGCAGCTATATAACATAAGCGTCCGAATTTTGTTAAATTTAATTCGAAATTTTGAAATGTTAAAGAAAATCTATATCCCAGAGAAGAAGAGAATGTAATAAAAATCAACAAAGATATAATTTTTTTCCTTTTATTTTCCGTTTAATTTTTCGACCGTTCCTATGGCAGCTATATGATATAGTCATCCGATTTTTTAAAAATTTTATTCGAAATTCAGAAATATTTATAAAATAGTATTCCCAAAAGTACAAGGTAATATTTCAAAAAACACCAAAGCTAGAATTTTTTACGGTTTTTTTTCGATCCTTTCAATGGGAGCTATAAGATATAGTTGTCTGATCCGGTCGGTTCCGACATATATACCTGCAATAGAAAGAAGACTTTTGCGAAAGTTTGATCCCGATAGCTCTAAAACTGAGAGACTAGTTTGCGTAGAAACAGACAGACAGACGGACAGACGGACAGACGGACGGACAGACGGACATAGCTAGATCGATTCGTCTAGTGATGCTGCGTAGGACGCCCAAGAATATGTAGGGGTAATCCCAATTTTGTAGCTTTTATAGTTTCCGAGATCTCAGCGTTCATCCGGACGGACAGACAGAAGGACAGACGGACATGGCTAGATCGACTTGGCTCGTGATCCTGATCAAGAATATATGTACTTTATAGGGTCGGAAACGCTTCCTTCTCCCTGTTACATACTTTTTCACGAATACAATATACCCTTTTACTCTACGAGTAACGGGTATAACGAGAGAGAACGCTAAAGTCCAGTGCGACACAGAGCGGGAGCTATTGGTACCACAAGCCATCTATAGGTTTTAGCGTTAAGGGCGTTTGTGGGTATTAGAGTGGGCGTTTTTTAGGTTAATCATAAGTTTTGATTTTGATTCAAAACAAATCAATTTCAGTTTACATTCCATTTTAGTATCAAAACTGAGGGGGCCACAGTTTTTTGCGGTTTTTGGGGGTTAGAGGAGGCATCACGTATTGAAACATTGAAACAACCATTCGATGCGTAGGGACCCCTAGAATCTGCATGTATAATGTCAATCTTCTAGCTTTTATAGTTTCCGAGATCCCAGCGTTCATACAGACAGACAGGCGGACATGGCTAGATCGACTCGGCAAGTGATCTTGATCAAACATATTTTTACTTTTTAGGGTCTGAAACGCATCCTTCTACCTGTTACATACTTTTTCACGAAATCAATACATATATATAATGAAGTAGATTTTGAATTTGAAGCATTGTCGAATGCCTAATGGAAAGTAATGACACATATAAATAATTAAATGAGGACAATTACATTAAAAAGAGATAGATATTAATTACTTCAGTGGCACATTTTAGCATTTTGTTGAAGGGAAATAGAATGCACGGCTCCAATCCTTGAAGCCCAGCATGGTTTCCTTTAATTACGTATGAGCTCTACACACTTTGCGACCAGTAGGGTGTTGTCGCACGAATCGCTTTTGGTCTCCTGTTAAGTGATAGTCTTCAAACAGAGGGCAATGGGAATGCGAGGTAGGTGGTCGGTGGTCGGGTGTGGGAGGCGCGGCCACGGTATGCTCATAATAATTGAAGCATATTCACAGTGGTTGCCTCTTCCAGAAGGGGCGTATGTGAACCCCCGTGGGCATACAGCACCCACACCCATAGCTGGCTTCCTAGGGATTCCCCTTTAGCCCTTCCCAAAAGGCCTTTCCTTGTTTATATTTGGTTGGCTGGCCAAATGCTTGGCTGGTCATCGCTGGTCCGGGTACGGTGCTCGGCTTTGGTTTTTGGCGAGTTGAGTCTGGCGCTGCTTTAATTGTTTAATGGCTCGTTACTTGAATTCCCAGTGGGGGACTCATGGTGCGTCTGTGCTAACTGGCATTTTCAAGTGCGATAATTGTAGCGTTTTATTACGGATTAAGCAAATTTTCTGTAAATTATATCTCAGGAACAATGTCACTTTATATATTATGTTGCTGTTGAGACAGATACACTATCTCTAATAAATATTAAACCTAAGAAATGTGAAGCATTTAAGATATTGTATTCATTTTTATAACAATTTAAGGCAATGGAGATGCTTGTGGTTGCGGCTACGAGCCAACGGAAGAGACCTTAAGAGACCTTTAAAAACCTGGAAAGATTCATTCTGTAAATTACTACCCGGATACTTAAAATGCATCTTACTAAATTATTTATTATCTATAAAAAATATAATATTTTGAAACAAAAAGGAACGCTACAGTCGTGAGTAATTCTACTACACAGGTTTTTAGGCGTCTATTTTAAAAGAAGCAATTTATGTCAGCGACTTTTCATTTTTTATAAGTATATTTTTAATCTTTGACGGGGTGAAGATTCTAAACTAATTGAACTCAATGCTGTGTATATGAAAGTTAAAGGGCATTATTGTAACATATTTGCAAATAAATCAAAATTAAATGTTTTTGTAAGTTAATAGGAATGATATGCAAGGGTATATAAGCTTCGACTGGCCGAAGCTAGCTTCCTTTCTTGTTAATAATTAATTTGTGATTCTTACCAAACTACCCAACGACCAACTCTAACCTTTAAAATTACTCAGGTACGCAACCAAATATTTTTTTGTTTCACGGTATAGCTAAGAATGCAGAAAACAGATTTTTGTCTATATTTTGAATTATGTGGCCATATAATTGGACTTACCCTACATATTTTCGATGTAACGCTCTTAATACTCAATTGGTAGGACTTTAATGTTCTACAATATTTGAAGTTTTATAAAGTAGAACATGTTATTCTAAACTCATTCTGCAGGTGGCCATGAAGAAAAAACGCATCTTTAATTCGGACAGTATGTTTTGCTCTTCTTTTATGAATGATTATAGTGCGCGTTCTTGAATCAAGAATAAATCATTCTTAAAAAACCGAATTATCCGAAAATGTGTTTTATTTAAGAACAATATTTAATAATACCTAGGAGTAATGTAATCTTAAAAAATAATTTTTCTTGGTAGCCACAAACATTTTTAAATTGGTCATTTAAAGTTCTTAATTTCAAAAAAATCCGATTTTAATATCGTTAAATGGGGAATCATCAGTGGTACTAAAATTTCAAAAATAAAAAGTAATTTATCAAGTAAAGTTTGGGCATAAAACAATAGTAAAACATACTAATTAATTTACTAACCGAGAACAAATGTTGCTTAAATTAAATGGAAATTGCACTAAGTACTAGTGTTGGGTAAAAACTGCTAATTTGGGTGAACATCTTCACTTGTTCTATATTTCCTAATGAGTCAACTCACTCAGTTTGCTCACTTTTTCTCATTATACCCTTGCAGAGGGTATTTTGATTTCAGTCAGAAGTTTGCAACGCAGTGAAGGAGACGTTTCCGACCCCATAAAGTATATATATTCTTGATCAGCATGACAAGACGAGTCGATCTAGACATGTCCGTCTGTCCGTCCGTCTGTCCGTCTGTTTCTACGCAAACTAGTCCCTCAGTTTTAATGCTATCGGGCTCAAACTTTCCCAAAAGTCTTCTTCCTATTGCAGGTAGTATATATGTCGGAACCGACCGGATCGGACAACTATATCTTATAGCTCCCATAGGAAGGATCGAAAAAAAAAAACTTTAAAAAATTCTAGCTTTGGTGTTTTTATACCCTTGCAGAGGGTATTATGATTTCAGTCAGAAGTTTGCAACGCAGTGAAGGAGACGTTTCCGACCCCATAAAGTATATATATTCTTGATCAGCATGACAAGACGAGTCGATCTAGCCATGTCCGTCTGTCCGTCCGTCTGTCCGTCTGTTTCTACGCAAACTAGTCTCTCAGTTTTAAAGCTATCGGGCTCAAACTTTCCCAAAAGTCTTCTTTCTATTGCAGGTAGTATATATGTCGGAACCGACCGGATCGGACAACTATATCTTATAGCTCCCATATGAAGGATCGAAAAAAAAACGTAAAAAACGTAAAAAAAATTCTAGCTTTGGTGTTTTTTGAAATATTATCTTCTACTTTTGGGAATAATATTTTTTAAATATTTCTGAATTTTGAATAAAATTTTTAAAAAATCGGATGACTATATCATAAAGCTGCCATAGGAACTGTCTGAAAATTAATAGGAAACAAGAAAGGAAGCTAGCTTCAGCCAGCCGAAGCTTATATACCCTTGCAGATCATTTCTATTCATTTACAAAAACATTAAATTTAAATTAACTTGCGTATATGTTACAACAATCCAAATTTTAGCTGCTTTCGTATTAATTTGGCATTCATATTTTGATCCTTCCTATGGCAGCTATATAATATAGCCATCCAAATTTTGTAAAATTTAATACGAAATTTTTAAATGTTAAAAAAAGCCATATCCCAGAGAAGAAGATAATGTAATAAAAGTCAACAAAGATATAATTTTTTTCCTATTAATTTCCATTTAATTTTCCGACCGTTCCTATGGCAGCTATAGGATATAGTCATCCGATTTTTGAGAAATTTTATTCGAAATTCAGAAATATTTAAAAAATAGTATTCCCAAAAGATGAAGGTTATATTTCAAAAAACACCAAAGCTAGAATTGTTTAAAGTTTTTTTTTTCGATCCTTCCTATGGGAGCTATAAGATATAGTTGTCCGATCCGGTCGGTTTCGACATATATACTACCTGCAATAGGAAGAAGACTTTTGGGAAAGTTTGAGCCCGATAGCTTAAAAACTGAGAGACTAGTTTGCGTAGAAACAGACGGACAGACGGACGGACAGACGGACAGACGGACATGGCTAGATCGACTCGTCTTGTCATGCTGATCAAAAATATATATACTTTATGGGGTCGGAAACGTCTCATTCACTGCGTTGCAAACTTCTGACTGAAAACATAATCCCCTCTGCAAGGGTATAAAATTATATCTTTGTTGACTTTTATTCCATTCTCTTCTTCTCTGGGATATGGCTTTTCTATAACATTTCAAAATTTCGTATTAAATTTAACAAAGTTCGGACGGCTATATTATGTAGCTGTCATAGGAAGGATCAAAATACGAATGCTATAGTAATACGAAAGCAGCTAAAATTTGGATTGTTGTAACATATACGCAAGTTAATTTAAATTTAATGTTTTTGTAAATGAATAGGAATGATCTGCAAGGGTATATAAGCTTCGGCTGGCCGAAGCTAGCTTTCTTTCTTGTTTTTTTTGGTTTTTTTTTCGGATTTTCCTATGGGAGCTATGATAAAGTTGTCCGATCCGGTCATGTCTACCTAATTAAACAAAGTCTGTCGCTATAGAAAGAAATGACACATCACATTAATTGATTTTTAAATTTGAAGCTTAAGTGACGACTCGAACCGCCTCCGGCAAAAGTCTATATAAGCGATATTTGTAAAAAAGAGCAGGAAAGATGGCTGTGATGATAAAAAAAGTTAAAAGTACAATATTAGAGCTTACATTTACCACTATATATAATTACTTAATCCACACAGAGAAAAACTTTCGTTCTTAAGGTACATTTTTTTTTGTAAGCACGAGAACACTCGCTCTTGAAATCCGGGTAGGCACGTTTTGAGTTCAATTTTAATAACAAAACGGTGAAAAGGGAAAAGTTTAATTGAGTTTTATAACAGCTTTTTGATACATTTTAGATGACTGATTTGAGTAATTATTTACTTATTGAGATCAACAATGTAAACACCGCCAATTTAGCTTGATTAACATTAAACCACCATTAACTTAAAAAATTTCGTTCTGCTTTTAAGAACATTTTCAACTCAAATTTATTTTCTCTGTGCAGTGAAACCATCCAGGGTTATGCTAAAATATTATCCTACTCCTGGGTAAGAACGGATTCTTTTCCTCAAACTAAAAATCTGTTCAAGAAACTGGATCTGATGACATATTTTGCTCTCTCTTGCTGTGCTGCTTTTTGGATTCAGGACGGGCCGGGCGAAATACAGCTAGCCGCCCCTTTTCTCGGTTCCCACCCCTAAAATACAATTGCGTGCCGTGTGAAGTCTTGCGGACAGGCGATAAGAAGAACGACGCTTTTTTATGTCAGCACAAAAGCAACTGTTGCCGCACACACGCTAGCTGCATGTAATAGCCATCTGGAATCGGGAGTTCCTTCTTCATCTTAGATCTAAATAGGTGGCGGGAGTGGTGGCAAGTCGTTTATTTGGTGAGTGGCAGGCTATCAGCCTTCTTGCACCGCAATTGCTTAAGTTTAAAGAGTTCAGCTTTTCAGATGCGCCGCAAAAGCATTCAAATATAATGCAAATAATTTTTGTCGATATTTGAGCCAAAACTATGTTTTTGGGTGAAGCTCTATTTTTTCCATTCTGTTGAATTGCTTCAGAGCAGATGAAGGTGCAAAGAGTATTTTATTTTCAGTCAGAAGTATGCAACGAAGTGAGGGAGAAGTTTCCTACCCTATCGAGAATATGGATTTTTGATCAGCATCACTAGACGTGTCGATCTAGCCATGTCCGTTTGTCTGTCTGAGATCTCGCCAAGCGCCACGCCGACTGTTACGCCCACAATCGCCCTCAAGGACCTTAAAAAAGGATCTGGCGCCAACAACTATAAAGATTTTAAATAAGCGTAAACGCCATTTTATTTGGATTATTAATATCTACCCATAAGGTAGGTACTTTTTAAAACGGGTAACGGGTATCTGATAGTCGAGGTCCTTCACTATAGCGTGCTCTCTTGCTTTAAATTGAGAGGGGAAGAAAATTGATCTGTAATTGACCGACAGTGTCGGCTAACATTAAATGAGTAATGTGTTTTTTCCATAACTTCCAAGATATTATGAATTTGGTTGCGAAACTTTGTAGGGGAATGACTAAAGGCAAATAGTAATTTCCTTTATTATTTCCGTAATACGTTTTTAATTTTATGAGAATCGAATGTAAGAAGATCGGAAAAGTATAGTAAAGTCTTAATGAGTTCTTTGACTTCAAGAATAGAACTTGAGATATAAAAATGTATTATGCAGATTACAAACTGTAATCACAGCCCCCCCTTTTTCCTTCATATGAGCGTCTGCGGTTGGTGCTGTCACATATATGTATCAAATCATTAAAGTGACGATCCGGTCTCAGCCTTTTTATTTGTCGGAAACTAGTACTTGCAAATTAACTACATACAGCTTTGAAGCTGCGAATCCCGTTCTGAAATGATCTACTCAAAAATACTTGTGAGCATATCCTACTGTTGAGATAATTCTTACTCTTATTAATATGTGTCCGAACCCTTGGAGGCGGTCTGTGCTTGCAGCTGAAGCAGACTAAGCCGAAACGGAAAAACTTTTCACTGCACGAGCATGTGCCGTGTCGCTGGCACGTGCCACGTGGCGATTGCTTGAGCTGCGTTCCAGCTCCAGCGCCAGTGCGAAGATAATATGATGATTGCAAGGCTGCTTCAGTTTCCTGCGGGGGATTCGCTTTCATGTGCTACCATGTAGCCTAATAAAAATATTTGTTTCCTCCGCCGTCAGGCATTTTGTGATCTAATCTGAGCATATTAAATCTTGAATATAATAGGAACACCAGACAATCGAATGATTGAAAATGATTTCGACTTACCTGCAATTTTAAACCTTACATGTGCAGAAATAGGAAAATATGAAAAATATGATCGGCTAAACTAGAAAGTAACAATTTGAAAGTTTTTGCACAAGTGGAGAATAAAGAATTCTTTTATTTTTATACCCGCTACTCGTAGAGTAAAAGGGTATATTGTATTCGTGCAAAAGTATGTAACAGGGAGAAGGAAGCGTATATATTCTTGATCAGGGTCACTAGCCGAGTCGATCTAGCCATGTCCGTCTGTCTGTCTGTCCGTATGAACGCTGAGATCTGGGAAACTACAAAAGCTAGAAAGTTGGGATTACCCACAAATATTCTTGGGCTTCCTACGCAGTGCAAGTTTATTTCAGCAGAGCGCCACGTCCCCTTTTAATTCCAATTTAGTTTTAGCTTTGTCGCTCAGGACATCGTTTTAATTCTGTTTTTAAGTACCTCTTAGGGCCATGTCCTCGACCGCATGGTAAAGTTCAACTCCGGATTCCCATACGTTTTGTAACCCTACTTTGAATTTAATATAATAGTTCAAGAAAATTGTTTTATAAACCATCTCATGTTTTGTTCCTAAAAATGGCCTTGAATTTGGACAGTTTTTTTTAAGATAGTTCAATTACAGGTTAAAAACCACTCGGCTGCTCGAAGTGAAAAAAAAAGGAAAGAAGCCTTCAAAGGCAAAATAAACCTTAATATTTGAGGTGCTAGTGCATAATCAAATAACTTTCATATTAAATTTCATAAGAAAAAAGAAGTGAAAATATAACTAGTTAGCTTTCTTGAATATGCATACATTGCCGGAACTTCTTTTAGTTTACGTTTAAAAAAAAAATTCCACTCCTAGCGATGCATTCAAAAACACGCACAATTTAATACACCAAATATAGTCGCGGCTTACGGCTTCACGTATGTACATATGTATTAGAAGCCGCGAAGTCTGGCGTTTGAAATTTTTGACATACGAAATGAATGAATTGCCAAAAGTACAAGAATTGGTTTGCGCATACTTAATGATTTATAAAAAATCGATTTGTTATGAGCAAACTAACATTTGTATTAGTGAACTGAAAAATATTGGCCGGAATATTGTTCTTGAATTTGTGCATTACATTTAAATCGCCGTCATCCCCTGCAGTTGCCTGTTATAGTGTGCGTTAGTTTTTTTAATAATGCTCTTGGGCATTTTGAAACAAGCAAACTTCCGCCTTTCAGCCAGCACTCTTGCCGTCCCTTTCGGGCCACTGGCAAGGCGTACGCTTTGCGGCGCAAAAGCAGGACAGGACCAGCCTTTCGGAACTCAGCCTCCACATGTGAGGCCAGCTGTTGAGATGGTGAGCTGTGGAGCTGGAGAGCTGGTGGGTGTGACCGTGTTTAGGCTTGTCGACATTTTGCTAAACAACCATACGCCCACACCCACGCCCCCGCCCCTATATACGTACGCCTGTACTGCCAAAGCGGAAACGTGCGGGTAGTTAACGGAAATGTAAAGCGCTTATTGTATCGGAATGAAACAATTCTATTGGGCGACTGTGCTGGCTGTCGACTTGTTTCCTTATTCGTAAATTCGAAATCGAATTAAGTGCAACATGGGTGTAAGTGACTGCGGCGTGTGGGGCTGGAAGACCTTTAAGCAGGCTCTGAGCGGTATACACGGTACAGCGGCAGACCAGCCACTGCACCGTTTATGGCCAGCTATCAAAGGAACATTTAGTCTACGGCTGGATCCAAGGTAGTTTAGAATAAAACCACACCGATATGTACATATGTGTTTCTGGTGCGTCTGCAGTTGAGCCTCGCTTTAATTTAAAGATTCCGTTGCTGAGACATGTTCCTTATATCGAAACGCAGCTGCAAAATTGCATCGCAAATCGCTTTCTCCTCCCGCCACTCAGACGAGTTACTGTTACTGTATGGGTGCGAGTGCGACAACTGCTGTGCTTCAAGCATCAGCCAACCACAGCGCTTCCCCGTGGCAAATGGTGGTGAGTGAGCCAGCCAAATTGGTCCCCACCAATCACAGGCAGTTTCCTTTGCCACAGGCCCGGCTCTGAGCACAGGGGGACGCCGGCTGGCCAGTCGAAGGTCGGCCTAGTCGGTTTCTGGAACGGATCCGGGCAGGCAGGTCGCGGCACTGTTATTACGTCTTGCGCTCCAAAGGTAAATGCAGTTTCGCCGCCGTGTCGGGAAGTGTAAAAAGCATTGGCCGAGTTACTTTCTGCGATTTAAGCCGTTCCGTGTAATCTCCATATCGTCTGAAACTGCCAACGGCACTGGCTAGAGGTCCATCGGGGAATATTGCGGAAATAACGGAATCATGCAATGAAAATATAATACAAACGTGAGTGCGAGGAAAGTGGTGTACGAAAAATGAACAAGTGAACTAAAACAAAAGCGGCTGCTCAGTTTAATGTGTGTTCCCGTGTTCGTGACTCTCATGTCCCCATGGCGCCATCAACAATAGATTTTTGATCACCACAGGACGCGATTTCCACCGTCACCGTCAACGTCACCATCTGCACATATTCACTTTTGAAGCTCGGCTCGCCCTCCGAGGGCTCGCGCAGCGTGCGACCGGCAAAAAATAGAAAACAGTACTTTCCAGGATAAAGCTTTGATAAGCGTAGCCAAAGTCGATCGTGATTAGCAGTGCACTAGTATAAAAATCGAAATCTATATTGATTTAAGGAGATATCGACAATATCGCAGTTACAACGGCAATCGCCGAGTCCACAGTCATATAGTCATATAATGTTTACATTGCAACCAAATCCGACGGCCATGGGCACCGTAGTTCCTCCCTGGTCAGCGGGAACATTGAACATTCTACCGTCCTTGGAGGACATGGCTCACAAGGGTAAGCTCCACTACCGCACCATTTTCCATTCTCAATAGCGTGGTATTATTTGACAAATGCCGTTATAAACCGCAATCCGACACTAGAAATCAGCAAGAAGAAATTTCGAATATCCATTCCAGGGCAGTATAAGTCATTGCGGGTTATTCGATCAATTTAAAAGCTGGGAAATCGATACCATAACAAATAACTGAAGCTTAAGCCCCGCGGATCGGACACCAATATACATATATTACAACTGTAGGATTACATTTTCTAAATATGTAAATACATTTCGATTTTTTCTATACATATGTCTACAACTAAATATATGGTATGCTTTTTCTGTTTAAACAATAAGTCAAAAAGGTAAATACTTTTGAACGTAATCTAGGAACAACTCAAAGCAATATTGCAACAAAAACTATATCTTTAAAGCAGTGGAAGATCCAGGATTAAGTTTGACCCTATAAATTTGCAAAAGAAAACATTACAGAACGCTATAGTCGAGTACTTCGTCTATCAGATGCCCGTTACTCAGCTAAAGGGAGTGCGATGGAGATGGAGATATGCAGTCGTCAAAGCTACTGGCGCCATCTAGACGTTGTTTCATTTCTTGTCCACAACTTGTTAATAGATTGTCCGACTTTAAAACATTTTCTACATTTCGATAGGTGTTCATAAACACAACTATATGGTATTTACACTTTTACAAAATCTGTAAGAATGTGACCGCTTCTTTCCATACCTTCCGACTAATACAACAAACCTACTCTACGAGTAATGGGTATGATAACCAGTATTTGAAGAAAATTATCTCAGTAGCCTTAAAATGTCAAGGTATCGGATGGGACACAACTTTGGGCCATTTTTTTGCGATCATATCAAGGTTTCAAAATACAAGGCTACTGAGATAGTATGTAACAGGTAGAAGTAAGCGTTTCCGACCCTATAAAGTATATGTATTCTGGATCAGGATGACTAGCCGAGTCGATTCTTGCGCAGCACGAGTTTGTTTCACCACCGTGACAAGGCCACAAACCGCAAAAGTTTGTGGCACCCATATTTCCAAAGATTTTTATACAGTGCAAATTGTAGTTTTTGACCTTTCATTTCAAAGTTATAAGCAAAAATTTTAAAAATCCGCTAGATTGCGAGATATTTGGCAATCGCTTTGGTGTTTGCATATCTTTCTCACTAAATTTAATAGAGTACGCACTCGACTTTGTCGTTCTCTCTTGTTATACCCTTGCAGAGGCTATTATAATTTCAGTCAGAAGTTTGCAACGCAGTGAAGGAGACGTTTCCGACCACATAAAGTATGTATAAATTCTTAATCAGCACCAATAGCCGAGTCAGTTTCTATTCGAACTAGTCTATCAGTGTTAAAGCTATCGCGATGAAAAGGTATGAATGCCAAAGTAAAACGAAAGCAGCTAAAATTTGGATTGTTGTAACATATACGCAAGTTAATTTAAATTTAATGTTTTTGTAAATGAATAGAAATTATCTGCAAGGGTATATAAGCTTCGGCTGGCCGAAGCTAGCTTCCTTTCTTGTTTTTCATTATTTTTCCGATTATTTCTATGGAAGCTATAGTTAGAGATATAGTTGTCCGATCCGACTCGTTCCGATATATGTACTACCTGCAATAGAAAGAAGACTTTTGGGAAAGTTTGAGCCCGATAGCTTTAAAACTGAGAGACTAGTTTGCGTAGAAACAGACGGACAGACGGACGGAAAGACAGAGAAATAATCAAACAAATATAAGAAAATTCATTGTAACTTTGTAGGAAGTAGGCGTTTTGATTTTTTGACAACTTAAAAACAAAATATTAAATAGGCACGCAGAATCTAAAATCCCTGGAACTGCACTTATAGAGTTAGCATTAAACTACAGGTATCTACTTTATCTGCAAGGGTATTTAAGCTTCGGCTGGCCGAAGCTAGCTTCCTTTCTTGTTTTTTTATATTTCCGTATTTTGAACCAAATTTAATAAAATTCAGACAGTTATATTATATAGCTGCCATAGGAAGGATCAAAAAATTAGGGCCAAAATTTAATTTAATTTTATTTATTTATTTAGTATCCCAGCGCTACAAGTGCACACTTATAATTATGGCGCTAGTCACATTGATTTGATATTTTTAACTTATTATTTTTAAAATATTTAAACAATTTTCCTAACTTACTTACTTAATTACTTAATTACTTAATTACTTAATTACTAACATCAAATATTTTGTAGTTTTCAAATTACTATTATATTATTTTTTTATTTTTGTTTTTTTTTTTTTTTTAAATAATACGAAAGCAGCTAAAATTTTGATTGTTGTAACATATTCGCAAGTAAATCTAAATTTTTTAAATTTTTTTTAAGTTTTTTAAGTTAATAGGAATGATCTCCAAGGGTATATAAGCTTCCTTTCTTGTTTGAAATTGATATCAGCGGCAACTGGTTTGCATTTTCACACTACGATAAGATGATGATAAATCGCGCGGGTATTGGTATTGGCTAAAATTGTTTTACTTTCAATCTATAATACTAGTAATTAAATGTAAATGCTGTTTGGATTAAATCAGACACAAAACAAGAAAGAACGCTATAGTCGGGTGCCCCGATATATAAAACTTTGATTGCGCATAACTTTTTAACGAATGGTCCGATGTGAAAAATTGACATTTCGATAGGTATTGATAAACACAATTAAACTGCATTTTTACTTTCCCAAAACCTTTAACGGTGTGGGCTCCAGACAGCTTTAAAAAAATGATTTAAGGCTATTGTGGGCGTTAGAGGGGGCGTGGCGCTCTGCTGAAATAAACATGCGCTGCATAGGAAGCCAAAGAATATGTGTGGGTAATCCCAACTTTCTAGCTTTGGTAGTTTCCGAGATCTCAGCGTTCATCCAGCAGACAGACGAACATGGCTAGTGACCCTGATCAAGAATATATATATACTTTATATGGTCGGAAATGCCTATTTCTAGCTGTTACATACTTTATCACGTATACAATATACCCTTTTAGTCTACGAGTAACGGGTATAACAAGAGAGAACGCTATAGTCGGGTGCCCCGACTATCAGATACCCGTTACTCAGCTAGAGGGAGTGCGAGGGAGATGGAGATATAAACTTTGATCGGGCATAACTCGAGTGTCGGTTAACCATTCAAGAACAATAAAGATAAGTAAATTTGGTTTTCCAAGCGTCAATGTGAGATCTAACTTTTACAGGGACTCAGACTCCCTTTTAAGCCTTTTTCGGCTCGATAAAATTACAGCTGATTTCAAAAAGCCAACTAAGATAAAGAGAAGAAGTCACAGCTGATTTTGCCCTTGTAGTATACTGATGAAATAGCCAAACCCTGTCATTGCTTGCGTCAGTGGCGGATCTAAGATTTTGTTAGCTAGAAAATTGGAATTACCAACATACATATATTATTGAGCTTCCTACGTAGCGCAAGTTTGTTCCAGCCGAGCGCCACGCCCACTCTTACGCCCACAATCGCATTATACCACTTTAAAATGTGTCTGGCCCACATTTTTAAATATTTTGGAAAATTATAAATGCAATTTATTTTGGTGTTTATTAATACTTATCGAAATATAGGAGAATGTTTTCAAATCGGACCAATCCACTATGGGGAAAATGTCCATTTTGTTGGCATAAACTCTAGTTTTAAAGATAGTGTCTTGAAAATTATAATATGTACTGCTTATGCGCAAAAAAAATTTGTATTTTTTTTATTTAAAAAAAAAAAAACCCCACGGTTGTAAAAACACCACCCACAGCCACCTACACCCAGAAAACAAAATGGACTAAAAAGGGGCCTAATTACCTAAAATTTTAGAATTCATGGCCAGAAAAACGAGCCAAGGCCATGTATTACCTAAAATGTTGGTCATGTGGACGAAATTTTGTAAGCAGTCTTAGATTTATTTTTTGTGATCGTTACCTAAAAAAATGGTTAGTGGACTACATTTTTAGGTCAGAATATCCTAAAAATTAGATAATTTCAAAAAAGTTAAAATTTTTACTATTGATTACTATCAATATATATCAACATATCTGTTTATTTTATTTGATCATATTGTATATTCGGATAAGTAAATATTTTATCTTCCTTAAAACAAGAAAGGAAGCTAGCTTCGGCCAGCCGAAGCTTATATACCCTTGCAGATCATTCCTATTCATTTACAAAAACATTACATTTAAATTAACTTGCGTATATTGTATATTCGGATTATTGATTTCGTATTACTTTGGCATTAATTTTTTGATCCTTCCTATGGCAGCTATATAATATAGCCGTCTGAATTTTGTTAAATTTTATTCGAAATTTTGAAATGTTAAAGAAAAGCCATATCCTAGAGGAAAAGACAATGTAATAAAAATCAACAAAGATATAATTTTTATACCCTTGCAGAGGGTATTATGATTTCAGTCAGAAGTTTGCAACGCAGTGAAGGAGACGTTTCCGACCCCATAAAGTATATATATTCTTGATCAGCATCACTAGACGAGTCGATCTAGCCATGTCCGTCTGTCCGTCCGTCTGTCCGTCTGTCCGTCCGTTTCAACGCAAACTAGTCCCTCAGTTTTGAAGCTATCGGGCTCAAACTTTTTCAAAAGTCTTCATCCTATTGCAGGTAGTATATATGTCGGAACCGACCGGATCGGGCCACTATATCTTATAGCTCCCATAGGAAGGATCGAAAAAAAACGTAAAAAAATTCCAACCTTGGTGTTTTTTGAAATATAACCTTCTACTTTTGGGAATACTATTTTTATAATATTTCTGAATTACGAATAAAATTTCTAAAAAATCGGTTGACTATATCATATAGCTGCTATAGGAACGGTCGAAAAATTAGATGAAAATGAATAGGAAAAAAATTATATCTTTGTTGACTTATATTACATTCTCTTCTCCTCTAGGCTATGGCTTTTCTTTAACATTTTAAAATTTCGTATAAAATTTAAAAAAAATTCGGACGGCTATATTATATAGCTGCCATAGGAAGGATCAAAAATGAATGCCAAAATAATACGAAAACAGCTAAAATTTGTTCTGTTGTAAAATATTCGCAAGTTAATTTAAATTTAATGTTTTTGTAAATGAATAGGAATGATCTGCAAGGGTATATAAGCTTCGGCTGGCCGAAGCTAGCTTCCTTTCTTGTTTTATTTTGTCCTCGGTGGGAATCGATCCCCGGTCTTCTGCGCGAGAGTTTAAAAGCCCTTTTACTCTACGAGAAACGGGTATAAAAATAGTTTTTCAAAAGTGCAAACCCTACTCCCCCCTTAGCAGAATAACGAGCATCTGATAATTGTGTCAGCCTCTGATAAAATAATTGTAAACCGAACACAAATTCACCAAATGGATGTGAATGCTGTGATAAACATAATAAATGTTTATATTATTCATAGCATTCCAATAATAGCCGATGATTCCAAATTTTCTTTGGAAATTTTGAATTATTTAACTTTAAAATTGAAAGATGGTACAATAAATTGGACAGAAATCTACCTTTAAGGCTCTCTAACTCTCTGACATTTCTAAATACCAAACCTAGCACATAATTTTGTTCCCATTTATAGATCTATTTCGCTGTAACTTCTTAATACGAATTTTTCCCCCATGATCTTCTTTTCTTATAGACAATGTGATTGCAATGAGAAATTTACCCTGTTTGGGTGCCGCTGGTGGGAGCGGACTAAGCGGTATTGCTGGAAAGCCTTCCCCTACAATGGAAGCCGTGGAAGCCACCACTGCGCCACAGCCCCATTCGACATCGTCTTACTTCGCCACAACTTACTACCATTTAACTGATGATGAATGTACGTTTTTATGAGTAACGAAAAGCAATACCTTTCCCCCTTCCACTTGTTTTCAGATAGCCTTCCTACTCCCAGTCTCCCCATTACAGCCTATTCCGATCCGTTCCCCGAATATTTGTATTTGTACAAAAGCAACATGCGCAATACCAGCGGTTTTTTCGGCTAAAAAAAGTAAAAAAGTATATTATAGTCAACACAACAAATTTTAGTGTAGTGATAAACAATATACATATCAATGTTTCTATGTGATTAAAACAAGAGAGAACGCTATAGTCGAGAACTTCGAGCAGCAGAAGTTAGTGCGAGGGTGCTGGAGATATGCAATATCAATTTTTACTCATAGCTTTTTAATGAATGGTCCGATTTGAAAAATTTGGTAGGTATTTTTAAACACAACAAAATTACATTTATACTTTTAAGACGATTGTGGGCGTTTGAGTGGGCGTGGCAATCAACTGAAACCAACTTGCGCTGCGTACGAAGCCCAAGAATATGTGTGGTTAATCCCAACTCTCTAGCTTCTGTAGTTTCCGAGATCAGACAGACGGACAGACAGACGGACAGACAGACGGACAGACAGACGGACAGACAGACGGACAGACAGACGGACATACGGACATGGCTAGATCGACTCGTCTTGTCATGCTGATCAAGAATATATATACTTTATGTGGTCGGAATACTTATGTGGTCCCAACTCTCTAGCTTCTGTAGTTTCCGAGATCAGGCAGACAGACGGACAGACAGACGGACAGACAGACCGACAGACAGACGGACAGACAGACGGACAGACAGACGGACAGACAGACGAACAGACAGACGGACAGACAGACGGACAGACAGACATGGCTAGATCGACTCGTCTTGTCATGCTGATCAAGAATATATATACTTTATGTGGTCGGAAACGTCTCCTTCACTGCGTTGCAAACTTCTGACTAAAATCATAATACCCTCTGCAAGGGTATAAATATATATACTTTATAGGGTCGGAAAAGCTTCCTTCTACCTGTTACATACTTTTGCACGAATACAATATACCCTTTTACTTTACGAGTAACGGGTATAATAACTTGAAAATAGTTTGAAACACCGAGTTTCTGACTCATAAATTTTAAATAGCCTAATTCATCGCAATGCTGATCGATTAGTCGACCTGGAAATCACCTTAGGCCGGCTTAGTCTTCCAAATCACTCCTGCTATGCACGAGGGAATAGGGAATGTACCAATTTCATAACTCGATCCGAAAGGATCCGAAGCTAAGGTGCGAACTATAAAGACGTCGCGGTAAATTTGTTCCATTGCCAAATGTGTGTCATGAAGATTAATTATTGGTGTGAGAACAGCTCAATGTCCGGATAACCCAATGCATACAGCTCAATGGAACGGTGAGGCATTGTTCAGTAGCTGACTCGAAATCGCGCACATGCTGCCAATTATAGTGGCACAATGGGAAGAGCTGATCATCGGTGACAATTGGGATCGGCCTGGACTTTCAAGACGGTGATGGGCCAAACAATATTTTACGAATTGCGGAGTAGCTTATCGACATCCCTCAAATCCCATTCCCAATCACAATCACAAACTCATCCCTAGCCTGCCGAGCTGTTAAGTACTCTCTGCCAGGTCAGTCCTTTGTTGTGCTGTGAATCAATACAATAATTTTCCACCTTTAATGATCTTGAAGTGTGTGTTCGTTGTCGACGACCGTTTCGTGTCATGTCGTTACAAATGGAAACAATTATTGGCACTGAAAGCCGAAGTCGAGTAAATACAAACACACACAATGCACTCAAAAATGCCAAATGAGCCTCTTTAGCGGCTGCCAGGAACCAACGCGCTTAGGCATTGTACACAAGCCCGAACATACCCGTACCCAGTACCCAGTCTTTGTCGACCCACCCCGCAGTTCTGTCCATTTTTGCAGGCAAGGGAAAATCCGTGCCTGCCCTGAATGGACCAGTCCCCTAGAGGGTCCAGCTCCTGTCCCTATTGCTGCTAAGCCATTGTTTTTCTCGCCGACAGATTTGTGTTGCAATTACATTATTAATCCCACTGGCAAGATGTTTTGGGAAATTGTGTGCCCTGTCACACCGGCAAATCAAATTTTCGCCAAGCAATCCAATTTCGCAGTCCCTGCTCTAATAGCGAAAGTACTCTACGTTGGCCTTGCGGGGTCTCTGCATTTGAATGTCGAATAGCTCGGAACCCTGGCACCTTTTACCAAGAACACAAGGATTGTTTGCATGCAAATGTAATGGGGCTTCATAGGCAGCTGCATCCGTCATAGTGGGTTAGAAGGGGGGGCCATCTATAAGATGCTCTCTAAAGAGACATTTCCATTTTATTGGAGATCAAAACGAAAGCAGCCGGACTGTCGAAGCTCACCTTTGAAAATCTATCATTAGACGCATTCCGATCCGTATCTGAAAACAGAAAGCAGAAAAGTCACTCGGATTAGCCCTTTGTCAGAGCTGACTCTTCCTGCATGTATCTAGGTCTTTCTGCTGCTTCGCTGATTTCTTTACCAATAAAGCGGTAAATTGACACGGAGATTTTGGGATTTTATTTCAATAAGTCCCAATACTCGGAAATTTTTATAAAACCCTTCCTTTCTCATGCTTGACCTGAACATCGAGGATGCCCTTTTTTACCCTTTTGCCTTTTCTTTTCGTGCTCAGCTTCGTACTGCAGATAAGTACACATAGAAGATGTTCCCCTTTCGTTTAAATCTGAATCGAGTAAGCACCAAAACGAAACAATTGTATTCAAGTCTTAACTATAAAATGTATTACTAATGCTGTTGTCCGTCTACAAAACTATTAAAAAATATATTGAAAAAAAAAATAATTTTTGTGCCGCTGATTTAGGAAAATCTGTAGCATAATAAAACAAATAATTATGTGACACCAGTTTTTTTTTGTGTATTATGGCCGCATGATGTTATTGAAAAATGCGCAAGGGTGTGTGCTTATTAATACTAAATGGTTCAGACTAAACAAGGACCAATCTGGCCATCGTGTACAAGTTGAGATGCTGCGTTCCCAGATCGGGGCACAAAAGAAGATACCCAAATCGATGTTCTCCCCTTCAGCATATCCATCTCGAATTTGGGTCGACGAATGTATTTTGACGTCTTTAAAAGCGTGACAAATTAAATTATTCGCCTCATTGCCACAAGCTTATATGGAAGGGTACATACAGAGTCACATTCGCTCATTGACGTCGCTGATTACAACGTAGCAATAAAAATCGGACTTGAGCACTATTGACATTAGATATACACCGAGAAAAAAACCCGTCCTCAACTTTTTTGATGTCTGTATTTCCGTGATCAAAAGTGAGACTGGAAAGTTTTTAACAAAATCAAGAAGAAGTGTTTTTGGTTTGAGAGTACTTTTTTGAAAATAAGTTATTTAAATTTCAGTAAAAGTATTCTTGGTTTCTCGGATTCAAGCATAGGCGTTTTCGTTTTCAAGAGTAAGCGATCTCTTTCCAAGAGTAAATCGTTGTCGGTTTTTTTTCTATTTCGTTTGAACTTGTTTGAACATACCAAAAGCATTCTGCCAAGTAAGAAAATAATATGGACATGACTCAGGGGACAACTGCTAGGTTCTGGTACTTCGTTGTATTCGTGCCAAAGTATGTAACAGGGTGAAGGAAGCGTTTCCGACCCTATAAAGTATATATATTCTTGATCAGGATCACAAGCCGAGTCGATATAGCCATGTCCGTCTGTCCGTCCTTCCGTCCGTATGAACGCTGAGATCTCGGAAACTATAAAAGCTAGATAGTTGGGATTACCCACACATATTTTTTTGGCTTCCTACGCAGCGCAAGTTTATTTCAGCCGGGCGCCACGCCCCCTCTAACGCCCACAATCGCCCACAAACGATTTTAATAGATGTCTGACGCCCACACCTTTCCTAATTTCGGAATAGTAAAAATGCACTTTTATTGTGTTTATCAATACCTATGGATTTTTCAAATCGGACCATTCGTTTAAAAGTTATGCGCGATCAAAGTTTTTATATATCCATCTCTCTCGCACTCCTTTGAGTAACGGGTATCTGATAGTCGGGGCACCCGACTATAGCGTTATCTCTTGTTTTTTTGGTCTTTGTCTTCAAAAAATCAACAAACTTTGCGATTTTTTCTATAAAAACTGGTTTGATGGATTTAATTCAAACCTTTTGTATATTATTAGGTGTCATTTAAATAATATCCACTACTTTTTATAGCCAATATTATCGGTTAATATATATTAATATTTATTATATTATATATATAATATATTAATCTTAAAAAAACTAAGGAGTTGTTAAATGTGCATTATACAAATTACTTACTCCGCTTTAAGCGGATGTGATCAGAACCAGACGCCTTACCCATTGGCCCATCGCACTGTCTAACGCGCGAGTGAAAAAGTAAAACGAGCATTTGACGAGATCCGAAGTGTACTTCGGAAACTTGACGAAAAATTCCAGAGATTTAATTTTTAATCTCTCTCATTTTTTTCATCTCAGAGACGAAGTTTGGGACGATTTCAAAAATGTCTATGCTTAATTTACGAAATCAAGAATAATGTAGTCTCAAAAAAAAAGAAATCAAGCACACTTTACTCTTGATTCCAAGAACTCTTTTGCCTGAAAAAAAATAAGAAAAAATACTGAAATCAAGAAGACTCGACCTTGATTTTTTCGTTCTCAAGTTTTATCAGTGTACCACATCTATATAAACAGTAAAATAGCTAGCGCTTCTTTGCTTTATTTTCCTTTTATTTTGCAGGTCACAGTGGAGTAAATCAGTTGGGTGGCGTTTTCGTTGGCGGAAGACCTTTGCCGGACTCAACGCGACAGAAAATTGTCGAGTTGGCCCATTCCGGAGCACGACCATGTGATATTTCCCGGATTCTACAAGTTTCCAATGGATGTGTGAGCAAAATTCTCGGAAGGTAGGATCTTGTTTCCCCTTGTTAAATTTGCCAAATTATTTATTTTTTTTATTTATTTATTTTTATTTATTTGCCAAATGAAGTAAAGTTTAAAAACAGCTGTTATTAGAAATCTCCATTAAGCAAATTTTGCCCCTCAGAGCAAATCTAGGTGTCACGGAATCCGTTTTAAAATCAAGTAAGCGACTTAAACAGTGCATATGTTGTCCATTCCATTTACTTTCTACATTCACGTAATGTGGGATATACATTAAAAAACAAGAAAGGAAGCTACCTTCGGCCAGCCGAAGCTTATATACCCTTGCAGATCATTCTTATTCATTTACAAAAACATTAAATTTAAATTAACTTGCGTATATGTTACAATAATCCAAATTTTAGCTGCTTTCGTATTACTTTGGCATTAATTTATTGATACTTCCTATGGCAGCTATATAATATAGCCGTGCGAATTTTGTTAAATTGTATTCGAAATTTTGAAATGTTAAAGAAAAGCCATATCCCAGAGAAGAAGAGAATGTAAAAAAAATCAGCAAAGATACAATTTTTTTCATATTAATTTCCATTTAATTTTTTGACCGATCCTATGACAGCTATATGATATAGTCATCCGATTTTTTAAAAATTTTATTCGAAATTCAGAAATATTTAAAAAATAGTATTCCCAAAAGCAGAAGGTAATATTTCAAAAAACACCAAAGCTAGAATTTTTTTACGTTTTTTTTTTATCCTTCCTATGGGAGCTATAAGAAATAGTTGTCTGATCCGGTCGGTTCCGACATATATACTACCTGCAATAGAAAGAAGACTTTTAGGAAAGTTTGAGCTTTAAAACTGAGAGACTCGTTTGCGTAGAAACAGACAGACGGACGGACAGACGGACATGGCTAGATCGACTCGTCTTGTCATGCTGATCAAGAATATATATACTTAATGGGGTCGGAAACATCTCCTTCACTGCGTTGCAAACTTCTGACTGAAACCATAATAACCTCTGCAAGGGTATAACAAGAGAGAACGCTAGAGTCGGGTGCCCCGACTATCAGATACCCGTTACTTAGCTAAAGGGATTGCGAGGGAAACGGAGATATAAAACTTTTATCGGGCACTTTTTAACGAATTGTCCGATTTGAAAAATTTCTTCTACATTTCGATAGGTATAAATAAACGCAACGAAATGTATACTCCGAAATCTTTAAAAATGTGGGCGCCAGACACATTTTAAAAGCGTTTGTGGGCGTCTGAGGGGCGTGGCGCTCGGCGTAGGAAGCCGAAGAATATGGGTGGTTAATCCCAACTTTCAAGCTTTTGTAGTTTCCGAGATCTCAGCGTTCATACGGACAGACAGACAGACGGACATATCTAGATCGACTCGGCTAGTGACCCTGATCATGATTAAATTTAAATTAACTTGCGTATATGTTACACCAATCCAAATTTTAGCTGCTTTCATATTATTTTGGCATTCATTTTGTGATCATTCCTATGGCAGCCGTCTGAATTTTGTTAAATTTAATTCGATCGGATCGGAAAACTATATCTTATAGCTCCCTATATCTTATCGGGAAAAGAACGAAAAAAATTTATTTTGGATTTATTTATTTGGAGTTTTTTAAAATATTACCTTATACTCTTGGGAATATTATTTTTTAAATATTTCTGAGATTCGAATTAAATTTTAGAGAAGTCGAATCACTATATCATATAGCTGCCATGGGAACGGTGGAAAATTAAATAGAAATTAATAGGGAATAAATTATACCTTTGTTGATTTTTATTATATTTTCTTTAATAGGAATAATCTGTAAGGGTATATAAGCTAGCTTTCTTTCTTGTTCAAATTAGTACCCGTTTTTCCTCTGCCGAGAATTTAATTTACGATATTCAATATAACAGTTAGGAAGCAGAGATACAAATTTGATTTGGTATATTTCTTTAAAATATACCGAAAGTATATTTCCAATTGGAATTCAAATACCAAAAAACGCTGCTTGTAAAATACATCAAATAGAGCCAACAAATTCGAACTGCTTTAAAATTACTGAAAAAGGGACAATATTTATATTTAAACGTTAAACGTTAAAATTTTAAAATTATAACAAAAATTGGTTGTTGTTCCTACAGGAATCCTTTGAACTTACAAATTTCAATAATTTATTATTATATCATAATACATAATTTATATTATTACAAATAAGTTTATAAATTTAAATTTATACCAAAAAAGTTCAAACGACTTTTTGTTTAAATCTATTAATTTCGTTCAATTTATTAATAAATGTAGCACAAAGTCTTAGGGTGTGACATGAAAAACATTGGTCTAAGACTTTTAAATAAGACTTTTTTTTATTTTAGGTTTAACGTTTTTAATTTAAAACAAGAGAGAACGCTATAGTCGGGTGCCCCGACTATCAGATACCCGTTACTCAGCTAAGGGAGTGCGAGGGAGATAGATATATAAAATCTTTGATCGGGCATAAGTTTTTAACGAATGGTCCGATTTGAAAAATTTCTTCTACATTTCGATAAGTATTGATAATCACAATAAAACTGCATTTTTACTTTTCCAAAATCTTTTATGGTGTGGGCGCCAGACACCTTTCAAAAAATGGTTTAGGGCGATTGAGGGCGTTAGAGGGGGCGTGGCACCATTTTGAAATAAACTTGCGCTGCGTAGGAACTCCAAGAATATGCATGCAAAATGCCAGCGTTCATACGGACGGACAGACGGACAGACGGACAGACAGACAGACGGACAGACGGACAGACGGACAGACGGACATGGCTAGTTCGACTCGGCTAGTGATCCTGATCAAGAATATATATACTTTATAGGGTCGGAAAAGCTTCCTTCTCCCTGTTACATACTTTTGCACGAATACAATATACCCTTTTACTCTACGAGTAACGGGTATAACAAGAAAGGAAGCTAGCTTCGGCCAGCCGAAGCTTATATACCCTTGCAGATCATTTCTATTCATTTACAAAAACATAACATTTAAATTAACTTGCGTATATGTTACAATAATCCAAATTTTAGCTGCTTTCGTATTACTTTGGCATTAATTTTTTGATCCTTCCTATGGCAGCTATATATAGCCGTGTGAATTTTGTTAAATTTTATTCGAAATTTTGAAATGATAAAGGAAAGCCATATCCCAGATAAGAAAAGAATGTAATAAAAATCAACAGCTTGAACAGCTTGCTTTTCCAAGAGTTAATAAATAATAAAAAAAATACTAAAATATATTAGGCTAATTAAAGACCCTTAAATCGACCTTATATATGTATGTATAACAATACTTGTTCATGGTTAAGATTTCAATTATAACAGTGACTTTATTTCAGGTACTACGAGACAGGGAGTATAAGACCACGTGCTATTGGTGGATCCAAGCCTCGTGTGGCCACAGCCGAAGTGGTTAGCAAAATATCGCAGTATAAGCGCGAGTGCCCGAGCATATTTGCCTGGGAAATTCGGGATAGATTACTCCAGGAGAACGTGTGTACCAACGATAATATTCCAAGTGTAAGTGACTTAATTAATAAAGCATGCCATTACTACTATAAAGTTGCGTGGCTCAAAAAAACATATAACAGCCTGCACCATTCTATTTTTGATACTAAAAGTGTACGAAAATTATGCGTTTGATTCGGCGCAGCCATTTTCTTTTCCCAAGCGTCAACATTTTCCTTTCCTACTTTTTTATATTATTTATTAAGTATTCCAAAAAGAAGCAAGCCAAATGAATTGTGACAGCGATGCTCATGCCGATGGCCGCCTCCGTGGCCGATGTTGTCCTGCCTGCCTGCCTTGTTCTTTGCCTTTTCCTTTTCCCATTGACAGTTGTGTGGAAAATGTGCTCGTTCAAATGGAAGGGAAAATCTTTTATGCACATTAAACGACTAAAAGGGAAATCAGTGCTAGAAAAATGTATGAAAAAATACAATATTAAATAAATACGGCCCGCCGCCACCACAAACCGTTAAGCGTTGAAATTCACGCGCCAGTGCGAGGGGGAACTGCTGAATCACGTTTACATCTGGAATCGGATTCGGATCGGGTCGTTCTCGAAGTTAGGGTGAGAATCAATTCTTCCGTTTGTCCGTTTGTCCGTTCGTCCGTTCGGCCATGGCGGGGGATAGTGCGGAAAACACTTGTGCACCGACCTTTCCTCGAGTTTGACTAAGCGATACTTTCGACAACTACTAAATATTCCCTTTGCACATGCACTTGTTGTTCCAGAAAACGCACAAGGACTGCCCCAAAAAGTCGATACAGTCACTAGTGGAACAAGAATACTGTGTATTCTATGCCTGTACGCTGGTTGGACGAAAGGACGAACGGAAAAGGACGGAGCTCATTTGAAAAATAAAAAAATGAGTTTCAATGCTGTTCGCATACCCCCCGGTAAAGGACATTCTGCCTAATTTTTCCACTCAACTGCACTTTTCCCTGTTGTTCTTCCTCGCTCACTCGCTCATTTATATGTTTGCCCGATTATTCTTTTTCGTTTCGTTTCTTCTCCTTTCCTTTTGAATTTGTTTGAAAAGCGTTGTCAAGCGCAGGCACAGCATTAATACAATAAGAAACAGAATAAATTGCAATCCAAAGCAAACAAACGTGCCTTGTTTCTGACTGAGACCAGAAATGGCTGGAATTAAAGTTTTTGATTTCAGATTTTCGATTTTTTTTTGCAAATGCCGATCCGAGATTTCTCGCAGAACTCACCAGTGTTGACTCCCTACTAAATGCTTCTACACCCAAAAAAAACTTGATATGAAACGATGATCGATTTTACGTTATGTGCTATCAACTTTGACTTGATATGCTCGAAATTTAAGCAACAGGCCAGTTCGAATTCCCAATACGTCTTTCTCTCTTTCACTCATGAAACTTTTGATCTTCGGAACTTCAATAATAACAGCCTTAATTTTGAGTATAGTTTAACAAACTAAAAAAAGCACAGACAGTGGCCGAACGGTTAGCCTTTCCATGCATTGTGCAGTAATACCCAAGTTCAATTCCTACATCTGGAAAGAATATTTTTGTTTTTTATAAATGAACAGCATTACAACGCAGTATACGTTTTTCAAATTGTATGTTGCATTTTCTGTAGTGTGTCTACATTTTGCATTACAAAGGTGATTCGGCCCTAGCATAATTTTCCCATTACTAGTAAGGCTGATTGTGTCCCGACCACATTACAAGGCAAAGTAATCCATGTTGTAATCCGTTGATTCCCTATTACTAGAGGAGAAGTAATGCCTTCGTAATCCATTTTGTAATGGCAATTTTCGCCGCTGGGTTCTTTCTCTCTTTTTCGAAGTGAGAGAATCTCCGAAAGAGATAAATCGGTACTGCACCGTGAAAACGATATGCCACAAATTTACCATGCGCAAATGGATTTGATCGCGACGTGTTTTTTGTGCGTATGATGGTCTCAGTTTTTGAACAGTACTAACAGTTCGTAACGTAAAAATAAGAAACAACTTTAAATTCTAGGTGTCCTCCATAAACCGTGTGTTGAGAAACCTGGCGGCACAGAAGGAGCAGCAGGGCCCGGGAACTAGCAGCTCCAGCACCGGCAACTCGAGCGGCGCAAAAGTGACCGCCAATGGCAGCGGCAACCTCAGCAACGGCTCAAACGGAACGCGGACCACATTGACCTCCTCCACTGATCTAATGCAGACGGCCACACCATTGAACTCCTCGGAGAGCGGCGGCGCGAGCAACTCCGGCGAGGGAAGCGAGCAGGAGTCCATCTACGAGAAGCTCCGGCTCCTGAACACCCAGCACGCGGCAGGATCGGGATCGCTGGACCCAGCCATAGCAGCTCCGCTGGTGGGCCAGGCGCCCAGCCACTTCGGACCCCACTCCAGCCACCCACTCAACCAGCTGGTACACGGCAATCAGCAGGCTCTCCAGCAGCAGCAGCAGAGCTGGCCGCCCCGCCACTACTCCTCCGGGTCCTGGTACCCCTCCTCACTAGGTGCCAGTGAAATCCCCATCTCGTCGGCTCCAAACATCGCGTCAGTGTCGGCGTATGCCTCGGGCCCTCCGCTCGCCCAGCCCTTGAGTCCGCCGAACGACCTCGCCAGCCTGGGCAGTGGCGGTCACCTGAGAAACTGCCCCGTGACCACGGAGGACATTCATCTGAAGAAGGGTGAGTACAATGCCAAGTCTGTGTATCTGTACACTTCAATCGTTGAAATGAATACATGCCCACTTAACGAGTAAGCGAATTATTTCCATGCCGATAATGTACCTAATCGTTCAGCGTTAAAGGCTGAACTCATTTCGTTGGAAAAGTTACTCTTGAAATTTAAATTAATATAATTGCCCGATTCGGCTAGCTCCGACTTATATGCTAGCTGCAATACAAAGAAGACTTCAAAACTAATAGACTAGTTTGCGAAGAAACGGACAGACAGGTGGACGGATAGACGGACGGACGGACATGGCTAGATTGACTTGTCTAGTGATGCTCATCAAGAACTTTATGTGGTCGGAAACGTCTCCTGTGCAGTGTTGCAAACTTCTGACTGAAATCATTATACCCTCTGCAAGGGTATAAAAATTGTCGATGACAAGCCTGCCTGCCTGTCAACTCAAAATTACAACCCCTGCCTCAAGTAGTGTTTTTCTATCCCGGTGCCCTTCGTCACTATGCGACTTTCTGTTGCATTTAAATACAAGTTCAATTGAAATTGAAAAACCCAACATATTTTGGACCTCCTTCATTTGCAAGCAAAAGTACAATCAGAACATAGCCCAATATATTTTATTTTACTTTATGTGCGCACGGACGAACTTGGCATTTGCAAATTTTCGTTTGCTGATATGCCGTTTTATTTTCGTATTTATCAGTTATAAAAGTCTACAACTGGACCAAAAGGTTGTTGCGTCGTGCGTAAATACGGCGAGCGCGTGACCAACTTGCAATACACTTGGTTCTGATTGTCTCAAGCATCGCAAGTCTTTCAATGTTTTGTTACAATAAAATGGTACAGGAAAAGTTTCTTACCGTCTCAAACTTAAGCTTCAAACCGTGCATTTACATTCTCTGTTTAATGTTTTAGACTTTTTATCAAAACAAGAAAGGAAGCTAACTTCACCGAAGTTTATAATCTTTTGCAGATTATTCCTATTCAATTTAACTCGAAGTTCAGTAATATTTAAAAAATGAAATTATCAAGAGTAGAAGGTAATATGTCAAAAAATCCCTAAGCTAGAATTTTTTCCGATCCTTCCTATGGCTGTTATAAGATATCGTGATCCGATCCGGCTGGTTCCGACTTGTATACTACATGCAATAGAAAGAAGAATATTGGGAAAGTTTCAACACGAAAGCTTTAAAACTGAGAGACTAGTTTGCATTGAAACGGACAGATGGTCATGGCTAGATCGACTCGTCTAGTGCTGCTGATATATATACTTAATAGGGTCGGGAAAGCATCCTTTTATAACTTTTAAAATTCGCAAAAAAAATGTTTTTTCCCAAAACCACTAAAATGGTTTAGGTTGTAGAAAATGGTTGTGAAAATAAAACTCTAAACTGGAAGAGTTTTCTTAAAATAGCAATATTGGTCTCTGTCGCACACAAAGTTATGACGTCACAGCTTGTTAGCGGTCGGGTTTATTTTCTTAGTAAATTTTCTAAGCAAATGGTGTTTTCACAAAGTATGCAAAGAAACATTGTCTCAGAAATCCACCCTCACCCCCCAACCAAATCCTAAATCCATCTTGAATAAATTGGCAT
Organism: Drosophila pseudotakahashii; assembly: GCA_035046095.1. Lineage (NCBI taxonomy): Eukaryota > Metazoa > Arthropoda > Insecta > Diptera > Drosophilidae > Drosophila > Drosophila pseudotakahashii. The sequence continues at coordinate 2,021,570 of JAWNOE010000254.1, forward strand.
ATAACTGTTTCTATACAATCAAATAAAAACACCTCTTAACGAGGTAAAAAACTAGTGACGATCGCACCTTCAACATACAAATGTTCTGATATCAACATTTGTGACGAAAAATTATTACGCTCGTCATTAAATACACTTTGTAAAATTTTCTCATTCGGCACGCTGCAATAGAATATGCCTGTGAAGGGAATAAGGCTGGTGTATTTAATGACGAGCGTATTACACCCAAACGCGCATTTTTATGAGAAAATGCATTTTCTATACTAAAAGTTGAGGAATCTCAAGGGCTATATAGATTCAAATTTAAAAAGAAATCGTTAGAGCTGTTTTAGAGAAAATAGCCAAACACTGATTTAAAAAAACAACTTTTATCCATACATTTTAAACTATTGCATTTCGATACAGTAAGAAATGGCTCCTGGTCTTGCCAATGAAAATATATTGATCTAAATCCTTATACATGAGTAATATGAGTATTATAGCAAAAGGGATTGATGTTAAAGCAAAAACTGCTGATATAAAACAAAAACACCTCTTTATGAGGTAAAAAAGGAGGGACGATCGCACCATCAACATACAAAAGTTCTGATATCACATTTTGTGACGAAAAATGCTTGTACATTTGACTATATAACAAGAGAGAACGCTATAGTCGAGTACTTCGACTATTAGATACCCGTTACTCAGCTAAAGGGAGTGGGAGAGAGATTAATATATGCACGCGTCAAAGCTACTAGCGCCATCTACTGGCTGTTTCATTTTTTGCTCATAACTTTTTAATGGATTGTCCGATTTGAAAAATTTCTTCTACAATTCGATAGGTATAGATAAACAGAATAAAACTGCATTTTTACTTTTCCGAAATCTTTAAAGTTGTGGGCGCCAGTGTGGTGTAGGGCGATTGTGGGCGTTAGAGGGGGCGTGGCACCTGTTTGAAACAAACTTGCGCTGCGTAGGAACTCCAAGAATCTGCATGCAAAATGCCAATCCTCTAGCTTTTGTAGTTTCCGAGATCTCAGCGTTCATACAGACGGACAGACAGACGGACATGGCTAGTTCGACTCGGCTAGTGATCCTGATCAAGAATATATATACTTTATAGGGTCGGAAAAGCTTCCTTCTCCCTGTTACATACTTTTGCACGAATACAATATACCCTTTTACTCTACGAGTAACGGGTATAAATATACTTTATAAAATATTGTCATTCGGCACGCTGCAATAGATAGCTTTTGAAGACGAAAAGCCTAAATATTTTACAGAAGCGGACCGAATGAAAATATTTTATAAAGTGTATTTATATAGTCAAATGTACAATGTACAATAAGTTTTAACACCTTTTAAGGTATTGCCCTTTTATAAACACTTACGATATTACTTCTGTTTATTTCCATTTATTCATCCCATTATTGCCATTATCGGGTACACAAAGGTGTGTCATTGATGTGGTATTTACAATTGGCCGAATAGAAAAGGCAGAGTTTCGGTAGCAGTACAAATTCTCAACTCGAAGCTTAACAAAGAACATGTGTGTCAGAACTGTCAGTGCTTTGCGACCGCCCCCTCCTAAGTTTCCCCCTTTTGATCGAGTACAGCTATGGGGCAACCACTGCCGTTACCACTGTCGTGGTTGACAGGTTTACCCTTAACCGTGTAGTTTACTTTAATGCGATTTACAGACTCATTTTACAGGCGATGACACTTCATTAAACGACAAACCGTGAGGGTGGTTGTGGTTAGAGATGGGTTCATGGTCAGGACGTGGAGGGTTGGGGTTGGATTGGATGCTGGCGAAGATGAGGGGTGCATAAATAGATTACAGAAAATACATATTTATAAAATTGTATTTCAAATCCTCATTCTAGGGCTCTGGCCTTATCAGGTTTTGTCTTTAGCCCATTTAAATGTGAGAGTGTCGCACCACAGTCCCTTAACTCAGCCTCGAACCCCAACTCCAGCTCATCCTTCCAATCCAGTTTCATTTTCCAGATACCGTCGCAGATCTCGTTGGCTTGTAGCTTGTAGCTCGTGTTCTCGTTTTGGTTGCCTGGCATCTGACGCCGTCTGTCATTGTAACGCTGTTGCCGCTGTCAGAACATTGCAATTCGCTAGCCACTGACATGTGATTTGAGGAGATACAGGACGGGGTCTATCCCGAGGCATGTCTCTGGGCTATCAGCGTCTATTTGCTTTGTCACATCCACTAACATTCAACGTCAATTGCACACGAACGTGGAATTGCTTGTGTGTACTAGCACACACCTTGGCCCAAGCTGACCCCAGCTGACACATAAATGATTACCATTCCTCTTTGATGTGGCCGCTAATGCAGCTGTAACAGCTATACTCCTAGTTCAATTGTTGCAGATCAATGGTGCCTCCAAGTATCTACATTTATGATTAGGATTCTAAAAGGATGAAGGTGCCACGAAATACACACAAGTTGTGTTCTAAATCTTTCTTAAAAGCATGCTATTTTAAACACCTTACGCTGAGATGTCTGAAACTATGAAAGCCAGAATATTAGTCGTGCAGATTCTAGGGGGTTAGCTTGGTTCGATTTTAAATACGTATGGTGCCTACGCACCATTGTATAATTTGTGTTCCCTTGCGCCCGAAGCTCGTTGACGACGAAATTATATTTTTGCTTTGTCGAATGACAGCTCATTTATCAAAATCTGATGCTCCGTTCAAAAGTTATTTAAAAAAATTGTTTTGGGGCTCTTTCCAATATGAACATGTTTGTTTGTGCTTTTTAATGAATCGATTCATTGTGACTAGCGCACTGAATACAAGTACTCACTTGTTGCTCAAGGAAAGAATAAATAAATAAATCTAAAAAAATGTTCTAATTTTTACAGTGTCAGGCAGATCGAGATTAAAAACTTTTCGAACTATTTTTACAAAGATCTAAAGAGTTTGAATTTAGCCAAGATTTTTAACCGAATGTGCAACGCCCACTCCAACGCCACAAAACCGAGCAAAACTGTAGCGCACATAGTTTTATTGCTAGACTAAATATTAATTTACTTTAACAAAAATATATTTGGCTTGCCCATTCTTATCGATCCCAATCCTCTAGGTTTTATAGTTTTCGAAATCTCTACGGACATTGTCGGAAACGCTTCTCCTTCTCGAGTACTCTCTATATATATATACTCAATACAACACTCGAATACTTTGCAAGGATCGGGTATAATTACAGTTAAATGTTTATTTATGCCACTTTTTGGAATTTATAAGACAAGAATTCCAATACTTTTGCTGAAGCTCTACGGATGAGAAAATGTAGTCAATTCACTTGGATATCAGAACTTTATTCGTTTCGACAATTTACATATTTAAGTAGTGTTTCTGTTAAATATAGGTTTTATTAAAAACTGTTTTTGCTTTTCCTTTCGGCAGAGCTCGATGGTCATCAGTCGGATGAGACAGGATCCGGTGAAGGTGAAAACTCCAATGGAGGCGCTTCGAATTTAGGAAACAATGAGGATGATCAAGCTCGTCTTATACTTAAAAGAAAGTTGCAGCGTAATCGAACCTCCTTTACAAACGACCAGATAGATAGTCTTGAAAAAGGTAAGAACGTGCGTGCTAAGTGTACAGCCCTTACACTTACACTTTGATTCTTCAATGAACCAACATTAATTTTGCGTATTGCTCAAGGACCGAATGTTCCTATATGCTGAATGACTTTTTTATCTAATGGCATTAAAAGTTAGGATACTTTCTTGAAGATACAATCTCAGATGATAATCGTACACGAAGGCCTATGCCTAAGTAATCCGAAACAATAAAAAGTTATCTAATTGACGCTTTTAATTTAAAATTTGCTGTACATCCTTGAACCTGTTAAAATATTGATTTCAGAGTTTGAACGAACGCACTATCCAGATGTTTTTGCGCGAGAACGATTGGCTGGAAAGATTGGTCTGCCGGAAGCAAGGATTCAGGTTTGGTTCTCAAACCGCCGTGCAAAATGGCGACGCGAAGAAAAACTTCGAAACCAGAGGAGAACACCAAATTCCACTGGAGCTAGCGGAACCTCGTCCTCGACATCAGCAACTGCCTCCTTAACAGATAGCCCGAACAGCCTGAGTGCCTGCTCCTCCTTGCTGTCCGGATCAGCTGCGGGTCCTTCAGTCAGTAAGTACAGAACAGTAGGGTAGGTAAAAAAAAATCGATAGCACTATCGATCCTATCGATGGTTTGAAATTTTAGGAAACATAAATGGTTTGGGCCCACAATCGATACTATCTCTCGAAAAACTAATTTTGTTTGAAAAAAGTATATTTTTAAAATTTTTTTTTATGATGGAACGCCCAATCCTTTACTGAATACTGAATACGGTCAAGTGGCAAGTTCTGAAGCAAATAACTTATAAACGTAGGAGTACCCCTGTGGAAGGACATTACATTACATTTCAGGCAGTTCAAATTTAAGAGGTTATACTCACACCATACCTGAAAATTGTCAATGTCTGATTGTAAGCCGAAACCAGACTCTATATTGTTGTATGTCAAACAAAGCTTAACATCATCAGCATACATTAGTACACGAGAATTTGTTATGATAGAGGAAAGATCGTTAATAAACAAAGTAAACAGCAAAGGGCCCAAATGACTACCCTGGGGCACTCCAGATATCACGTGGATCATTTTAGAAGCAGCGTTCTTAAATATAACCCTCGGAGTCCTCCCATTCAAATAACTTGAAATCCATGCTAAAAGGTTACATGGAAACCCAAGCAAGTCTAGTTTTAATAAAAGAAGAGAGTGGTTAACAGAGTCAAAGGCTTTACTAAAATCTGTATTTGTAACGTCGGTCTGCATATTATTGTTAAATCCATTTATTACAATAGATGACAATTCAAGTAGGTTGGTGGTAGTCGATCTTCGCCTAACGAAACCATGCTGACACGGTGATATTAGCGAGGAACATAAATGTTGCAAATGAGAAGTGATAATACGTTCAAAGGCTTTTGGAATTGCCGACAATTTAGAAATACCTCTATATTTCTGGGCATCCGCCTTCGCACCCTTTTTGTGAAGTGGAATAATAAAAGAGTCCTTCCAGATAGTTGGATAAACTGATGATGAAATAGACAAATGAAAAACTTTAAGAATTGGTTTGCAAATGGTTGATGCACAAAACTTAAGCACACACCCAGGAAGTCCATCAGGACCGGGAGAATAAGTAGGCGTTGTTGTTGTTAAATCTCTTAAGAGAGAACTTTCGGTAATTATGGGGGAAAAAATACAATTCGCCCTATTTAAGGGATTAGGGTAGATTGATTTTGACCATGAAGAGGAGCTGTAAGTGGTTTGGAAAAAGTCGGCAAATAAATCAGCAATTTCAGAATCTGTCGATGCCTCCATTGAGTTAAATCGAACCGATGAAGGCAAAGCCGATGACTTACGCTTAGCGTTAACAAAGTTATAAAACTGCTTCGGATCATTTGAAAATTCAAATTTACAACGATTTAAATACATAGAATAGGAATGACTGTTAAGAACATTAAAATAAAATCGAGCCAAAACATAATTTATGCTTTTTATAAGTGTTTGTTTTAAGAAGCGCATTTGTAAAACAGGGGGGGGGGGGTCTGTTCGGCTTTGGAGGAATTGTTTAGAACGGTATAGAAAAGTTCAGTGACACTTTCGATGTCCATACAGTTATAAGGATCTGTCCAATTATATTGCGAAATCATTAAGTTAAGTTTATTATAGTCACATTTACGAAAGCTTCTCATTTTAGTTGGAGAAACTAAAGGAGAGAGTGTATCAAGGTAGGGAAGGCAAATTGTCAATTCCATTGTTGGATGGTATCGGTCTTCTGGTACCATAAGAGCGTCAATTCTAGATACCGTGACTTTAGACGGCTCTGAAACAAACACAAGATCTAACTGTCTATTTAATGAATTTCGTATAAAGCTAACTTGCTGTAACGATAATTCAGAAAGCCCATCCACAAAAACATGGGCGGATATGGGAATAGCGACAAGTGAGTCAGTAGGAGGGGGCCAAGAAATATCAGGGAGATTAAAGTCACGAACAAGAGAGAACGCTAAAGTCGGGTGCCCCGACTAACAGATACCCGTTACTCAGCTAAGGGAGTGCGAGGGAGATGGTTATATAAAACTTTGATCGGGCATAACTTTTTAACAAAAAGTTTCGATAGGTATTGATAATCACAAAAAAACTGCATTTTTACTTTTCCAAAATCTTTAAAGGTGTGGGCGCCAGACACCTTTAAAAAAATGGTTTTGGGCGATTGAGGGCGTTAGAGGGGGCGTGGCACCTTTTTGAAATAAACCAAGAATATGCATGCCAAATGCCAATCCTCTAGCTTTTATAGTTTCCGAGATCTCAGCGTTCATACGGACGGACAGACAGACGGACATGGCTAGTTCGACTCGGCTAGTGATCCTGATCAAGAAAATATATACTTTATAGGGTCGGAAAAGCTTCCTTCTCCCTGTTACATACTTTTGCACGAATACAATATACCCTTTTACTCTACGAGTAACGGGTATAAAAACAATCAAAAGGTCTCCGTTGGAAAGAGAGGATAGAATAGTTTTAATAGCAGTCAAGTATATATTTTAGAACACGACGGTATATTCACTGATAGGGCTCAACATTAAATTTTGTTTCACTTTAATCGCAGTAAAATTGAGATCGTTGTTTTCCACATATGTTTTATGATACAAGCATAAATTTGCAACTATTTGACAATTTCTAAATGACAAAAAAAATGTAATTTTTTAATCTTTTAAAAAAATACAATAACACTATGAAACAAAATTAATGCTTTTTAAATTTACCTCGATGGATGCTATATTGTTGAATTCGTTACGATTTCCCAAGTTAAACTGCGTTTTCCGAAAAATTCCCCGACGCATGGATTCTTAGCACAAGGACCAAGGACCGAAAAATGCTGAAATTGGCTAACTTTCCGGAGGTATACCAGGCAATCGGATTCATGGTTTATATTGTTGTTAAAGTTTTTTAAAAGTGACACTCTTTATCTTTCGAACCCCATACTCAGAATATTTTTAGGACTTTTCTTGAGGGAGAAACAAATTCTTGAAAACATAGTCAAAAAACATAAAAACATACAGCTGCGGTCAAAATAGTAGTAGTGTTGCCGCACTGTTTTTTAAAGGTTAATATAGTTCCACCATGGTCTGTCAGAACGGGACAAAATATAAAACGATTCTGTAAGGTTTAAGAGTAATGTGCTTAAATTTTGCTTACAAATTTAATACATTTTCATATTATCCATTTCTTTTAACCCGTATCGCTTTCTTGTCTTAAAAATAAGGTCAAAAAGTGCATTTTGTGTACCTATACTAAAATCAAATAAACCCGTAACACATTTGGTTTTCCATTTAGATACCCTTAATGGTTTATCTTCGCCAAATACATTGTCCACCAGTGCCAGTGCCCCAGCGGCTGGTGCTGGCATCGAGGGTTCCGGCAGCCCAACACCAACCCTTCATATTCGACCCGGTTGCACCTCGGACATAGCCGCGGGACGTCACAGTGAAGACTGCAGAAGAGCTTGTTCTCCTTGCCCCCTTGGGATTGGCGGCCAGCCGAATAGCCATCATCACCAGAGCAATGGTCACACCCATGCCCACGCACATGCGCTTGTTCCTGCTATTTCGCCACGACTCAATTTCAACAGCGGCGGCTTCGGTGCGATGTACTCGAACATGCATCACACAGCCTTGTCTATGAGTGATACTTATGGGTAAGCATATTTACTAATATTGCTAGTAAAGGCTTTACAAATACTAACACAAAACATCTTGCCTTTTTTGCAGAACTGTAACACCAATTCCAAGCTTTAACCACTCATCCGTCGGATCGTTGGCTCCACCGTCGCCAATATCGCAGCAGGGCGACCTTACGCCACCATCCTTGTACCCGTGTCACATGACTTTGCGACCGCCGCCAATCGCACCTCCACACCACCACATAGTACCGGGTGACGGGGGCAGCCCTGCGGGAGGCATAGGCAATGCCCAATCTGCGAATCTGGGAGCAAACTGCGGTGTATCGGGATACGAAGTGCTCTCCGCCTACGCGTTGCCCCCGCCCCCGTTGCCATCGAGCAGTGCACCTGCACCGAACTTCTCAACCTCCTCCAGTACTAGCGCCAATGTGACCTCCCATCACAATATGTCCCAAGAACCGTGCCCCTCGCCCTGCAGTTCCAACTCAAACCACCTGGGAGTTGGCCACAGCTCCGTTTTCGCGACTGACCCGATTTCGCCGGCTGTATCTTCATATGCACATATGAGCTACAACTACGCTTCCACCGCCAACAACGTGTCAGCCTCCTCCCCCGGCGGAGCCGCAGGGCACGTTGCTCCTGGAAAGCAACAGTTCTTCGCCTCATGCTTCTACTCACCTTGGGTCTAAACAAAGAGAGGTGGTTCAGTCAGAGAGGCACTTCTAATAGACTACTTTAAATTTATAAGCCGCCCTTTCTCCACAAGAGGTCATAATAAATCGAATTTACATATCTCTTACAATATAATAGAGGTTGTAGAAAAATACATATGTATGTATACATTATATAGTTCCGCCCATTAAATCCAATCTATAGTGTAGAATAATTGGTGTAAATTAAATTATTTAATTTTGACAAATGGAGACAATCAAATCCTGTTTTATTCTTACACTCGGTCTGGGATCTAAAATCAACAAAAGTTTAAAAATTACCTTTACGATAATCAGGGTTTTACTTTCGCGGCTAATGAAAACATTTTAATAAATAGTCCAATTAAAAAAAAAATGTTTGCGTGTCCACAGGTATTAATAAATAAAACAAGAGAGAACGCTAAAGTCGGGTGCCCCGACTATCAGATACCCGTTACTCAGCTAAGGGAGTGCGAGGGAGATGGATATATTAAAACTTTGATCGGTTATAACTTTTTAACGAATGGTCCGATTAAAAAAATTTCTTCTACATTTCGATAGGTTTTGATAATCACAATGAAACTGCATTTTTAGATTTCCAAAATCTTTAAAGGTGTGGGCGCCAGACACCTTTCAAAAAATGAGGGGGTGGTTAGAGGGGGCGTGGCACCTTTTTGAAATAAACTTGCGCTGCGTGGGAACTCCAAGAATATGCATGCAAAATGCCAATCCTCTAGCTTTTATAGTTTCCGAGATCTCAGCGTTCATACGGACGGACAGACAGACGGACAGACGGACATGGCTAGTTCGACTCGGCTAGTGGTCCTGATCAAGAATATATATACTTTATAGGGTCGGAAAAGCATCCTTCTCCCTGTTACATACTTTTACAAGAATACAATATACGCTTTTACTCTACGAGTAACGGGTATAAAAAATGAAATTGCTACTTTCACGAGGATGTCAACCAAGCCAAAAAGCTTGAAACTTGAAAAAAACATATTTCTATTTGATTTTGCACTGATATCTCTAAAGATTATAAAATGGAAGACTGATTTTTAAGAGGATACGACTGCAGCCCAAAACGTAAGAGCTAGAGCAGCCAAATTTTTGCACAGTATTCCATTGGGGATCTAACCGCCCACTAAGATCCGACATGTCCCCCCAATCAGCTCCAACATTAGTATTTAAAAGAACAAAATTTGGTCTATTTGATTGCTTAACTTCTAAAGTGGTTGGAATTTTGAAATTTGGAATATTCCGAATTTTAAGTATTGGAAAGACCTTTTTAAATTTCTAAATGAAATTTCGATATCCCCCATAATTTGGGGGCTACATTTAAAGTTAACTTTTCGATTTAAAAAATCTAAACCGCTGCTCCGATTATGATGATTTTTGGATCATTAGTTATTCTGTGGCCCAAATGCTTAAGTTTAATTTTTCAAGTTTTTAAGATTTTTTTCAGTATTTTTAAAGAATTTATTTAGAGCCTGCCGAGAGAGCGAAACCCAGAGAGCGGATGCCAAGAGAGCGACGGCCGAGAGAGCAACAGCCAAGAAAACTGATGAGGGGGAGGGGGAAGTGCTGGGTGGAAAGGGGAGGGGAAAGGGACAATTTAAGTTAAAATTTGTTTTGGATTTTAAAATCTTATACTGCTGCTCCGATCAATATGTGTTGATGAACGGAATGCATCCATAATTTAAATTTGAATTTTTGTTAGTTTGTCATGCGAAATACTAGCTTCGCCCATTTTTAGTATTTTTGTGCTGCGACACACTATGAGATTTTTTGGTTTTTCTAAGTTAAGTTAGAAGACTACAGCAGAACATGTCGGTTCAAAAAGTACAGTCCATTAAAAATCAGAAATAAACCGTGTTTATTCATCATCATATCTTTGGACCTTCTAGCCAAATTTAGCTATTGATTAACATGGATCAGTTCAAGCTTTTGAAGGCAGCAAGAACTCGTGCGAAGGCAAGCATTACGCGTTTGCTAACGACGTCACAAGATCCACGTGCGGGATCAAACTGGGAACTCGATGAAGTCACCGTCTCATTGGAAAGGCTCAATTGCGTTTGGAAGGAATTTGAGACCATTAGCGATCAAATGGCCCTTTATGATGAAGAAGAGTGGTACATCGATCCAGCCATCGACAACGAGAGGTACGAGGACAAGTACTTGCAAGCGAACACCTTGTTTCACACCATTAAACGGCGCTGTCAATCATCGAATGAGAGCGACAGAGAAGGGAGCAACGGTAGGCAATCTGGCAACCTTGATGATGCCGCATCAAGTTCATCAGGATTGGGAAACGAAAGCCTTGTTCGTTTTCTACAACAACAACAGGAGCTGAATGAGCGTTTAGCTGAGCAGCAATCAACATTTTTGAGGGCAAAACTCCGCAGCAAATGTAATGCACAACGAGCTGCCAAAAATCCACATCAAGGTGTTCACTGGTGACTACAAGGAGTGGCCAGCCTTTAAAAACATCTTCGAGAGTACCATCCAGCAAGCAGCATTTGACAGCAATACAAAAGTTCCACTTCTTAAAAACATACATTACTGGGGAAGCAGCTGACTTGATTCGTCATATGCCAATAACGGATGCTGCTTATGAGGCTGCTTGGAGTTGCCTAACTGATCGATACAACAGACCACGTCACATTGTCAACACCCTGCTGGAGACATTTGTAAGTCTACCTTCGACATCCAGGGCAGACGTAGGAGTTCTGCGCAAGGTGACGGACGGAGCTACGGAGATAGTACGCGGATTGGATGCAGCGGGGCAAACTAACAGGGACTGCTGGATCATTCACTTCATTTTGGCAAAGATCGACCCTGAAACTCGACGCAAATGGATTGAAGGAAGCAGGGAACTTGAATCTCCGTCCGTAAATGATCTACTCAAGTTTTTAGACCGACGCTGCGAGGAATTCGAGCTCAGCAAAAGCGAGTCAGACATAGACGTCAAGATTGGCGCACCACATCCGATCAAAGCAAAGCGTTCGTCGCACGCTTTAGTATCGATGGAAGAAAATGCTTGTGTGATATGTAACTCCAAGGATCACAAGATCTACGGTTGCCCAAAGTTTTCTGAAGCATCGATCGACCAGAGACGCACATTCGTAAAGACAAAATCCTTGTGTTTCAACTGTCTTAAGCTTGGGCATGTATCACGCAAATGTGATTCCAAATTCACATGCAAGTTTTGCCATAATCGCCATCACTCTCTGCTACATGCAGATATTTCTGGATCGCAAGCCGCTGTGACCACGACACAACCACATATTGATGGAAAGCATATCGCAAGCGCTCCCGAAGATGCTACGGTGACCATCAGCCATATCGCTCGTGCGCAAGTGGCTCCCACAGCTGAGTCCTTGTGCAACGGATCAACAACGGCAACACAGCCCCAAGGGCTAAGGAAAAGTGCATTGCCAACAGCTCTGGTGTTTGTTAAAAACGCAAAAGGATCGCACACCACATGTCGGGTACTTTTGGACAGTGGTTCGGAACTGTCGTACATCTCGGAGCGGTGCGTACAGGCACTTGGTTTATCACGCGCGCCCTCACGCATTTTAGTGTCTGGAATCTCATCGATCAAGGCAGAGACAACTAGAGGCTGCAGCACACTGGACATGCAGTCAAGGATCTCAGATCATACAATGAAGATACGCGCGCACGTACTCAGCAAAATTACCTCCACGTTAGCAAGACACGACATCAATGCCTCAGCACTCAAGGCATTCGCAGGCTTTGAGCTTGCAGACTCTGACTATCAATCGTTGGCGCCAGTCGATATTCTTTTGGGCAGCGATTACGTTTGGACCGTGTTCACCGGTCAAAAGATGTTCAACATCCAGGGCAACATCATCGCCATTTCGACCATTTTTGGATGGGTCATAACCTCGATCGTTACTACCGGCTGTTCATCTACAACAACAATGCACACGGCTATTGATATTGACTCAACGCTTCGGCGCTTTTGGGAGCTGGAGGATGTCAACCAGGAATTCCATGGAAAACCAGAGGACGATGAAGTTGAACAGCACTTTTTGAAAACACACACTCGGGACACCAAGGGGCGTTACATAGTCGAACTTCCGTTTAAAGACTCCAACGAACAGTTTTCGGATACATGTAGGAAATTGTTATATTCACATACAATGTTTATTGGGATTAAGTTTAAACATAAAGTGCTTATATTAGTTTTACAATGTTCTTCCTTCACACACACAACGATCTTGTTCTCTTTACGAACGCTAAACGACGACTCCCTGCTCACTCGTGTAGGTATCGGCGGCCTTAAAAGAATCGAGTACTTTATTGGTTTTAAATGGCGAACTGATTAAGAGTTGCCATATAGCTTAACCCGCTTCGAGTGCGCCGTGTAGTAGACCCGCCAGATTCAAATCCCACAATCGGCCCTCCTGACTGTTCATTCGCCTCGAATGGACCTGACCAAGGTTTCATATACTCGGAAACCGTAGACGTCTTAAATGGACCCTCTGAATCGCCTATACGTTCTACTTCGTACCGCCCATGATCCTTGACTGCAACAACCTTGTAGGGCCCTAAAAACTTTCCCTTAAGCTTTAATCCGACACCATACTGAGTTCTCTTAATTGCTACCAAATCATTAAGTTGATAGACTCTCTCTTGTTTCCGCTTCTAATCAAATGCTTTCTTATTTTCGTCTTGGACTTTCTTGATGTTCTCTCTGGCTGCTTGGCGAAACTTCTCTCTTTCTCCATCCAGATCCTTTAAAGCAAACTCCTGCATCAAGTCCTTCAATTCATTGCAGCTGGCTAAGCGCATATCAACTCCAGTTAAAAGCTTGAATGGTGTAATCTTGGTGCTTTTGGGCTCGGTACTATTGATAATCTGCTGAACTCGTCCCACGTATTTATACCAAGATAATGGACTTTCGTAGCTCAACTTTGCTAGCATTGGTACGACGATCTTATGAAGTCTTTCGACTTGGCCATTTCCGCGTGGTACGCCTGTCGCTATGAGCAGATGCTGTATGTTCTGTAACTCGCAATATTCCTTGAATGCGAGAGATGTGAAAGCAGTGCCTCTATCGGACACTATGCGGCAAGGATTTCCAAAATGTACAGCTTGTTTATTTAGACAATTTAAAACTTCGTCTACACCAGTGCTACGAGTTGGGTATAGCCAGACATATTTTGAGAATCCGTCTACTACGACAAGGATGTGATTGTAGCGCTTGGTCGTCATTTCCATGGGACCGACGTGATCGATGTGGTACGTAATGAAGGGTAAATCACCTTTGTCGATTGATGTTAGAAATCCCTCTTTCTTGCCCGCTTTGGCATTTACGATTATGCATCTAATGCAATTCTCGACGATTCGCTCTGTTTTACCTTTGAGCTTGGGAATGAAATACGACCGTTCGATGATATCCTGTGTCTTTTTGGCAGAAAAGTGCCCTTGGTTATGCGCGCTCTGAATTATTTCATTTTCCATAGTTGTAGGTACTACCACTAGCTCACGAATCGGGTCTTTGAAGAGAACGTTATTCTGAATATAGAAGTCCTGGTATGCATCCTTTTCTACAATGCTTCGAACTACTTTTGTCCAATCGTCGTTAATCTGGGCTTCCTTTAAGCGATGAGTTATGGAGTCCGACAAATAGAAACACGAGACTCGGCTTAGAGCATCAGCATGTTTCATTTGAGTCCCTGAACGATGCTCGATCTTGTAGTTGAAGTCCTGCAAATATAAAGCCCAACGAGCTACGCGAAGAGGAACTTCCTTTTTGTTCATAGTCATCTTGAACGCGTTACAATCAGTTACGATTGTGAACTTTGTGCCTAACACATAAACACGCCATTTGACTAGAGCTCCGATAATAGCCAGTACTTCCAGTTCGTAAGAATCGTATTTTTCCTCGAATGGTGATGTCTTTCGGCTCATGTATTGGACTGGATGGAAAGCACTGTCTACAGGGTCCTTCTGCAGTAAGACTGCGCCAAAACCGTACTTGGACGCGTCTGTGTGGATTTCCGTTTGTAAATTTGGATTATACAACTTGAGGACTGGTTCGCTAATAAGAGCAGACTTCAGTCTTTCAAACGCCAATTGTTGTTTCTCTCCGAATTCGTACTTTGAATCGCCTCTCAGTAAGTCCGACAAGGGCTTGGCAATGGATGCGTATCCGATTATAAACTTGCGGAAATAAGAAGTTAGACCTAGGAATCGCTGAATCGCTTTTTTGTCATGTGGTACGGGAAACTCTTTCACAGCTTGGATCTTCTCCGGACCTGGGGTGATGGTTCCACTTTGAATTATGTATCCTAGGAACTGCACTTTACTGTGCAACATTTGACACTTACTCCAGTTGATACTTAACCGTTCCGAGAAGCAACCTCCAAGACGTCTTTCAACTTAGCAAGTCCTTCTTCAAAGTCCTGACTGGGTATAATTACATCGTCCATGTAAACAACGACAACATTGGTGGTGATCAGCTCCCTAAGAACTGCCATGATGAATCTGGTGAAAACCGCTGGTGAATTTGATATGCCGAATGGTACATAAAGGAATTCGAATTGTCCAGATTGGGTCACAAATGATGTGTACTTTCGAGAGCCTGGTTCAATAGGAACGTGAAAGAAGCCGTTTGTTAGATCCAAAGTAGTGAATATCTTGGAACCTTGCAGCTTGTCTAGCACGGTCTCCATATGAGCCATCGGAAAATTGTCTCGGATAATTTTCTCATTAAGTTTTCGGTAGTCACAGCACAGTCTCTTCTTCCCGTTTTTCTTCGATACCAAAACTACCGGCGATGCGTATTCTGAGGTGCTTGGCTGGATTATTTTCTCAGCAAGCCAATCCTCAACTTGATTGTCAACTGTTTTCTGGTCACAGACAGGTAATCGACGTGGATGCTGATAGACAGGTATTTCATCCTTCAAAATGATTTTCATGTATACCGGAGCATTTGCGTTGCGCACGGGTACATATTCTTCAATCAAACTTTTGACCTCAGACTGCTGCGATTGATTTAAATGGGATAAATCAACGTGATCGGAAACAGCTACCTGTTCTGCACACATGCCCTTGAAATCTTGTAGAAACTCGGATTGAAAATTGACATGTTTGTCTTCGTTACTTTTGGATTCGTTCCTACGCATAAACTCAGTGCCTTCCTTGGTAACTTTCATGTCCACAATGTCCAGGATAGTTCTGCCCAAAATAGCGTCGAAGCCCATGTCCTCATCCGGAACCACGTGAAACTCCACCTTCATGTGCATGTTGTCTATTTCCACAGGTATGGCAATGCTCCCAAAAGTTAGCACTTGACTCTCGCCTATCCCCGTCAAGCACCTTTCTTTTCCGGTGAGAGTTTCGTTGCCTAGTTTAAGGAAAATGTTCCTGCGCATCAGGCATAGATCTGCGCCTGTGTCGACGAGTCCTTGGAATTGAACGACTGAAGTTTTGATTACTTTTAATTCAAGGCCTGAAGCCGTAAACTCGCTTTTTGGTTTAGTAGCTGCGTTCTCCACGTGAACGGCATTAGCGTTGCTCTCCTGTTTCACCTCAACCTGTATTTTGCACTGTGCAGCACGATGACCTGGCTGACCACACCGATAACAATTATTATTATCCTTTTTCTTGCAATCTTTCTTTAAATGGGACGGATCCCCGCACTTAAAACATTTGCGCACAAACTCTGATTTCGAATCGAAGTTTTTGGATCCATCTGCCTCAGCAACACGCGTTTCATTCTTGTAAGGCATCTTGTATGAGCTGCGAACTTTCTTGTAGACTTCGATCTGCTCCTTTAAATCTTTTAATGTTTTTGCCTGGTACAACATGATTTTGTTTGCCTTAGCATCTGGAACTCCCTTCACAAAGTACTCTATCAAGCTCTCTTCATCTAAGTTAACTGGCTTAGCTATTTCCATCAAAGCATACAAATATTCCTGAATTGTCTCTCCCTTTCTCTGTACACGTTGACCTCGGTTGCGATGGACCTCAGCAGATGATATTTTAACAGCAAATTCGCCACGCAACGCTGCCTTAAGAGAATCCCAGTTGCGAATGTTTGACTGACTGCGAATGAACGATTTTGCAGCCCCACTGACTAACTGCTTGGAGTAAATGAATAGTTGAAGCTGGCTCCACTGTACAGTCAAAGCACATTCCTCTAACTCCTGAATCCACTGATCTATATCTGGGCTACCTGTACCTGAAAAATTAGAAACACTGCCCTCTACATCTTTAAGTGTAAACAAAGAACGGCTGATAGGTGCTGGCTGCACGGGACAATCGAGAGCGGTAGCCACAGATTCGACTCCATCCGAATCGTTGTTATCATCTTCGTCCTGAATACCGAAGTGAGCAAGAAGTCTGTCCTGTAAGTCGCGCTTTCTACCAGCTGTGGGTAAATTTAGCTCTAGTAGCTTTGCGCGCAAGTCGTCGCATCGCATTACCATTATCTCTTCGAGTTCCATTTTGAATTAACTTTCTTTACAATGTATTGATATTAGCTTAACAGTAACAATATTTAAATGTAAGAACAAGATTGTTGATGTTTATATAAAAATTATAATAATAGATATTTCAGTTAATGACAATTGTTTGGTTTTATACATACAGTATACTTGAACTGCTTGTCAGCAACTTTCAATTCGATTAGGCCTTCTGATTAGCACCCCTTTTGATTGTCTGCTTTTCGATACTGCTTGCCTGCCAATTGGATTTTCTGCTGCTTTTCCACTTGAAAAGTTCTTGCCGTTGCTTGTCCGCTGACGTCGATGCCTTCCGCCAAGATCTGCTACTCCAGACTCCGTGCTGCTTCAAAATCCTGTCCTCCTGATTACGCAACCCGCCTCTGCTCCAGTGTCCGCCTCACGCTCCTGACTCGCTCTGCTCGCCTCTGTCTATCGCTGCTCCCAACGCCTTTCACAGATCAGCCTCTGCAAGTTACCAGTTCACCGTGACCGGCCGGATCCCAGACTGACGCTCTGACGATCTATGATGCACTACCTCCTGGACTATAGTTGCTATTTGCCACAAGCGTTTCCCTTGCGCGTCTTCACACACTGTAACTGTGTCTCTCCGCATACATCAATATGCCAAAAATGCTGCTTCGTCGACGTCTTTTTTGCACACTGTCAAATTAACTGCGCAGTTGCCTTAAGTTGCAATTTCACCAGACTTGAAATTTCGCAATCACTCTAGTTGTGTTTGCAAAAAAAAAAGTACTTCTGCACTCTTATTGTCTTGCACTTATGTTTGGGTCAATCCCGGTTGAGCCCCCAAATTGTAGGAAATTGTTATATTCACATACAATGTTTATTGGGATTAAGTTTAAACATAAAGTGCTTATATTAGTTTTACAATGTTCTTCCTTCACACACACAACGATCTTGTTCTCTTTACGAACGCTAAACGACGACTCCCTGCTCACTCGTGTAGGTATCGGCGGCCTTAAAAGAATCGAGTACTTTATTGGTTTTAAATGGCGAACTGATTAAGAGTTGCCATATAGCTTAACCCGCTTCGAGTGTGCCGCGTAGTAGACCCGCCAGATTCAAATCCCACATACATTACAAGGTGCGCTTGCAAGATTCAGGGGTGTAGAACGCCGCCTAAAGAAGGACCCCAATCTGCACTCACAGTACGTACAATTTATGCGTGAATACCTTCAGTTAGGTCACATGCGGGAACTATTGCCAGGAGACATTGACAAAGGGCCAAGCTTTTATTTGCCTCATCATCCTGTTATTACCCAAAAGCTTAGGGTAGTATTTGACGGATCGTTCAAGGATACGAATGGAAAATCCTTAAACGATAGTCTACACATTGGACCCAGCATTCTACGAAACCTCTTCACGATTTGTATGCGTTTCAGAATGTTCAAGTTCGTCTTTTCCGCAGATATTGTCAAAATGTATCGACAAATCTTTGTGGCTGCCAACCATTGTTGCTATCAGCGTATTGTTTGGAGAGAAGATGAAAGTACACCTATTAAGCATTATGAACTTTCCACGGTAACATACGGCACGTCTAGTGCACCATTCTTGGCAGTAAGAGTCCTGGATCAGTTAGCTCACGACCACCAACACGAGTTTCCCACCGCTGCAAGGATCTTGAAGGAACAGTTTTATGTGGACGACGTACTGACAGGAGCACATACAGAGGAGGAGCTAATTCACAATCAAAAAGAGCTTATCCAATTAATGAAATGTGCAGGCATGGAACTTGGCAAATGGGTTTCAAATTCATCACGTATAGCTGACATAGCTACTTCTACAACCGAAGTACAAGGCAAAGGATCCAATCCTACAGCAAAGGTTCTTGGCATTCATTGGGATCCAGAAGAGGATATGTTATCCTACAAAGTTTGCCTTACACCAAATCCGGACAACACCAAACGTCAAGTCAATTTCTGATTGGTGGAACAAATGCCGTAACGACCTACACATACTTTGCGAACTACGCCTGCCACGATTTGTTGAAAACAATGGTGATCACATCGAACTGCATGGGTTCTCAGATGCCTCCATCAAGGCATATTCCGCAGTCATCTACAGCAGAGTTGTGCGAGCAGATGGCACCGTATCTGTTTCACTCATAGCAGGAAAAACCAGAGTTGCTCCGTTGAAGCAGCAATCCCTACCGCGCCTCGAACTGTGTGGCGCTTTGCTACTGAGCAGACTAATCTTATCAGTCAAAGATTCTCAGCAACACAAGGACATCGAAATACATGCATAGTGTGATTCAACCATAGTTTTGGCTTGGCTTTCACATCCACCATCGAAGCTCAAAACATTTGTAGCAAACAGGACTTCAGAAATACTCGAGGCGTTGCCGCGTAGTGCATGGCATCATGTAAACACAAAGGAGAATCCGGCAGACTGCGCCACACGAGGAATGCTTGCTGCGGACCTTCTCCATTTCGACTTATGGTGGATGGGACCTTCATGGCTGCAAGATCCAGAAAAGCTCGCGGTAAAGTTAAGCTGTACAAAGTTCAGTTCATCCCTTTCAGATAACCCTGCCAAAGAAGAATTCAAGTCAACCACATTAACCATTCAGCAAAATGACTCATTTTCACCGATCGAAGCGTTGACTCAGCGGGTCTCGTCCTGGACAAAACTGGTCCACGTTGTATCATACGCCTTACGCTTCATCCAAAGGACCAGGACCATTAAACCTGTAGGGCTGACAAATGGAACCAGGCTCACCTTTGAAGAGATTCAGGCTGCTCGCATACTTTGCCTGCGTGAGGCTCAGAAATGCTTCATGGAGGATCGAAATCTTCTGAAGGAGAACAAACCACTCCGCAGTCGCTCCCAGTTGATCAAGCTTTCACCGTTTGTCTGCAAGGATGGCCTCCTTCGAGTTGGTGGACGCTTGGGCAACTCGCAATTACCAGCTGACGTCAAACACCCTATATTGCTTCCGAAATCGCACCGCATCACAAGGATGATTTTGGAACACGAACACACAGCAAATCTACATCCAGGAGTGTCTGCCCTGTTTGTAATTACGCGTCAAAAATATTGGATATTCGGGGCACGTAACCTAATAAGGAACCTGGTACACAACTGCGTAAAGTGCTTTCGCCAACGTAACATCACCGAGCGCCAATTCATGGCCGATCTACCAGGCATTCGTATAACGGAGGCTCTACCCTTTGACAAAGGGCCAAGCTTTTATTTGTCTCATCATCCTGTTATTACCCAAAAGCTTAGGGTAGTATTTGACGGATCGTTCAAGGATACGAATGGAAAATCCTTAAACGATAGTCTACACATTGGACCCAGCATTCTACGAAACCTCTTCACGATTTGTATGCGTTTCAGAATGTTCAAGTTCGTCTTTTCCGCAGATATTGTCAAAATGTATCGA
The DNA here is from genome assembly GCA_035046095.1 of Drosophila pseudotakahashii. NCBI lineage: Eukaryota > Metazoa > Arthropoda > Insecta > Diptera > Drosophilidae > Drosophila > Drosophila pseudotakahashii. The sequence goes on from JAWNOE010000254.1 coordinate 2,041,888, forward strand.
CAAATCTTTGTGGCTGCCAACCATTGTTGCTATCAGCGTATTGTTTGGAGAGAAGATGAAAGTACACCTATTAAGCATTATGAACTTTCCACGGTAACATACGGCACGTCTAGTGCACCATTCTTGGCAGTAAGAGTCCTGGATCAGTTAGCTCACGACCACCAACACGAGTTTCCCACCGCTGCAAGGATCTTGAAGGAACAGTTTTATGTGGACGACGTACTGACAGGAGCACATACAGAGGAGGAGCTAATTCACAATCAAAAAGAGCTTATCCAATTAATGAAATGTGCAGGCATGGAACTTGGCAAATGGGTTTCAAATTCATCACGTATAGCTGACATAGCTACTTCTACAACCGAAGTACAAGGCAAAGGATCCAATCCTACAGCAAAGGTTCTTGGCATTCATTGGGATCCAGAAGAGGATATGTTATCCTACAAAGTTTGCCTTACACCAAATCCGGACAACACCAAACGTCAAGTCAATTTCTGATTGGTGGAACAAATGCCGTAACGACCTACACATACTTTGCGAACTACGCCTGCCACGATTTGTTGAAAACAATGGTGATCACATCGAACTGCATGGGTTCTCAGATGCCTCCATCAAGGCATATTCCGCAGTCATCTACAGCAGAGTTGTGCGAGCAGATGGCACCGTATCTGTTTCACTCATAGCAGGAAAAACCAGAGTTGCTCCGTTGAAGCAGCAATCCCTACCGCGCCTCGAACTGTGTGGCGCTTTGCTACTGAGCAGACTAATCTTATCAGTCAAAGATTCTCAGCAACACAAGGACATCGAAATACATGCATAGTGTGATTCAACCATAGTTTTGGCTTGGCTTTCACATCCACCATCGAAGCTCAAAACATTTGTAGCAAACAGGACTTCAGAAATACTCGAGGCGTTGCCGCGTAGTGCATGGCATCATGTAAACACAAAGGAGAATCCGGCAGACTGCGCCACACGAGGAATGCTTGCTGCGGACCTTCTCCATTTCGACTTATGGTGGATGGGACCTTCATGGCTGCAAGATCCAGAAAAGCTCGCGGTAAAGTTAAGCTGTACAAAGTTCAGTTCATCCCTTTCAGATAACCCTGCCAAAGAAGAATTCAAGTCAACCACATTAACCATTCAGCAAAATGACTCATTTTCACCGATCGAAGCGTTGACTCAGCGGGTCTCGTCCTGGACAAAACTGGTCCACGTTGTATCATACGCCTTACGCTTCATCCAAAGGACCAGGACCATTAAACCTGTAGGGCTGACAAATGGAACCAGGCTCACCTTTGAAGAGATTCAGGCTGCTCGCATACTTTGCCTGCGTGAGGCTCAGAAATGCTTCATGGAGGATCGAAATCTTCTGAAGGAGAACAAACCACTCCGCAGTCGCTCCCAGTTGATCAAGCTTTCACCGTTTGTCTGCAAGGATGGCCTCCTTCGAGTTGGTGGACGCTTGGGCAACTCGCAATTACCAGCTGACGTCAAACACCCTATATTGCTTCCGAAATCGCACCGCATCACAAGGATGATTTTGGAACACGAACACACAGCAAATCTACATCCAGGAGTGTCTGCCCTGTTTGTAATTACGCGTCAAAAATATTGGATATTCGGGGCACGTAACCTAATAAGGAACCTGGTACACAACTGCGTAAAGTGCTTTCGCCAACGTAACATCACCGAGCGCCAATTCATGGCCGATCTACCAGGCATTCGTATAACGGAGGCTCTACCCTTCCAGCACTCAGGCTGCGATTACGCTGGACCATTAATCCTCAAGGAAAGGAGAGGGCGCAATCCCCGAAAAACTAAAGGCTACATATGTCTCTTCGTCTGCCTTGTAACATCGGCCATTCATTTGGAACTGGCCACCGACCTTAGCACAGACACATTCTTGGCATGTCTTCGCCGTTTCATGTCCCTTCGAGGAAAATGTTCGCAAATTTATAGCGACAACGGCACGAATTTTGTAGGTGCCAAACGTGCTCTAGATGAGATGCAGCAACTTCTATCTTCGCAGGAGCATCAACACACTGTAGCACAATCGTTGGCCAATGACGGAATTAAGTGGAGTTTCATACCTCCCCATTCGCCACATTGGGGAGGGAAGTGGGAGTCATCAGTACGATCAGTAAATTACATTTGAGGCGCGTCGTTGGAAAAACTGTTTTAACCTTTGAACAGATGCAAACTCTGATTGTTCAGATCAGTGCAGTGGTGAACTCAAGACCGTTATGCTACATACCTGACACTGACCTCACCTACTTGTCTCCGGCCCACTTTTTAATTGGGCGCCCATTCACAACGGTTCCAGAAGGTGATCTAAGTCATTTGCCGATCAACCGCTTAGACTATTGGCAGCATTTACAATTAATGTACCAGGGTTTTTGGAAGCGCTGGCACCAGGAATATCTAACATCGTTGCAGCAACAACAAGGAACGTAACATCCCAGTAGGCAGTGTAGTTCTTGTAAAGGACTCAAATCTCCCTCCCGCATCTTGGATACTAGCCCGTGTATTGGAGGCTCATAAGGGACCAGATGGACTTGTGCGCGCTGTAAAACTTAAGACGTCTACTGGAAAGATGACGCGACCCATCACTAAGATAGCTGTGCTGCCTAATTCAGAAACCATGTTTCAGGGCGGCCCGGGATGTTGATGAACGGAATGCATCCATAATTAAAATTTGAATTTTTGTTAGTTTGTCATGCGAAATACTAGCTTCGCCCATTTTTAGTATTTTTGTGCTGCGTCACATTATGAGATTTTTTGGTTTTTCTAAGTTAAGTTAGAAGACTACAGCAGAACATGTCGGTTCAAAAAGTTTAATACGAAATATACAGTCCATTAAAAATCAGAAATAAACCGTGTTTATTCATCATCAATATGATTTTCGATCAATAGTCGTTTCAGTGGATCAAATGCTTAGGTTTTTTTTTTCAAAAAGTATTTTTCATTTTGTTGCAGTAGTAAAAGCCCTATTTAATTCCGGCCATGGAAGAAAATAGACAAATACAAATATTCTGTAAGCAAAGGCAAAATCTTAAGATTCGAATTTCTAAACAAGTACGGAAGTTTGATCTGTAAGCAATCAAATACGTTACTTCTTCAGATATGTATGTATGCATGTAGGTATGTACATATAATTGGATATGTTTTGATTTGTATTGTGTGTGTGTGTTTCTATTTGAAAGTAGATGATGTGATTAAATACAAATAAAATGATTACCTTCCTTTCAGCCAATGCTAAATCTTTCTAATTTATTTGTAAAATGTAAAACTAATAATTATCGATCATATGCGGAACCTGGAAAAATAAGTTACTTCGCTACTTTTGCATGGGATGGCAATCTTTGCGTGTGTGTACAAAAGTTTTCATTTCATTCAAAACTAGAAATTTGAAAAAACAAATTCCAATTTACAAACAAATATATTTGTGCGCTCAATAAAATTGCATTGTAACTGAAAGTACAAAGATTCGCGACTTTCACATGGATTAAAATCATTTATTATATGTTTTTAATTTTTATTGATTCGACAAGAATGAGATCGCAAGTTGGAAGTAGTAGGCTATACTAAAAAATACTCTTGCTCTTCTTTGCCACAATTCTTTTTTGGGAGTGAGAAGGATATAATGATAATGAGCGTTTGGACAGTAGCAAGTGTAAAAAATGGGGACGATCAAGCGCACAATGAACTCTCTGAGAGAGCTTGCCTAAAGAGAGAAAGAAACAAGCACAAGATTGACCGTGGTGGGGCAAGGGGGTAGGGTTTAAATTCACAATTATGATTTCAATTTTGGTTTAAAAAACTCTTTTTAGTATACATTTTGATAATTTTTTTGAGTTCATTTTAAAACCAGGCTCTTGGAAGTTTTACTTTAATCGTATATCCCCCATATTACGACCTATTTGAGCCAAAATTTAAATTATATGACTCCCTCCATAAATTTTAAGTACGCCTATGTGCTAAGCACAAGCCAAAAAAGGGTTCTTTCTTTTTCTATCACATCATGAAATGTTAAGATTGGCTATCTGAGCGCTCCATTTTGACAACGAAAAATGAAAGAGCAACCGGTACCAATAAATTATTGCTAAACTAATTTTTAGAAGTCGCCTATAAATCGGTCGACTCTGTCTCTGTTGAATTTTTAAATTCTTTAAATCTAGCAGGGATTCCGCAGCATAATCTGTCTCTTAAGATTGGAGCACCCGAAATGTTATTTCGAAATTTAGGTCCCCCAAAGTTATGCAATGGGACACGATTGCAGATAAAAGGTTTTCATAGCCCTTGGATAAGTCGTATCCCCATCTGCAAATACAGTTGACTTTTTTTCGCAATTGTATCCTTTCAATCTACTAGAGATTACTCTGTTCCAATTTTTGCGTTTTATTTGCATATTAAATTGTAGTCAATTTGCTAGCATATCACTTAAGTCAAGTCAAGTATATACAGCAGTCTAAGGAGGTTTCTGTAATCCCTTTTGCCAACAGCCAAATTGGGGCGAAATATTTAAGCTGATATAATCTCTATTCAACTCCCTTGCTCCGAATTGGTTGTTATGTGCATGTTAATAACTTACAGGGAAACGTTTAATAGAGCAATTCTCTTATTACTACCACCCTTGTCAAAACAAATCAGGAAATATACAAAAGTATAAATCTAATGTTCAAAGGGATTTAATTATTCCTATAATAACAATTTTGAATTTGAATTTTGTATCTTATACCAAATTACCTACATACCGCATATGTTAAGTTAACCGTCCAATGTTATAATAACAGCTGTTAAAGTCTGCCGCCGACAGCGAACACCATTTGTTTACATTTTTCTTTATTTTGCAGCACACTTTAAACTTTAACGACAAAATACTACCGGGGAAGTCACAAAATACAATACAACATGCGCTTTAAGTGTTTTTGTAATATAGCAAACAAACCTAAATTAAGTTTAAAACTTATTGATAAATTGCGAAAATAAGTCCATTAAAAATGGATAATTATTCAAAATTCAATACCGAGTGTATTCAGCTTTGGTAATTTTTCGGTAAATTATCCGAAAAAGGAGATCTACCGTATTTCTGTGATACCTAAGGTTTTGACGGGTCGGTTTCCAAATCAACCGTTCCTAAATGGAATATCCAGTATTTGGCTTACAAATATATGGGATTTTACAGTATTAAATATTTATCTCTTTAAGAGAAGAGGTATCAAGAAACTTTTTTATTATACCCTTGCAGAGGGTGAGCCGGATCGGAAAACAAGAAAGGGAGCTAGCTTCGGCCAGCCGAAGCTTATATACCCTTGCAGATCATTCCTGTTCAATTACAAAAACATTAAATTTAAATTAACTTAAGTATATGTTACAACAATCCAAATTTTAGCTGCTTTCGTATTACTTTGGCACTAATTTTTTGATCCTTCCTATGGCAGCTATATAATATAGCCGTCCGAATTTTGTTAAATTTTATTCGAAATTTTGAAATGTTAAAGAAAAGCCATATCCCAGAGAAGAAAAGAATGTAATAAAAATCAACTAAGATATCATTTTTTTCCTATTAATTTCCATTTAATTTTCCGACCGTTCCTATGGCAGCTATATGATAAGTCATCCGATTTTTTAAAAAAATTGTATTCCCAAAAGTAGAAGGTAATATTTCAAAAAACAGCAAAGCTAGAATTTTTTTACGGTTTTTTTTTTATCCTTGCTATGGGAGCTGTAAGATATAGTGGTCCAATCCGGTCGGTTCCGACATATATACTACCTGCAATAGGAAGAAGTCTTTTGGGAAAGTTTGAGCTCGATAGCTTTAAAACTGAGAGACTAGCTTGGGTAGAAACAGACAGACAGACGGACGGACAGACGGACATGGCTAGATCGACTCGCCTAGTTGTGATGATCAAGAATATATATACTTTATGGGGTCGAAAACGTCTCAATCACTGCGTTGCAAACTTCTGACTGAAATCATAATACCCTCTGCAAGGGTATAAATATAAAAACAAGAAAGGAAGCTAGCTTTTTTTTTATTGTATAATAATATAATAAACAGCATAAAATAATAGTTTAAAACATATCTGAGCTTTTATAACATATCCTATAACGAGTATGCATACATATTGGTAACTAGGGGAGAGCCTAATCTCCCGTACCCCACACTCCGCTCTAACTACGCCTCTGTCTAGCCAATATTAATATGGCAAATTTGTAAACAAAGGCAAATGTGTGCGCGGTTCCAGTGCCTTCCGCTAAAATAACCAAGCCTTTCGCACGTTAAAAATAGTAGGGACTTTTTTGACAACCAGCTTAACTTTCGATTGTAGCGAAACGTGAAGGAATATTTTAATGCAGTTAATTAGTGTTCCTTATTTTTTGTCCATATTATAGGTATTGCCCTGAAAAATTTTCCAAGGATTGCAAATTGCTTAGCTTAGTTAGGAATCTATCTCTAAAGATTATAATGTAAAAGACCGATTTATAAGGGGATACGACTACAGCCCAAAACGTAAGAGCTAGAGCAGCCAAATTTTTGCACAGTATTCCATTGGGGATCTAACCGCCCACTAAGATCCGACATGTCCCCCCAGTGGCCCCAATCAGCTCCAACATTAATATTTCGTAGCTCTAAATTTGGTCTATTTGATTGCTTAACTTCTAAAGTGGTTGGAATTTTGAAATTTGGAATATGCCGAATTTTAGGTATTGAAAAGGCCTATTTAGATTTCTAAATGAAATTTCGATATCCCCCACTATTTGGGGGCTACATTTAAAGTTAACTTTTCGATTTAATAAATCTAAACCGCTGCTCCGATTATGATGATTTTTGGATCATTAGTTATTCTATGGCCCAAATGCTTAAGTTTAATTTTTCAAGTTTTTAAGATTTTTTTCAGTATTTTTAAAGAATTTATTTAGAGCCTGCCGAGAGAGCGAAACCCAGAGAGCGGATGCCAAGAGAGCGACGGCCGAGAGAGCAACAGCCAAGAAAACTGATGAGGGGGAGGGGGAAGTGCTGTGTGGAAAGGAGAGGGGAAAGGGACAATTTAAGTTAAAATTTGTTTTGTATTTTAAAATCTTTTACTGCTGCTCCGATCAATATGATTTTTCGATCAATAGTCAGTTCCAGGGACCGTAATGCAAATTACTTGGTAATGATTAAATTTAAATTTTTATTTTTTTCTTCAATGATAATATTTATTTTGGAGTAATATAATAAGACTTAGAGCGTAATAATTATTTATGATCAAATAAAAATATGACTCAAAAATAATGATTATTGTTGATTTTTTTTTTTTTGCTCGCCAATCTGATTTTACAGCCGTCTAAGGGGTTATCAAAGCTACCTCCACAATTTTTTGCACATTTTTTTAACCACTTTTAAAAATTGGCTTATCCTACGATTTTTATTTAATTCCAATCAAAACAAAACTATAGATATAGATATATATATGTCCGATCCGGTCGGTTCAAAAATATATATCCTACAAATATATATCCAAACCTGGGAAAGTTTGAGCACGATAGCTTTAAAACTGAGAGACTAGTTTGCGTAGAAACAGACAGACAGACGGACGGAAAGACGGACAGACTGACAGACGGACAGACTGACAGACGGACAGACGGACAGACGGACATGGCTAGATCGACTCGTCTAGTGATGCTGATCAAGAATATATATACTTATGGGGCCGGAAACGTCTCCTTCACTGCGTTGCAAACTTCTGACTGAAATCATAATACCCTCTGCAAGGGTATAAAAATTGGCAAAAAATCGTGGAAGTAGTTTTATAAGCCCTTAGACGGTTGTGAAATCAGATTGTCGAAAAGTCTTACAGAAGGGCCGCGGGGCTCTGATTAGTTTTATTTTGATTGGAATGAAATAAAAATCGCAGGATAGGCAATTTTTTAAAAGTGGTTAAACAACATTTTTTAAAAATCGTGGAGGTAGCTTTGATAACCCCTTAGACGGGATCCGGGCGGGAATGCATAGATTGGACAACGATAATTACTTTGGTGAAATCATTTGTTTTTAGATCTATTATAAGTGGCCGATTTTTTTGTTTGAAGAAATACAAATAATCATTATTTTCGGTCCCTGGTCAGTTCTATGGTATTCATTTTTCATTTTCATATTATTCATTTTGTGTCAGAAGTGAGAGCCCTATTTAATTTCCGCCATGGAAGAAAATAGGGAAAATTACTACACATTCTGTAAGCAAAGGCAAAATGTTTTCAAAATAATTAATCAACTTAAGATTCGGATTTTTGAACTAAGTTTGAACTAAGCAATCAAAAAAATTACTTCTTTAGATATGTATGTTGTAGCGCTTGTAGTTAGCTAGATGTAAAATATGGTAAGCGCCATCTAGAAGTCGCTCTGCGGTACGGGATGTGGCAAAAGGAAAGCGGCAAGGAGAGCAACAGACCTTTCTGTCAACTTTTCCTTTTTCCATCTCATCTACTCGCCTAGGGGTACCGCCATAATTGTGGCGTCTAGATCTGTCTATTCCAATCGTGGCGTCAAAGGTGCAAGTTGTGCCGGGTGACAGTATATATTCCAAAGTTACCTTTTTAGTGCGAAAGTTATCCCCGGTATATCAGCGAACCAAGAAACCACAGCTTAAATATCCAGCGCAGCGCTGAGTCCTAGCTGGTAAGTTTCTAAAGCGTAGGGTCTCGGTGAATTCAAACTTAGCTTGGAATTTATTTAATTAGGCTTGGCGCTTAACAAAATCAATTGGGAAGCAAACAGACCGAAATTGAGTGCATATTGGCGAGCCTAAAACCGAAGAACACCGAAGTCTTGCAACAACAAAGAATCTCCAAAACGCCGCCCAGATTGAGTTTTTTTGGATTCGCGCAGTTGTCGCGCAGCCGCCTTCGAGGGCGTGTTATTTTACGCCGGGGAAAAGATGACTCGGAATCGTTAAACGTCACCGGAATCAGAAAAATTGCAGTCTCGGAAAAAAAAAGGGAAATCTTCTAATCATGTGTGCCCAAGTCTAGTGGCGTGAAAAGTTTTAAGAATTCTGTTAAAGTCCCCCAAAGCCCACAGAAAATCGGTCAGAAAGTTCTCCGAAGGGTCGAATACCCAAAAGTGTAAAAAAAAATATTATTTAAAAGAACAGAACAGAAGTCAAGCAGCCGAAATTTTTCTAGTTAAGTTCTAGCATAAGAGAATAATTTTTTTCTATTTAATTTAAATGCATAACGGCCATGCGGTGAAAAAAAGACGAGCGAAAATGATGATGAAAGGGCAGAGGCCAATTTGAGTGGTTTTAAAAAAAACAAGAAAGGAAGCTAGCTTCGGCCAGCCGAAGCTTTTATACCCTTGCAGATCATTCCTATTAACTTGCAAAAACATAAAAGTTAGATTTATTTGCAATCTAAGTTTTAGCTGTTTTCGTATTATGGTAGCTTTATAAGATAGGCGTCCGAATTTTGTTAAATTTTATTCGAAATTTTGAAATGTTAAAGAAAAGCCATATCCCAGAGGAGAAGACAATGTAATAAAAATCAACAAAGATATAATTTTTTTCCTATTAATTTCCATTTAATTTTCCGACCGTTCCTATGGCAGCTATATGATATAGTCATCCGATTTTTTTAAAATTTTATTCGAAATTCAGAAATATTTAAAAAATAGTATTCCCAAAAGTAGAAGGTAATATTTCAAAAACATCAAAGCTAGAATTTTTTTTACGTTTTTTACGTTTTTTTTTCGATCCTTCATATGGGAGCTATAAGATATAGTTGTCCGATCCGGTCGGTTCCGACCTATATACTACCTGCAATAGAAAGAAGACTTTTGAGAAAGTTTGAGCCCGATAGCTTTAAAACTGAGGGACTAGTTTGCGTAGAAACAGACGGACAGACGGACGGACAGACAGACAGACGGACGGACAGACGGACAGACGGACATGGCTAGATCGACTCGTCTTGTCATGCTGATCAAGAATATATATACTTTATGGGGTCGGAAACGTCTCCTTCACTGCGTTGCAAACTTCTGACTGAAATCATAATACCCTCTGCAAGGGTATAAAAACACCAAAGCTAGAATTTTTTTTACGTTTTTTTTTTCGATCCTTCATATGGGAGCTATAAGATATAGTTGTCCGATCCGGTCGGTTCCGACTTATATACTACCTGCTATAGAAAGAAGACTTTTGAGAAAGTTTGAGCCCGATAGCTTTAAAACTGAGGGACTAGTTTGCGTAGAAACAGACGGACGGACAGACAGACAGACGGACGGACGGACGGACAGACGGACATGGCTAGATCGACTCGTCTTGTCATGCTGATCAAGAATATATAAACTTTATGGGGTCGGAAACGTCTCCGTCACTGCGTTGCAAGCTTCTGACTGAAATCATAATACCCTCTGCAAGGGTATAAAAATTCATTTATTAATCTGGGTAAGAGCGAAACAGCAATAATCAAAACTCTCTTAACCATTTTTTCTCAAAAAATGTTTTTTAAAATACTGTTTCTAGGCTTTAAATGCTCAACGCAGTATGACATTTTATTTTTCAACAATATGTTTTCGACAAAGTACTAATGTGTTAAAGACAATTAGAGAAAGAATTCATGTCGAAAAGCGGATTTTTATGTTTCTGTTTTGTCCATCCATTAGAATTTTAGAAAGATTTAAAAAAACTCAATGGTTTTTTTTAATTTTTTGTATTTTCCTTAAGTAGTTTGCATAGGCCAAAAAACTGTTCTTTTACGGAAATTACGGAAAAAAGTTCTGATAAAATCTTTTCTTGGTTTATAGGTTAAAAATTAGTCATTTTTATACCCGTTACTCGTAGAGTAAAAGGGTATAATGGATTCGTGCAAAAGTATGTAACAGGGAGAAGGAAGCTTTTCCGACCCTATAAAGTATATATATTCTTGATCAGGACCACTAGCCGAGTCGAACTAGCCATGTCCGTCTGTCCGTCTGTCTGTCCGTCCGTATGAACGCTGAGATCTCGAAAACTATAAAAGCTAGAGGATTGGCATTTTGCATGCATAATCTTGGAGTTCCCCTCGCAGCGCAAGTTTGTTTCAAAAAGGTGCCACGCCCCCTCTAACGCCCTCAATCGTCCTAAGCCATTTTTTGAAAGGTGTCTAGCGCCCACACCTTTAAAGATTTTGGAAAAGTAAAAATTAAGTTTTATTGTGGTTATCAATACCTATCGAAATGTAGAAGAAATTTTTCAAATCGGACCATTCGTTAAAAAGTTATGCCCGATCAAAGTTTTATACATCCATCTCCCTCGTTACTCCCTTAGCTGAGTAACGGGTATCTGATAGTCGGGGCACCCGACTATAGCGTTCTCTCTTGTTTAAATTTTAAAATAAGTAGCAAAGATAAAGGTATGCCCAATTTTCAATTTTAGTTTCCGCGGGCGAAGCTGCGGGCTACAGACCCTGCTAGTATTCAATAATTGTGTGTTCAGAAAAGCCTAGTACTCAGTACGGCGAAAACTGCTAGCTAATCATAGGAGTAAGCGAGAGGCAAATAGATAGCTAAAGCCTTTAGCCGGGGACTTTTTTCACCGCGGTACTCAGATAAGCTAAGGAAATAGAAAGGAAATACCAAAAAAATAACAGATTTAGCGGCTGAATTCCAATTAACGCCTTTCGCGGCGGCCAAAAAAATTTAAAAGAAATAGAGTCTAGCATAATTCTTCCAAAACAGAAACGTACAAAAATGACAAAAGTAAACACGACACTGGGAATTCGGGCCTAGCTCGATAGACTGTGAAAAAGGCTTTTAATGTAATACATAAGCCTGGAATGCCCACACAACCTTACTGGTACTAGGTATACACAAACGCACATATATCTAAAGGTATATGCACTTATAGATATTATGTATTATTGTCGAAAACAAATCGCGCCTGCGCTGTAGCATGCACAGCCTGCTGTCTTTCTGTAGCAGCGCAGATCCCTTGCTGATCGAGAGTACAAATTCTTCGGACCTGCCAGTAATAGACAAAAGCTCGTGGAGTTCGCTTCGTTTTCGCAGAAAGTATAATTTCGTGCTGTGCTCGTTCTGTGTTACCTGTAACCTAGTTGTACGTACCAACCGAGAGAAATATACTATATATGCGTAAAATAAATAATTACTTATGGACATTTACTTAAATAATTTAATCAATTTCGGCATTAAGTGCAGAATTATATAAAAGTTTGATTCTTTTATATATAGTTACGACGGGAAAACGTATAGTTATTTTAAGAGCGATTGCTCATTCTAAATGTATGCACCACGAATGTGTATGGATCCGGATAATCGGTTTAAAATTTTCCACTTATGTGTATTAGGTCACTACTGTGTCAGAATTTTCTAATTCTTTTTAGTGTGAAGTGAAAATAAAACTACGATATACACGAACTAAAGAATTGTTGCCATCGAATAAATTAATAAATTAATCATAAGTGCGATTATGATTAAGATATTGTGCATACGTACAGAAAGTGAATGTGTTACTATACAGAAATCTTGATCTATTCATGGCGTTGTGTAACACGTTGTTGTTTATAAAAATAGACCATGAAAAATCCCAAAAACTGTGATTTTCGAAACAGTATATGGCTCTGACAATGTGAATGTGTTCGTTAAAAATACAACATCTAATTTAATCTTTGAGGGCAAAATATATTTTTTAATAGGTGACATAGGTTGAAATAAAATGTTGTATAAATTTGATGCATATGTATATTTATTGCGCCTTAATGTTATGTGCAAGGATTAACTAAAACAATGTAAAACGAATCATTTCCTGAACCCATCATGCCTTTTCGTTTTGTATAAATCTTCGATTATGTACTTAATATGTATGCGGATGTTTATATATAGCCATGTATCTATGTATGAATAAATAAAGATAGATTCGTGTGAGTGTATGTACAGGTTTATTTCACAGCCGGTGACTGCGAACGACTAAAAATAAACATGCAATACATGAATATTCGTTTATTCAGTAAAATGTTTTCCATTAACAACATTTATGCTGAATGAGGGAAAAGCGATCGAATTTCCGTTTTCCAAAACGTGGTGGGTCGTGTGCAACCAAAAATACATAAATATGTACATGTATATCCTTCTTCGTCATTGCGGTTTGGATAAAGCTTATAATTACACTTTTAAATAGTGTATTTTATCAATTTACTTTAATCTTTATGCAAATAAGCCGCCCTCAGCTAAAATACATTGTAATATATGTATATTGAAAATATCACATTTTTATCCCTTGCAACGCAGTGAAGGAGACGTTTTCGACCCTAAAATATATATATATGTTCTTGATCAGCATTACTAGACGAGTCGATTTAGCCTGTCGGTCTGTCCGTCTGTCTGTATGAACGCTGAGATCTCGGAAACTACAAAAACTAGAAAGTTTGGAATACCCACACATATTCTTTGGCTTCCTACGCAGCGCAAGTTTGTTTCAGCCGAGGCACCACGCCCACAACCGCCCATAGTCGCCCACAAACGATTTTAAAATGTGTCTGGTGCCCACATTTTTAATGATTTCGGAGAAGTATAAATGCAATTTTGCTGTGTTTAGTTATACCTATATGTAGAAGAAATCTTTCAAGTCGGATCATTCGTTTAAAAGTTTTTCCCGATCAAAGTTTTATGTCTCCATCTCCCTCGCACTCCCTTTAGCTGAGTAACGGGTATCTGATAATCAGAAAACCCGACTATAGCGTTCTCTCTTGTTGAAACTGCCATTTATCACTATGGACGGCAGTCTAAGTAGTGACGAAGCGCACCAGGAAAGTGTCCAAAGGCGACTACTATTATATCTGCTGTAATGGTCCGATGATAATGAGTGATACACCAATCGAAAGGTATCGCAAAAACTAATAGGATTGCATAGCAAAACTTAATCAATTTTAATTGGTTTGGGAAAGATGGAGGTGAAAGTGAAAATGTAGAAATTTAAAGCTGTTGGGGCCGGTGCGGGTATATGCCCCCTCGTATTGTTCTAGTTGTGTTCCACTTAAAAAAAACGCGTTGAATGAGGGGTCATAAATCGTAAGATCCGATGCTCCGTTCAAAAGTTAAAACCAAAAGAAGATTTTCTTCTTGTTCTTAAAATGAAAATTTAATTCTGTTTGTAGTACTAAAGCTACAGACTTGCACTATACCTCGTTTTAAAGGTATTTTGAAATACTATAAACGCCGCCTTAACGAAATTTGGCTTTTTACAATATTTTAAAAATTATGGCAAAACAAAAATCTTTAAATCTTTATGTAATAAAAATCAACAAAGATATAAATTTTTTCCTATTAATTTTCTTTTAATTTTCCGACCGTTCCTATGGCAGCTATATGATAAGTCATCCGATTTTTTTAAAAAATAGTATTCCCAAAAGTAGAAGGTAATATTTCAAAAAACACCAAAGCTAGAATTTTTTTACGGTTTTTTTTCGATCCTTGCTATGGGAGCTGTAAGATATAGTGGTCCAATCCGGTCGGTTCCGACATATATACTACCTGCAATAGGAAGAAGACTTTTGGGAAAGTTTGAGCTCGATAGCTTTAAAACTGAGAGACTAGCTTGCGTAGAAACAGACAGACAGACGGACGGACAGACGGACATGGCTAGATCGACTCTTCTAGTGATGCTGATCAAGAAAATATATACTTTATGGGATCGGAAACGTCTCCTTCACTGCGTTGCAAACCTCTGACTGAAATCGTTATACCCTCTGCAAGGATATAATAAATAATTATAGATTATAGAATGGTCCAAAAAAATTAAACGTGACTGAATACTCTGAACTTAAGGTTCTGTTTTAACTTGTAACTTGTTCTAGTCGAAAAAACGTCTGAGATTTGTCGTTCGTAGAATGATTTAAACTTTCTAACATAGCGAAATATGTCCATAATCATCTTATTAAACTGCGATTGTGATAACTTTGTGCTATCGTAATGCAGTGTCTTTTCAAGCTGGGTCGACCTCTTTTAAACAATTCTCGATTTTCTATATTCTTCCGTTGAGTTTTCTAAAACGAAGACATTTAAAAAAAACGTATTCTGTTATATACTTTCCGACGAAAACAATATACCTTTCTACTCTACGAGTACAAATTTATATATAAATATTCACCTAAATAGAAAATATTTATTAGATCACACTGTGTTACATACTTGTAATACATGTATGTAATAGTAAAGAAACGATGTCGGCACACCATTCACACATAAAAATAAAAACTTCTTATTGTATTAATATTTAAAAATTAAATTGTTTTCAGAGCCATAGAGCCACAGCCGTTGAAGACGAAGCTTAAGGAAAACCCTCAGCATGGGGGTGGCTGAAGATTTCGCTCCCAGCTTTGTTAAAAAGCCGCAACTGCATCAAGAAGATGATGGCAATCGATTGATATTTGAATGCCAGTTATTATCATCCCCGAAACCGGACATTGAATGGTTTCGAAGTGACAATAAACTAGTAGAAGATGGCCGAACCAAATTCAAAATTCAACCCGTTGGAGATAATAAATATACGGTAGTACTAGAGCTTGACGATGTAGTTGAAACGGATGCCGGACTATACAAAGTAAAAGCTAAGAACAAGTCGGGAGAAGTCTCTGCGTCTATTAATTTAAATTTCACACGTAAGTCAACTCTGTAAATAAGATTGCCAGTTGAACAAGTAGCCATAATTTTTATTTTTAATTTGAATTATTCCCTTTTAAAGAAAATTATGATTTTAGTCAGAAAATCGTCTTTGCTTAGTGTATCCGAAAGTTCAAAAACGGTATATACACTATAGTTTGTTTGTACACACAAAAAAAAAACTTGGTAAAATCAACTGTAATAATTGTCAATCAGGCCCCAACCACAAAAAATAGTCAATTCTACTAAGTAAATAGTTACTTTTACAACAACAAATACACACAATTAGCAAAGACACACACCTATATCCATGACAAAATTGACAATTTTTTGTGGTTGGGGTCTTTTTGACAATTTTTTTTTTGTGTGTACCCTTGAATTTTAACTTAATTCAGAAGGTTCACAGCAGTGATATATGTATATATTAGACCCTATTAACTTCATATATGTAAAATGTGCATAGAATATTTATGGGAGAGAGGTCTCTAGGTTGGGACATCATTTATTATACCCGTTACTGGTAGAGTAAAAGGGTATATTGTATTCGTGCAAAAGTATGTAACAGCTAGGAAGCATTTCCGATCCTATAAGGTCACTAGCCGTCTGTCTGTCTGTTTGTCTCTCTGTCTGTCTGTCTGTCCGTCTGTATGAACGCTGAGATTTCAGAAACTACAAAAGCTAGAACGTTGGAATTAACCACACATATTCTTGGGCTTCCTACGCAGCGCAAGTTTGTTTCAGCCGAGGGCCACGCCTCTAACGCACACAATCGTCTAAAACGATTCAAAAAGATGTGGCGCCCACACCTTTAAAAATTTCGGAAAAGTAAAAATGCAGTTTTATTGCGTTTATAAATACCTATCGAAATGTAGAAATCGGACCATTCGTTAAAAAGTTATGCGCCATCAAAGTTTTATATCTCCATCTCCCTCGAACTCCCTTAGCTGTGTAACGGGTATCTGATAGTCGGGGCATTCGACTGCCATTTGGATATTCGCTTAGAAAAATTCACAAGTTATGTAACGAGCTAAAAACATTTATTTTTTAAAAAAATTTACAGTTTTAAAAAGAGATCTGAAAGTTTGAATACTTTTAAAAGTAAAAACAAAAAAAAAATATAAGTACTTTTAACTTTTAGAAACTATTTATTTATTTTAATTTAATAAATTTTAGTTCGATATAACTTGTTTCCCATCTGTTTCTAAAGAACTTAGACCAAATAATAATTAAAATCAAAATGCTCTGCAATCGATTTCCCCTAATTTCCAAGAAATGAACTGGGCGAAATGCGACTTCTGTCGGGCGGACCCCTTTTTGTATGAAAAATGTGTGTTCCAACATACAATAAATCTGTGGTTTCGGGAAAAAGTTAATAACTGTATTTCTGACTGTCAAATTAATCTGATTATTTTATATATTTGGTAAGAGTTGAATTAAACTTTTAACTTTTTACCAATTTTATGTTTTTTACAAAATTGGATAAAAGTGGGAAAACATTTTTTTTTAAGTTATCATGATGCAACTTTTTAAAAAAACTTTTTCCTGTCTCATATATTTGACAAATAAATGATACAAAAGATATAAATAAAATGTTCCATATTTTTGGACCTTTTCCTAATAATCCTTGTATAGGGAATTATTTTTGTGAACATACTTTTTAAGAATTCATCCAGGTAATGTTTTAAGGTGTAACATAGTCTTATAGCTTTGTAGTTTTTGTTGATAATGAAGACGATAATGATAAGATTTAAATTGCAAGGGTATATAAACTTCGGATTTCCGAAGTTGTTTTCATTTATTGTTACGAAATTGTCATATTATTTTCACATTGTTTTTAGCATCTGATAGTTTTGTCAAAAACAGGGACGGTAATCATTATGAGTTTTATTTTAAAACTCACACAATAATCATTATTTTTTCCGATCAGAAATAATGATTATTTCTGATTTTTTTTTTAAATTCAAAAAAATTAATTATTTTTGAGTTTTAAAAAAAAAATTAAAAATTATCATTATTTCTGATCGGAAAAAATAAAATCGGAAAAAAATAAAAAGATCGGAAAAAATAATAAATAATTATTATTTTTGAGTTTTAAAAAAAAAATCAAAAATAATCATTATTTCTGATCGGAAAAAATAAAACTCAACAATAATGATTATTGTTGATTTTTATTTTTTTTGATCAAAAATAAAACTTACTTGGACGCCACGGCTTTTCTATACCGATTTTGGGCGATCTTTTTACATAGTCCTATAAAACGAATGCAGACGTACCACCTCTGACACAAAAAAGCTTGAATTTGGCTTCTGCATCCTGTTAAATGGTATTTTGATTTTAGTCAGTAAAGGAGATACTTCCAGCCTTTGTTTATGTTTATGTATTAAAACATGGATTTCAGTCGAAATCATCTTTCCTTCTCTCTCATTCTACACGAACTACTTAACCAATAAAAGCCGCGAGTTCTTCAACACAACCCGGAACAACATTTAACAAAATACCACTACTTTTTGATATATTTAGTTAGTCCACTAATCTAGCTAGAGAAAGTATCCACACAATGAGCTTCTCTTCTTCTTAAGAATTCGCGGATTTTAAAGAGTCAATTAAAATGTCAAACGAACTATAAGAAAAAGGTCCTTAGCTAGGTAGAGAAAGTATCCTCGTCTCCTTAAGAGTTCGCGGTTTTTGAAGAACGGATTTAAATAGGTAAGTAAATTGGTTAACAGTCTGAAGTATTAGTTTAAATCGATATTTGAAGAACCGCGAATTCTTATGAACAACTAATACTTCAGACTGTTAACCAATTTCTACTTACCGAAAAGCCTTTTCTAAACTTGGCTTGATATTTAAATTAGTTCTTCGAAAGCCGCGAATTCTTAAGAAGAAGAGGATAAGCTCTTTTTGAGAATAAGGGACAATGCTTTTTAACATTCTAGAGATTTCAAAAAGCGGTGGCACTTTGTTAAATGTTGTTCCAGTATGTATTGTCGAGCTGGCGGCCTTCATTAGTTAATTAGTTCTTGTAGAGTGAGAGAGAAAGACAAGTGCATTTCGACTGCAATCCGTGGTTAAATACATAAACATAATGTTTGTTTAAATACATAATCAAAAACAAAAGCTAGAAGTATCTCCTTTTCTGACTATAATAATGATTTAACGGGTTGCAGAAGCCAAGTTTAAGGTTTTTTTTTCAGAGGTGGTACGTCTGCATTCGATACATAGGACTATGTAAAAAAAACCCCGAGAATCGGTATTGAAAAGCCGTGGCGTCCAAGTGATTTTTATTTTTGATCAAAAAAAATAAAAATCAACAATAATCATTATTGTTGAGTTTTATTTTTTCCGATCAGAAATAATGATTAGTTTTGATTTTTATTTTAAAACTCAAAAGTAATGATTATTTTTGAGGAATATAATAAAAATCCCAAACATAAAAATCATCGCGATAATGAATAGATTAACCAACGAGGATTACTATGGTGTTTTCCTTTTTTGCGTATGTCGATCCTAAGTGCTTGATTTTTTGGTTCAAAAAATAGATCAACAATCATTATTTACGGTCCCTGGTCAAAAAAATTCAGTTCAAAGAAAAAGATTTTAAAAAAAATCTAAAAAATATTTATTGTACAATTTTTACGGCAACCAACTTTTAATAATTTAATAACGTATTTTTACTCTACCGTTGTATTAAATCTTTAGCTGCTGACGAACCAAAAGAAAAGTAAGCTACTTTTAATGCTTTACACGGTTCACTAATATTTTTAGTAAACATGAACCTTTTTTACATTTTATTGATTTTTTTTATGCCCTAAATTAACGCTTTTAGCCTGTTTTTGAGCTTAGAGTACCTTAAAATTTTAAGAAGAACCGCATGATAATCTAGAAAACTGCTTTACCCATTTACAAATGCTTTAATTTTTCTTTCTTTACTACTTTTTTTTACTAATTGGGGTTTGAAATTCAAAACAGATGGTAAGTTTTCACTTCTTGAAAACGAAGGGTAAGTAAAGCTTAATCACATGTAGTGTTCAGTGTGCGCAGCTAAAATACATACTTACAATCCTGTTTAACATATACATACATAAGTGTTAAGAAAAACGTGAGACTCCAAAATCAGATCTTTACAATCTTAGCAATGTTAATTTAAAATAAGAGTGATCAGTTACTCATGTAAAGGAAATATACATATATGTAAAGAAAACTTTCTTTTACCTGTTACAATGTTGCATCATAAATATACATATTTAAAAGATTCTTTATTTTTTGAAGCTTATTCGTGTAAGCCTATCGTATAGTTTAATAGTTCAAAAGATTCAGGTGAAAAAGCAAAAAAAAACATGCGTTAAGAAAAACAAATAAGAGAAGAATTTAGCTATGGCTCGAACAAAATTTTTTCGTGAAAAGTCATAGCTAATTTAAAAAAATTTATTCAAATGATTTGATTATCTGACTGTAGCTTTACTAACACTTTTTTTTGCAAAACTACCTATGAAAGTATTATCGTATTTCCATTTAATAACCCTTCTCTCAGGAACTTTAATTCATTGACCCACCCTCTACAAAAAAAAAATAAAATATGTATTTAATACAATGATCTTTTTTGGCTCAGTAAATGTTACTTTATGGCACTAATTTGATCAGCTATATATATTAACTCCCCTTACCTAATTTACCAAATGTTTATTGGTTAATACGAATAAATGATCGTAACTTAATATACGCATACGTTGCAGACAAATCGACGGTTTCGCGCCGACATTCGCGAAAAAACCCGCCATACGACAGGAAGAAGATGGAAAACGATTATTGTTTGAGTGCCGCGTTAACGCTGATCCTATACCCACCATTATTTGGTTTCACAACGGAGCTGCTGTTAAAGAATCAGCTCGCCATAAGGTATATATGTAAATAATATTTAAGGCTGAGTCACTTTGGACATGAGCCGATCAAAACATTAACGCATTCGTTTTTTAAATTTAACAAAAGACTAGAAAGATAGTTTATTTGCTTTCTGAACCGGAATCCTGTTGAAGGCTAGTGGCCTTCAATTCTTTACTATTTTCCTTACAAGGGTTCCAAACTTCTTTGTAAATCATTCAAATTTTCCTTTATAACAACTGTTTTTGTTTAAAGCAAGTCAGATCTTAAGAATTTTAAAATCAAGATCAAGTGTTCTTGTTTTTACATCATTTTCTTATGTTTATACACCTTTTTATACCCTTGCAGAGGGTATTATGATTTCAGTCAGAAGTTAGCAACGCAGTGAAGGAGACGTTTCCGACCCCATAAAGTATATATATTCTTGATCAGCATCACCAGACGAGTCGATCTAGCCATGTCAGTCTGTCCGTCCGTCTGCCGGTCCGTCTGCCCGTCCGTCTGTCCGTCTGTTTTAAAAAAAATTAATGCTAAAATAATAAGAAAGCAGCCAAAATTTTAATTGCTTTAACATATACGCAAGTTAATCTAAATTTAATGTTTTTGTAAATGAATAGGAATGATCTGCAAGGGTATATAAGCTACGGCTGGCCGAAGCTAGCTTCCTTTCTTGTTTTTATCGCTATTTGCTTATAAGTACCATTAAAAGTTATTTATTTCGGCTCCGGGGAGTGTTAATAATAATATCTTTTTTTCAGCTCACTGTTGATAAGGACGTCCATTCATATTTTGCAACACTTGAGATACTAAATGTTACAGTTGAGGATGCTGGCAAATACAAAGTGAATGCAAAGAACGAATTGGGCGAAAGCAATGCCACAATAAGCCTAAATTTCGACAGTAAGTCACATAAAGTCCTGAAAGTATACATGGCATTTCGTTGTTGCACTTGATTTTCGTTAACCATCAGTATTTAAAATTTTGTTTTTGCTATTTAACTTTATTTAGTATGGACAATAACGCTTCATTTGCTATAAACTTAGAGATCTTGTAATGTAGGCATTTATTGATGATCATTGTGTAATTTATTTTTATCTTCGATTGTCAGCCAAATATATATTTTAGTATCGGTAATTTTTAAGATGAGACTAGTTGATTCCGTGTTATATAAAAGGGCTTTTTATGACTCCCGATCGCAAACCATCAAACGTTATTAAACGAATTGTCAAGGCTCTTTTTCGTGCCAGTCAAAACTTTACATTTGTTGTTTAAAGCAGTCGGCGATCGAAAAAAAATCGTTAAATATAGTTGTAGACATATATTTTAGGCATAATCTTAAACTTGTTAGCACATATCTATTTATACACATTATCCCGTGTATTGGAACTGACCTTGTCATTTGCAAATTGTGTTACATGGATATTTCAACTCCATAGGCGACGAAGCCCCCGTGCCGGAAAGTGCAGAAGGCATTAAGCCGACTTTTACTGAACGACCAGTAATTCGTCAAAGCGAAGATGGCGGAAATGTAACGTTCGAATGTAGATGCGTCGGAGATCCCACGCCAACAGTCACATGGTACGAAAATAAAATTATCAACATATATCTTGACCATACGAAAATTCTCAGTGATAAGTAAAGTTAACCGGTTAACCAAACTAAACAGATCGAACAAAGAGATGCAAGTGTGATCGGAAGTATGCGTTAGCATGAGAGCCCCATAGTGATATCTGTTTTATGCAAATTGTGGTGTATCGGCAGATAATCAGATTCAACTAAAACTCAATTCACTTCACGTTTCAATCAAAAACTTTTCTTCATGTGCACAAAGGTCCCATGGCGAGACTATACTAAGCGAATCCAAACGCTATAAAATGTCATTGACAATGGATCAAAAACTTTATCACATGGCGTGTCTCGAGATTAGCAGTGTGGTCTCCACTGACCAGGGTGAATATCGCGCGCAAGCGAAAAACAAGCACGGTTCAGGCGTCGCCACCATTAATCTAAATTTTGAAAGCGGATCGAAGAAGTAAGACAACCAAAACGCATTTAAAGATAATACAAAATACCAAAAGTTATACTCCTTCCAACTCAATACAGAATTCCAGATGGAAAGTCGCCACGCTTTCCAAAAAAACCAACGATCCGCCAAGAAGAGGACTTACTCATCATGGAATGCGTATTGGAAGCGCATCCGGTTCCGGACATTGTCTGGTATTGCTCAGATAAGGAAATCTCTGACAATCAAAGAACGAAAATGACCCGCAAGGCAATAACCAAAGACAGCTACATTCTGACTCTGGAAATCCAAAATCCCACAAAAGAGGATGGCGGCAACTATCGTTGCAACGCAATAAATATGTATGGCGAAAGTAATGCAAACATTGCGCTTAACTTTCAAGGTACCAAACTTCCTTTTCTTTCATATCGTGATTTATATAATCGTATTATATAAATGTAAGCATGATGAGAGGTTTTTGTTTTTTTCCGTGGGAGTTTAAGAAGTATGAACGCTTGTGCTTATACTCAGCAAACAGTACATATATGTATAGGCGTTTAATCTGATAAAAAAAAAAATAGACAGACCTGTTCCGGAATTCATTTTATCATTACCAATATTTCATCTATTTAACCTATCAATATCTTTTATAAGATATTTCCATAACTAGCCTAAATAAGTAAAGCAGTATTATAAAAATGTATTATTACATTCATAGCAACCATATAAATTAGGACTTACAAATTCGATTATTTATCACCCACTTCATAAATATCAGTCAAAATTGACTGATATGCCAGTATACATATTTTTTATTACATTATTCAGATTCAGTTAATTGCTTTTCGTTTTCAAATCGTTATTAACTTTGGCTTGAACTCGGAAGGAAACTTCGGCAATTAAAATTTTGGTATTACTTATTGGCTTTGCTTTAAGAGGCAGACGCGACGTTTGAATATCGGACCTGACCTTTTTTGTGTGCTTAGAGAGTACGTGATGTAAGAAAACATAACTTCTTCAACGCCGAGATTCATCACAAGACTTCTTTGACCGCCTTTTGCGGCCAAACTGAGCCTAAAACTAAAACACTTGCTTCTACATTTTGTATTTGTTGCATTCTACTGCTGAAAAAGTTTATTATAACCCTAATTGTTTCCCATAATACAGGTGCAAGTGACGCCAACGGTTTTGCGCCATCGTTTATTGAAAAACCGAGAATAATCCCCAATGAGTCTGGCACTCTCATCACAATGAAGTGCAAGTGCAAGGCCAAGCCAGAGCCAACCGTAACTTGGTTCAGAGGTCAAGATATGGTGGAGAAGAGTAAGAAGATAAAAATAAACACAACAGTTATTGCAGAGGACACTTACGAACTGACATTGGAAATAAAAGTAAAGTATACAGTAAGATTACCTGATGGCAAAACACTTACAAATCCATATCTTTTTTAAAGGACCCTGGAGCAACCGATGGTGGGACCTACAGGTGCAATGTCAAAAACGAATATGGCGAATCAAACGCCAACCTTAACCTTAACATTGAAGCCGAGCCAGAGCCGGAGGGTGAGGGGCCAACGTTCATAGAAAAACCCCGCATTGTGTCCGAAAACAATGGCAAGTTGGTTATAATGGAGTGCAAGGTTAAGGCAGATCCGAAACCAGATGTAGTTTGGTTCCGCAACGGAGAAGTCGTCAAGGAAACCAACAAAATTAAGACTTTTATTGAACAGCGTGGTGACCAATACTACATAAAGCTGGAGTTGTTAGATCCGCAACTAGCGGACTCTGGCCTTTACAAGTGCAACATCAAGAACACGCTGGGCGAGCTAAATGCGAATCTTACACTTAATATAGAAAGTACGTACTGCTGGGCCAACCCAAAAACAATAGCTTTTGTATCAAAAAAAACTATAGAAAAATTGCATGTGATACTTGTAAGGCGATATGCATATCTAGTGGCAAGCTATTCTTTTAAACCTTATTTTCTGTCGACGCTAATCATTGCTAAATTTTTAAATTCCTATTTTTTCTCCAGTCGTTCCTGTTATCAAAGACAAACCTAAGATTATTAAGATTATCAAAAAACGAACTGTGGTCATCGAGTGCACAGTAGCATCTAAGTTCGAACCCAAGTGTACTTGGTACAAGGAAACGAACACTGTTCAAGAGAGCAAGAGACACGTTTACCTGGTGGAGCAGACTAAGGACGGAGAGTTCGCTGTCAAACTAGAGATAAACGATGTAGAGGAGAGTGATAAGGGCGCCTACAAGTTGGTGGCCAGTAACGAAAAAGGAGAGGCTGTGTCTCAAGTTGTCAATCTTGTTGACATACCCGAGGAGGAACGCAAGCCCAGCAAGCCGGAAATCTCCAGAAAGCTCGTTGATCAGAAGGTCATCGAATCG
This sequence comes from Drosophila pseudotakahashii, assembly GCA_035046095.1. Lineage (NCBI taxonomy): Eukaryota > Metazoa > Arthropoda > Insecta > Diptera > Drosophilidae > Drosophila > Drosophila pseudotakahashii. The sequence goes on from JAWNOE010000254.1 coordinate 2,066,804, forward strand.
AAGACCTTCGAGCTTTTGATCAGCCTCGCTCAGTCCGATCGCAAGTGCAAAATCGAGTGGTTCAAGGGTAGCACTCTAATACGCGAAACCAAAGATATCACCACCACGTTCGATGGAACAACAGCTCGACTAACATTTAGCTCTGCAAGGACGGAACATACTTCGAACTATAAGGTCATTGTGACCAACGAAGTCGGCAAGGACGAATCGTCGTGCAAAGTTACAGTGGAGAAGGGTACCAAGAAGAAGGAAGAACAGCCCAAAGAAAAGGATAAGTCTAAGGCTGAAAAAGAAAATGAGCAAAAGGTAAATGAAAATACAAAAATATCAGAAAGTGTAAAGGACACACAGATCTTAGAATCCGTAACTGCACAGCAATTTCAAAGCAATGAAAGCCAGGTCGTAATTAAGATGGAACAGCATTCTATTAATCAAAAATTGAGCACTCAACAGAACACTGTGAGTGTCAAGATTAGTGATGAATCAATAGGCACAGAGGTTCTTGAGGAGTTTTTACAGAATAGGAAGCAGCGCTCATCTTCAATTTTAGAGTCAACGGTTAGTAAGTTGATCGGAGTTTTGCCAATAAAATTGATGGTTTAAATCGGCAATTGTTACTGCTTTAACCGTCGAAAATTCTGTTAATATTAAATAAAATATATTAATCAAATCATAAATTCCAACAGCCCTACGCACGCAATGTACTACAGCATTGCGTACAAATACGTTTCCTACTAATGTGGTATCATTTTTGATATTATTGATCAGGCCCTTAGTAGTTGATAAGATTGAAAATATCGAACGCCTAATAACTGTATATGTACACATACACAAAAAAAAAGATGGTAAAGATGAAATTTGAAAACCAAAGTTAGGATCATTTATTAGAGATCATAGAAAGCTGAACAGCTTACAGAACGATAGGATTTTAAAAGAAATGTACATTTGTCAAAAATTATTTGTTGTTACGAATTTCGTGTTCCACATAAACAATTTTTATTAACCTAACCTAATATATTCAAAATATTACCAATCAAGTTATAAAAAGTATTAACAACTAACCCAATCAATCTAAACCCACAAATCGTTAAAAGCGCATTCTTTTTACCATACAGTCTGGCGTAACTTTATATCAAATACCGAAATTGAAAAGGAGAAGTCCAACGAATTTACCTCTGGATATATCTCAGTCAAATGCATCTAAGGACATATTTGGTGTTACATTAAAGCCTGTTGGCCAGTTTACTAGTGATGAGGTTTGCAGTATATTGTCAAGGCATTCTGATAGTTATAAACAGTTAAAATATCAATTTTATGCTGTTAATTATTCTTTTTTATCAAATCTTCAAGCTAAACTATATTACTTTATCGACTCTTTTCTATTTTCCATTTCCTGTGTAACAACAACAACTTCGTAGTTTATTAAGCTCTTACAGGGCTTTAAGATTTTCAGACGATTTGCTATAGAGTCTGATTATATTTTTAACAGACTTGAATCAAAAATAATTTGTTCATGTCAAACTATTCCTATCTGTGTAATTTTCTATACCACCTTACTAATTTATTTTATTTAATTTTTACGATCTCTTATTATGGTCAATAACAATACACTTGTTTACACTTCAAACACAATACAACCAATGAAGGAGATTGAGGAGGAAGAAAAACCTTCCGATCAACCTATTATAAAAACGGATAAGCAAAAGAAAAAAGAACAAGAAATTAAGAAAGAAGAACAAGAACTTAAGAAAGAAGAACAAGAAATTAAGAAAGAAGAACAAGAACTTAAGAAAGAAGAACAAGAAATTAAGAAAGAAGAAAAGAAAGAAGAACCAGCTGCAAAGAAAGAGACCGAAAACAACAAAGATGAAAAGTTGGAAGTAAAAGAAAATCCAGTTGATCAAAGCGAAAAGCCAGAAATTCCTGAACTAAAGAAAGCTAAACCTGAACCAAAGCCTGAGCCAACAAGACAGAAACTTACTGACAAGAAGGACAAGGTAGCTCAACCAGAAGCCAAGACGAAAAAAGAAAAACCTACTTCAGACCCATCTAAAGACAATAAGCAAGAGCCAGAGCCCGAAGAGGTAATATTTCTTGCTTCTGCGGACCAACAACTCTGCTTCGATTTGTTGCCAAACACCAAGACACATTTCCAAATCAAGCACACTAAATACCCGATGCATGTTCCTACTGACTTATAGTTATATGTGTTTCGTGTACTTTAAAGATAGAAATGCCAAACATATTTGTAATAATATTTGTAAATTTCATTCACAGCAAAAGTCAACGGAACAGATAGGTCTTAAAAAAGTGGAACGAAAGGTAAGAACATTTAAAAAAAAACATTCGCTTTAAAATTAAAAGTATTATTAATTAGAATTAATGTTAAGTAATGTTAAGTAAGTATAAAAAGGTATAACAAATCAGGTACATGTCATAACGCCCGGTGTCCATCTTAAGAAAGAAAAAAATAAAAGAAAACATAGTTATAAAACATAGAAACATACAGGTGCGGTCAAAATAGTAGTAGTGTTGTCGCCCTTCGATTTTAAAGGTTTGGAACTGTAATTTATCTTATCGTAGTAATATTTTATTTATTATAATTTTTTTTCTAATAAATTGTTTTTGGTTTAAAAAAAGCTAATATGGTTTTAATACCCATTACTCGCAGAGTAAAAAGTATACAAAAGTATGTAACAGGTAGAAGAAATCGTTTCCGACCCTATAAAGTACTTATATATATTCTTTATCAGGATCACTCGCAGAGTCGATCTAGCCATATCCGTCTGTCTGTCTGTCCGTATGAACGCTGAGATCTCGGAAACTACAAAAGCTAGAAAGTTGGGATTAACCACACATATTCTTGGGCTTCCTACGCAGCACAAGTTTGTTTTAGCCGAGCGTCACGCCCACAATCGCCGTAAAGGACTCTGGGGCTCACATCCATTAAGATTTAGAAAAAGTATAAATGCAATTTTGTTGTGTTTTTAAAAATACCTATCAAAATGTAGAGGACATTTTTTTAATCGGACCATTCAATAAAAAGTTATGAGCAAAAATTGATATTGCATATCTCCATCTCCCTCCCACTCCCTTTAGCTGAGTAACGGGTATCTTATAGTCGAAATTCTCGACTATAGCGTTCTCTCTTGTTCTTATTATGATTACATAAATCACAGATAATTTATATTCGCAGAACCTCGATATTATTTGTAACTTCAAACATTAAGTTCTCGAAGCTAAACGATTTATATTTTTAAATTTGGAATTGTATAACAGAGTTCTATATTTTTATGTGATTGTGTTGTCAAAATCTACGTGTTTGAAAATATTAGGAAGATTATATGTAAGTTTTATGTTACCTGTTTTGTTGTTGCTTAGGCAAGTATTGTGTCTGTCAAAGAGGAGACTTCGACAGAGGTACGCCGCCAATCAATAATCAAAGCTCAGGAGGAAATCATAGTCGATGATAGGAAGGTATCATCAAGAAGGTCATCCTTGGCTGTGAGTAATCCTATACAAATTGGCTTATCTGCGGAACGTTGATTGTTAAATGTTTCCATTTCTTGTTTTTATGTTTAACCAAAAGGTTGAAGAATCTAAGTCGGAGTCCCGGCGAGCATCCGTCGTTGACAAAAAACCATTGGAGGTGAGTACCAATAATATATACAAACAGGATCATATGTATATTATTCGAAAAGTGCTTCGAAGTCGACGATATTTCAGTGTCAGACCCGAGCATAAATAATAAGGATAGTTCTTAGATTAAATGGCTTTGATCCTAGTAAATACACCTATAAGATAAATATTTCCCCTGTAGCAGGTTGATAGTAAGCAAATTGACGCTAATAAAAATCCACAAGCACTAAAAGAAGAGATTCCTAAGCTAAAACCTGCTGAAAAACGTCGAACATCAAAGGTAAGCGGTTTAATCAAGAATTAGTCGAATGTCCTGTCACTGATGATCTGTATTTCTTCGTTGTTATTACTCTGTGTGATTAATTCTAATCTTCAAAATCTTTAATTTCTTTATATAACCCTAAACGTTTTCTTATTTGTCTATTTACAAGACTTTAAAAAAAATATTTGTAACTTAAACAGTAAAGAAACAAAAATTATGTACAAAGGCTGTGCTGCTTTTATTTAAAAGGACAACAAATCCCCAAAGTGCATGGCTTTCTATAAAAAAAAAGACTATGACTTTGGATTTTTTATTTTAATTTTACTACATTGAAATACATATGTGCAAAAATTTTGATACTAAAATCAAGTACAGTAAATGTAAATTGCGTTAATGAAATTAATGAGGAGCACAACTGGGTTATTTCTTATCAGCTTTGCCACCTCTCATTTTCGCAAAATCGAAACAAAAATTGTTAAAGGTAGTTTTGCCAACTGAATTCAAAGTTTTAGTCCATTGTTTTTACATATCTTTACAATTTTTTTCGTGTAATTGTTTCCACTGAAACTAGTAACTTTAATTATAAAAAAAAAATTTTTTTTGACAAAAGTTTAGAATGTTCCTTGATTTTTTACAGTAGAATAGCTTTAACTGGTTCAATACCACAAGACCTACCAATTTCAACGTACTTAAGATTTGGGAAAGTAACTATTTGATTGGTAGAATTGAAAATTTTTGTGGTTGGAGACTGTTTGACAATTATAACAGTTAATTTTACCAAGTTTTTTTTGTGTGCTAAGCAAGTTACAAAATCGAAAGGATCGATTTTTGAATATTGAAAACTTTTGTCGAAGATCCTTTTTTTAATTAACACTTCTTGTTTTTTTCTACATCTATTCAATGTGTGTGTTAATTGGTTACTGTGTCCATCTATTTAAAATGTGGTACAGGTGATAGAGGAGCAAAAGCCTGCCGAGGAACTGCCAAAGCTGCGTAAAACATCTATCGCTCAAGTAAAAGAGGAAGCAAAGCCTGAGATGGCGAAACCAAAGCCAAAGGCTAAGCCGAAGGCAAAGCCAAAATACGAGGAACTGCCAGAGATTCCAGACTACGAACGTCCACAGTTAGAAAAGTATGAAAAGTCAGACTTTACGCCAACTGACTTTGGTCGCGAACTTGAAATACCAAACAAGATGGAAAAGCCTGTCTTAGATAGTGGAAAGAAGGAACCAGAGGCACCTGCTCAGAAGAATGGACATCCTAAAGTATGTGTTGTTTCTTGTTTTGTATATGTTTTTAATAATTTTGTTGTCAAATGTGTTATATCTTATTGTCTGGTATCTGTGTACATATATAGAAGGCGGAAATTGTTGAGAAGCCTGCAGAGGAACCGAAGGGCTTGAAAATCGGCAAAGGTAAACTCCCCGATGAAGATGACAGTCGAGATGGCGCTATTCTCAAACCAGTCATTATTGAGCCCGAGGTAATTAAAGTGCTTTTGTCGCACATGCGAAAACATGTCGTTGTAAAGGACTAGTTATTTTTAACGTGAAACCTAATGTTGCACAAATTATTGCTTTAAATTGGTTTTTTAACATTTTTTTTTTTTAAATTGTTTTTTAACATTGTTATATTATCTTTCCCATTGCAACCCAAACCTTTTTTCATGGACCCTTTCAGCAGCATAAGTCTGAGAACGGAAATAAAAAGCCTTCTGAGGTAAGTAAATTACACAAACGGTATAAGCTAAAAGACAAACCGAGTGCATGACTTATTTCGGGTGACCGGACTGTGAAAAACAAAAACTTTTTTGCATTCTACACATGAAGAATAGATCCTTTATTCCTACTAATTGTAAAACCCTTACAAAAAAATGAACCTAGCAGGCCGATAAACCATCTGTACTAGATATTATAAAGCAGCGACGGCGATCCTCAATTAGAAATCTGATGACTAAGGAACCAATTCGAAATGAATCATTCCTTGGGGTAGTTTTAAAGCCCGTGATAAAGGATGCTAAAGAGCAAGCTGCGCCCCAGCAAGCTGTACAGTTAACAAAGGTAACGGCTTAGAAAACTTTAGTGCAAAACACGGTTCATCTAAAAATATATCTTTCTCTTATTAACTAAACAATTCACAAGTTTTCGAAATCTTTAGCACTTTTAAACTTCGGGTACTCCTACGCCCAATTTTTAACTGAGAAATCTACTTTCTATTCGCTGGCTCGCTCTCTTTATGCCTGTCTCTTCCCCTGTCACTCTCTCCTACTCTGTCTCTTTGTCGTTGACTTTTATTCTTTGCCCTTGACTATATTTCTTCCCATTTGGTACAATGTATGCGTACAAACTTCCTAATCCTCTATAAAATCCATACAATCGAAGGCAAATGCGACCGAGCAGTTTTCCCCTACAAAGGCAATCAAGGCGCAAGTGTCGGACTTGAAAAGGCCTGAAGCTCTAGCAACCCTTGAGGACTATGAGCGCCCCGTTTTAGAAAAGTATGAACCCGCTAGCGTTGATAAAACCAAATCAGAAAAACCCACACCAGCCATTATCACACCGGACACTAAACATCCCGAAGTAAAATTGCCTATAGAAGAGCCTAAGGTAAGCATGGAAATTTGCATTTAAATTTGATACTTTCTAATGAAAACCTGTCCCGTAGATTTATGTAATATATACCTACGAATTGAATATATAAAAATTCATAAATATAAATGTTTTCGAAACACAAATATAATATGAAACAAACACAAAAAGGCAGTTTAATTAGAATGTATGTGTCACCACATATTTTATATGTTATAAATATGCTCATATATATTTGTATGAATATATAGTGTATAAAAAATGTATACATAAATAAACGTATATATTTAATGTGTTGAAATATCTTTTGTCAAAAATGTGCAACTGCTCCTCATAAACCGTTTGATGTCTGTCTCTTCTTGTCGCTCTGTCTAAGTGGTTCCAAATTTTAAAATTAATTTCAATATTCTCTCTGATTTAATTCAAATATACATATCAAATTAGCATCCGAAATGATTGCTCTGCCCTTTTCTTCTTTTGGCTTTTAATTTAGTTAATATTTAGTAATTTTCAAGCAGGGCTTTAGGTTTTGTTCGTAAAAATGTCAACCTTTAATTTTACAATAACGGTGGGTACCTTATTTCATAGTTTTATAACTTTTACTCTAAATATTTTCAAATTTATTTAAATTTAAATCAATTTTAAATGAGTAGTTTTAATCCCTTACAAAAAAAAAACTGGGGAACTACTATTTCTAGTTCGATAACAAGAAATGGATAGAAACCTATATTAATAAAAAGGAGTACTATATATATACATAACTACAAAGACAGATAAAGTCGTTATACAAAGTAAAGCTATTTTTATGCGCAATAATTTTACAAGACGTATTTATATTATATTTAATAGGAGGAGAAGCCAAAGGTTTCCAGGATGCAACCCCCGGCTCCAGGTGAGCCACCGAAGATAGAAGTGATACGGGAGAAGCGACCATCTCTGGCACCGGAGCCGCCAAGTCGCCGCGGTTCTCTAATACCGCCAGCCGATACTGGTCGTCGACCATCGTTGATCATCAATGATGAGGTAAGCAATACAAATAAGCTGGCAAGGGGTTTTTTAATTCTTCGACTGCTGCCTAAGCATTTAAGAATAATAGATTGCACTCAAAAAATAGCCCGAAAATTTTAGAAATGAAATATACATTTGTTTTTAAGCGCAATGCATCAAGAATTCCCGCATTCAGTTTTTTAATAGGTAGAAACAGTAAATACAATTTTTACAAAGTTACGAACTTGTTGATTGAGCCGTTCTATTTGAAACTAAAAACTATTTTAACTTAAATGTGTTTGTAACAATTTTACTGGGAATTAGCCAAATTTAAACTGTATGTTAAATTTATAAATTTATGGTTAATTTTTTAGAGTGGGAATTTCTTAATTAAATGGCAACATGCGGTTAAATAATGGTATAAGAGGATGGTCGGAAAGGTAACAAGTGTTTTACTCTTCGTATATGGAAATAATATTAAATTTTTTTTTTATCATGGTACATTTAATTTATGCTGGCTTAAATCGAATTACAAGTTTACGGCTTATGCATCACATTTGAATAAGAGATCTTAAATAAGTGTAACATTTAATGTTACATTTTATTGAACTTCAAATTCTTTCATATGTATGTATGCATGCATTTACACGTGTATATACATGCATCAGTAAATTCTACACTTATTCTACTTGTCTTTGTGATGATTACACAGAATTCTCCATAAACTTTCCATTTTATAGAAACGACATTTAGTTTTAAATTTTTTAGTGATGTAGACTTTTGAAATAACTGCATTATTTAGCTTAGTGTGTATTTTTTATTATAATTTTAAAGTAGCTTTTTTTTTTACTTTTTAAGTTTTATAGGACCAAAAATTTATGTGATTTAATAATTGCTTTGTCAATTAACTGTGATAATCTCTGATTAAGTGTATGCATTTATGAAAAATAGTAAATTACTCCAATGTAGCTAATTTATATATGTATTTACTGTGTTCCCTTTTATGTACCTACCATATATGCAAATGCCCTTCAAACTAAACAACAATCAACCCGCCAACCAACAATCTATACAACATCATTTAATAACAACCCAACAAAAAACGTTTTTGAAATCTCAACAATAAAACATTAAATACTCCAACGCATACCCTTTGCATAAAACAACAACACTCGTACACCCACTCCGTAAATCCTTCATCAATCAACAACCCAAAAACAGAAGAAACTACGTCCCGGCGAAGTAATGGACACGCGGGTAAGAAATCTCAATATTTTCGCCAAGCTCGCATTATAAAAGTGGCTTCGAAAGCAATTACAAATGTTGTTCAGATAAATTTATATTAAACATTTTTAATGAGGTGCACTTGTTGTGCTGGTGCACTTATCAAGGGAGGAGTAGAAGTTCTGTCAGCCCATTGGGAGCCTGTTTCCAATATCTATAAGCGATAAACAGTTTTTGATATAATTTTCTTACAACGGAATCGGGTCTAGAAGGACACTCGAGATTATTAAATTTTATTCACAATTTTATTTTGGGCACATCATGCTGGCCCTCGTTTTCGTACTAAGATACGTAAACAAAAACAAAGAAAATGAAAATGAAACAAAAATATCACGCTCGTGGTTCAAAAATAGGGCACAGAGCCCAGATACACCAAGCATATTTTTATTTTTATAGTACAGTAAAATGTTGACAAACGAAAGCTAAAAATAAGCGAAGCAATGAACTGATGAACATTTTTTTGGACGTACAAAATACTTTCTATTTTCCCAGGCTTGGTCGATTGCATTGCGACATCACACTGTGCCTGCCGATGGGTACATATTCCTTTTTGTTCAACCATTCCCTTCGTTTGGTTGATATTTATATAAGTGTGGTGTAATATACACATGTGTATATATACGCATATTTAATATATTTTTGTAGATTATATACTGGCTGATTCCATTGAACGGTGCAGCCTAGAGAATGTATACCTTTAATTTGTATCGGTAATTTCTGCTGATTTGGTTTCTTGTTCAAATAAATTATTGCCACTGAGCAGACAACATCTAGTTCAATATCTAATAAACATAGAATTGGGATTATATGCACTTTCGGTTCGGTAGAATGTAACGAAAAGTATTTAAAATAAATACTAGATATTATTGGTATGTGAACGATGAAAAAAATGCAACATTTTAAATAAAACAATAAAACAACATCAAGTAGGAGTACACACTACCTGTTTGAAACTATACTCTCCCGAAAAGCTTATAAAAACGAAACCCAATATCTACACATCGATGAATTACCTACTTACAAGTCTATTTAATTCCATGATGTATGCTAGAGTGTATAATACCTTGTTCAGCATTATAATACGATTCAATAATATTACAGTTGTTGAGGCCAGGCGAGGTCGGTGAAGGACAGGTGAGAGTTAGCTGCACATCGTTGTTGAATAAATAGTTTTGTTAGTAGAACCTTTTTTAACATTTGGTGATTTGCATTTTATCTCCAGACAAAACGGCATATATTTGAAAAAAAAAATACAAAAAAAACATCAGAAACCGGTCCATTGACTCGATACTCATTAAAAAAATACACGTTTCACAATAATACTAGAACCTCACTCATTTACCAGTAGTAGTAAAAGGAGTTTTAAGTTGTCAAACTGCCATTCCTTAATAAGATTAATAAAAAACCTAGAACAGTTCGTATAAATTAAACGTCATAACTCTTATCTAATTGCACCCACTCTTTTTTATTGCACCCACTCTTTTTTATTGTAGAAGTTGATAAACCCAATCAAGTAGATTGGTGTGTTACTTTATTTCGTCCTTATAATACAACTTTGTTTTACATTTATGAACTTGGTTGCAGCATTAAGTCAGCATGTACACATTCAGTTCGGTGTTAGAACGGAATTTTACACTAAAAATACAAATATGGACTCACACTTTTTCCCTTTTCACGACCTGGTTTCTCAGTTAGTTTTGGTCTCAGTTTAATTAAAAATTATTAAAAACCTTTTCATCAGAAAACATTTTGTTCAATTTTCGCTATTCGGAAAACAGCTCTTGGAAAATCAGGTCGTGCTAGAAATGTACAATTTTCTCGGAAATAGTACTCACATTATTATGGACACTTCGCTTTTATTTATAAAACATAACAAAACCAAAGTAAAGTTTTTTCCACTTTTTATTTCTCTTAAATACGTTAGCAAAAGCAACAACGACCCGGAGAAATGGGAGACACGAAACAGGTCTCGATACTGTGGTCGAGTTTATCGATCATTTCTGCTTATTACTATGTGTTCGCTTGCTTTTTATTGATTATAAAAATGAATGGAAGTTATATTAAAATAGTAGGACGTACATATGTATGTAGCATTCGGTGTAAAAGCTGTGTAAATACCCATATTTTTTAATTCAATCACATTATAGAAATGTTGTACAAAATATTAAACCGAGAATTTATTAAACTGATCTTTTTAAAAAAAGTTTTTTTTGTTAGTTGAAGAAGGCTGGTTTATTGCCTTCTTTTTTAAACATTGTAAATATTTAACAATTTCTTAAGGTCATTATGGTCACCGCACACATGAACTTTTTTTTTAAGTAACAAATTTTATAAAGGAGTTGGGAATATTCACAGTCTAGGGTTAGTACTCAACCTAACAAAAAGTCGTCCAAAACAAAAACTTCATCCGAAAGAAACGTCAAGAAATTTTGTATCATATGAAGTTTCTTGTTTTGGACGACTTTTTGTTAGGTTGAGTACTAACCCCTATCTTGTTCGGAGACAGAATCTCTACGGACTAGTATACGTCGAGCGTTAATACTCATGAAATAAGCGGAACATAATAACTGACAATTTAGGAAAGGAAGATACATTTCTCGTGTCGAATATGTAATTTTTACTGAAAGTTTGGAGTCGTTATACTCTGCCTACAACTTTGGCTACCGAACTTTGCATTCCCTTGCAGATTGTTCCTATTATTACAGTTATTTGGTAAAAAAAAGAACGATTTAAAATAAAGGAAGCTAGCTTCGGCAATTGCAAAAAAAAATGGAAAAAAAAAGCAATGCCCCGCAATACGTGTATTGCGGTTAGGAAAATCCATTATTGATGTAGCCTTTTCTAAAATCTTTTGCAAACATTCGAATATAAAAGCTTTTATAACGGCTAAGACTGCGAAAAAGGTTAAAATATATGATTTTCCTTCCTCGATTTCTTCAGATTCCACTAAAAAGTTATGTATAAGTTGATCATACATGCATCGCGTCCATCGAGGAAAAAATAAAAAAAATCCGAAAAAAAAACCGTAACAAAAATTCTAGCCTTGTCGATATTATTTGGGAATATTATTTTCTGAGTATTTCTGAATTTCGAATTAAATTTTGAAGAAATCGGATCACTATATCATACATAAAAATAATTTATAATTATACCCGTTACTCGTAGAGTAAAAGAGTATATTGTATTCGTGCAAAAGTATGTAACAGGGAGAAGGAAGCGTTTTCGCCCCTATAAAGTATATATATTCTTGAACAGGATCACTAGCCGAGTCGATATAGCCATGTCCGACTGTCCGTCTGTCCGTCTGTCTGTCCGTCCGGATGAACGCTGAGATCTCTGAAACTATAAAAGCTAGAAATTTTGGATTACCCACACATATTCTTGGGCTTCCTACGTAGCGCAAGTTTGTTTCAGCCGATCGACACGCCCCTCTAACGCCCACAATCGTCTTAAAGGACTTTTAAAAAAAGCCTGGCGCCGACATCTTTACAGATTTTGTAAAAGTGTAAATGCCACTATTTGTGTTTATTAATACCTACCAAATAATAATAAAAAAAAAATTTAAAATCGGACAATCCATTAAAAAGTTATGAGCAAAAAATTAAACAGCCACTAGATGGAGTAGCTAGTAGCTTTAACGCGTGCATATATTCATCTCTCTCACACTCCCTTTAGCTGAGTAACGGGTATCTAATAGTCGAAGTGGTCGACTATAGCGTTCTCTCTTGTTATATATTTCTTATCATTATAAGAATGATGATTAGTATCTTGCTAACTGAATATAATAACGTTGAATTATGAATTTAATTAAATCCCATGAATAAATAAATACATTCATATCGTGTACTTTGAAAGGCACTATTATAGTCGTTTTAGACTGTGATGTACAAGTAAATCATATTTGCTAACAATATTCATTCACACATATATCTAACCTTTTACCACAAGTAGAATGTGTTTGTAGTTTTAGTTATACGTTACTTGACAGTTTGGTATACCTATCCTTACTCTGTCAGCGGAATGCATTTTTATTTTCGTTTATAAAATATTTTTTTATCTTATCTTATCTTATAAACATTAACAACGGATATATGAAATATTCAGGCCTTTTCCGATCCTTATACTTGGTGTCCTAAAACAACAAATTTAGTTTGGATTTAATTTTATGACTTTCACTTCTCAATAATAAAATCGGAACAAGTCTGATTCGAGCCTTATAAAGTTCAAAGTTTCATATCTTGAATGTTATCCAGACATTGTAAACCACATCATTTATGATGATCAGTATTCCTTATATTTGTTTATCTGCTTATATATTTTCCTGTTTCAATCGTCATCTGTGTCAATGTATATGTGTTTGGTCAATAGCGGAGGAGACCGTCCATTGATGTACGCCGTCCAAGCGTCCAAGATCTAGAAGATCTTATAAACAAGCCATCCACGCCATTACGCGATGTCGGTGATGGCGGTCCTCCTTCAATCGTCGATGTGCAAGAGTCTTATTCTGCTGTTGAAGGTATGTATTTATGAATAAATTAAGTTTTCTAACTTGAGCTAACTTGTATAGCGATTGATGTGTTACGAACCCTGATATCTACGCATTCTATTCAGAGGAATCTGAATCTGACTAACCAAAATGTATTTGTTAACGTGAGCATGCTTTGTACTTGTTTTCTAGACTCGACTGCTTACCTTACGGTTGGCATCGAAGGCAGTCCAGCTCCTACATTCAAATTCTACAAGGGAGTCAGTGAAATTCTTGAGGGTGGTCGGTTTAAGTTCCTCACAGATGGGCAGACAAACACAATTACTTTGTGTATGCGTAAGTGCAAGCCCAATGATGAGAGCAAGTACAAGATTGTTGTTTCGAACATTCATGGTGAGGATTCCGCCGAGATGCAGCTCTATGTATCTGATTCAAGTGGCATGGACTTCCGTGCCATGCTCAAAAAACGTCGTTATCAAAAATGGGACAAAGACGAACAGGACCCCAATTGGGGAGACCTTAAAGAAACGGAAAAACCGTTGCCGGCCCTTAAAAAAGTTGAAAGGGTAAGAACCAAATTATACGCTTCTAACAGACTCGCTGATTATGGGGTGGAATTCTCTATCATTTATTGGCACTTTGATTCAGTTCTGTAGGGCGTTACTATACTCTTTATTAAAACCCATCCTTTCTGACACTAGCATTCCATATATTTTTAAGAATGTTAAACATAATCTATGGGGCAGCCAAACGTTTGCCCCAGCTCAAGTTACACTTAGTAATTTCCAATGAAGCGCTTGGCATTCTCGTCAGAATTAAGGAACAAATTTAACAAATCAGCTAACGACCCGGGGTCAGGCAAATAGATATAAATATTTTACTTTAATACACCTAGAGAACTATACTATTATTCGATTAATTAACCGAAATTTAGGGTACAGGATCGCGTAGACCATCTTTAGCCGAGCTGATTCCCGATTGGCCGACATTACATCCGTTTCGGCGTGAGGAGGTGCGCTCTGTTCAGATATATTTATATAAATAATATTTATTTCCGAATTAATACCCTAAATGTATAACATATATTGTTTTTCAGTGGTAAAATCGATTATTGATTTTTGCTCATTTTTTATAGAGTAATACACGGTTTGGATATCAATTTATTGTATCGCGTATTTTTGGTCTTGATATTGATTTAAACCGCAAAAAGCTTTTCTGAAAAGTGACTAGAAAAATCTTGGCACTTCCCATGAGGTATAAAGATTTTATTTGAATTTTGAAATTCTTAAGCTATGTGTCATTCCATGAAGAGTTTTCCACTTAAAAACATCGTATCTGTATAGCCTAATGTTTGGCCGTAATGTGAAAAAGCTTGAACAAATAAGAGCCCTGCATAAATTAAAGCAAATTTATGCAACACCGTTTCCCGCAAAAAAAAAACAATTAAATTGCAAAATTTATATTTTGTTCTTATCGCGGTTGGGGCTTGGGTTATTATTGTGAAAATCTGTGATTCTTGATAACAGAATTATACATTTTGACAAAAAATTAAAACAATTAACAAACAGTTGGTAAATATCTGAACTATGTTCAAGAAAAGCCTAAGTATGTACACAGAAAAAAAATGATAATGGTGAATTTAATATTTTTTAAAGATCAAGTTATTTATATCATTTTGATATGAATAAGGTAGAAATAACCATTATATCGGTTTTTTCTGTGTATGTATTCACAAAGATACAAAAACAAAACAGCTTTAAAATAAAAATTCGATATACGATAAGTAGGAAAGTTTTATAACCGTATAATCAGCCAATACTTCAACAAACAAGCAAGCCGATGACTCTTTCTACAAAGTATTTATAAAAAAAAAAGATTCCGTAAAATGGCAATACGAATAAATGTAACACTTTGAACTTTGAACTCGATTAATTGATTTCTGTAAACCTCAGTAAGCACATATAAGTTTTTTTGATAAAGTCATCTCATTTAACAGTATTTTTTATAAAAGACCAAAATCCCTTTTATCGAGACCTTGTTGCTGAAATGCCTTTTTAACAAGTTCAAGAAATTACAAGAGATGCAAAAAAAATATGTCTCCTTCACTGCGTTGCAAACTTCTGACTGAATTTAAAATACCTTCTGCAAGGGTATACAAATATTTGTAACTGATACTTTGCAAAGCAACACTTTCAATATACCAAACGGAAATGAAAAATTACGACTTCACGTTATAAGTAAAGCCATTTAAATGTTTTATTAATTTTTTGTTGTATTTCAAAAAGAATATTTTACAACGAAAGCTATAACATACTTTGTTTTTTGGGCTCGCATAAATAAATAATTATATAACAAAAATAATCCAACTTATCGAAATGTGTCTCTTATATATATGATTTTGTAATACAAATTATAATACATACATATATATATGGGAATTATTTTGATCTGTCAAATATATATAAGGCAAAAACCAAGATCAATTAGTAATCGTATATCAAATTTACATAACTTTACCCATTTTTGACAACGCATCAACTTACAATGCGTGAGCGCAGAAGGTTGAATCATTCCTCAGCCCACTTATCGACCAATTCGCAAAGGAGGGAAAGGACAAAAAGGTTGTATTTGAAGCCAGATTCAGCAAACCCAATTGCAAGCCGAAGTGGCTGTTTCGCAAGGACGTAAGTATAATTCCCCAGCTTAGCTCAACTTCAAAAAGTAAATAGAGCTGTTGCTATAAACTTCATTAAATGTCTAATATATAAACAATTATAGGAGGTGTTTACTGGCAGTAAATTTAAATTCAAACAAGAAAATGATACTTATCAGTTGATTATTTCTACACCAAAAACCGAGGACACAGGGAAGTATACCATTGAAATCGGCGGTGTTTCAAGTACGGCATTTTTGAATGTCGAAGAAGCCGATCCCACCTACACGTTTACAAAACCTCTTAAAAAGAAACTTGAGGGATTTACTCAACACGAAACTACTCTAGAGTGCTCTGTCAGTAGCAGTATGGCTAATGTACATTGGTTCAAGGATAACACAAAACTAGAATCGGATGATCCTCGCTACCTTATCTCCAAAGACATAAACGGCAATCTAAAACTTATAATCAAGGACTCTGTTCTTGAGGATGCCGGCCTCTACAGATGTCAACTGGACAAGCAACCTGATAAGACTGAGTGCAACCTAAAGGTTACAGAGTACCCGTACAAGTTTGTTAAGGTTCTAAAGTCTCAGCAATGTATTGAGAAGGACACAGTGACTCTTGCCTGTGAAATCGATGATGCTATGGGCGAAGTGCAATGGTTCCGTAATGGCGAAGAAATCAAGCCAGATAAACGCATTCAAATAGTAAAGGACGGTCGGAAGCGAAAGTTAGTCATTAAGGACTGTAAGGTAACGGATGCCGGTCAATTCAAATGTACAACGAATGCCGACACCACAGAAGCGGAAATAATTATTAACTGTAAGTCTTATTACAATGCTATTATTTTTCATAAAATATTTTCGTAACCAAAACTAGTAGAGGTGGAGAAATATCGATTTTTGGGAACATCGATCTTTTCGACTTTTATGTCAAAAAACATCGATGTATCTCGATGTTTTCAAATATAAATGGACATTTCTATTGGCTTGGCATGTATTTGCATTTGTTTTTACACATATAAAAACAAGAGAGAACGCTATAGTCGAGTACTTCGACTATTAGATACCCGTTACTCAGCTAAAGGGAGTGGGAGAGAGATTATTATATGCACGCGTCAAAGCTACTAGCGCCATCTAGTGGCTGTTTCATTTTTTGCTCATAACTTTTAAATGGATTGTCCGATTTGAAAAATTTCTTCTACAATTCGATAGATATTGATAATCACAATAAAACTGCATTTTTACTTTTCCAAAATATTTAAAGGTCTGGGCGCCAGACACCATTCAAAAAATGGTAGAGGTCGATTGTGGGCGTTAGAGGGGGCGTGGCACCTTTTTGAAATAAACTTGCGCTGCGTAGGAACTCCAAGAATCTGCATGCAAAATGCCAATCCTCTAGCTTTTATAGTTTCCGAGATCTCAGCGTTCATACAGACGGACAGACAGACGGACAGACAGACGGACAGACGGATATGGCTAGTTCGACTCGGCTAGTGATCCTGATCAAGAATATATATACTTTATAGGGTCGGAAAAGCTTCCTTCTCCCTGTTACATACTTTTGCACGAATACAATATACCCTTTTACTCTAAGAGTAACGGGTATAATGAACATAAATATACCTTTGAGAGGGTATTTTACTTTTAGCTAAAAGATGGCTGTCAGGAGACAGGCCGGAACCAAAAACATCAATGTTTTTAAATCAAAATATATTTTTACTAACTGGACCATTTAGATGAAAAAATTAAAATTTTAAGATTAAACGAAAAAACATTAAAACATAAGCATATTTTAACTTACGCTTTAGCTGTTTGTCCATATCTTTGCTTGGTCAAAAATTGATTTTTACTTCAAAAAAAACATCGATGTTTCTGAAATATTATTAAACATCAATCTCGCGAGTTTCACATCAATGTTTTCTCCACCTTTAAAAACTAGTCAAAACTAATTTTTGGTTTTTATAGCTAAGCTAGCAATTGGATTTTTTTAAGATTAAATTTCAAACTCAACGTAATTGTAGGATAAGACAAATGTGTAATACCAATAAAGGAAGCTAACTTTGGCATGCCGAATTTTTCCAGAGATGAAGATAATGATCAAGATCAATGAAGTTATTATTTTGTTTTTATTTTTTGTGGCTATTTTGTAGAGTAAAAGGCAATATAATATGCATTTAATGTCCTTATATGCATACTTACAATAAAATAAAATTTCAACCGGCTCTTAAGCTATAGCCAAGCCATCGCTATATTATCCAATTGCGACAAGTGCTTTAGTTGCTTGATTATTAATGGTTACATTTTATAGATCAAAACCGATTTAACAAAAAACTTAAGGACACTGATGCCGTTGAAAGAGAAAAATTGGTTCTTGACGTCGAACTCCAGGACCAAACGGCGCCATGCGACTGGAAATTTAACGGGGAGCCCATTGTACCGAGTGATAATATTGAGATCAAGAACTTGGGTGGCGGCAAGCATCAACTCATATTTAACAGCCTGGATTTGTCTAACGAGGGCGAAATAACTTGCGAGTCTGGACAGCTCAGTTCGAAATGCAAGCTTTCTATCCGCAAGGGAGAAAGTAGACCAAACATTGATTGTCCTGATCAATTTGCCGGACCTATCAGTGCCCCTGTGCTTGTAGAAGTACCATTCAAAGGTAAGAATAAAACAAGAAAGGAAGCTAGTTTCGGCCAGCCGAAGGTAATATACCCATCCAGATACCTATAGTTTATTGCTCACTCGGTCGGTCCTTTTTAAAATGCTGTTTTTAAGTTGTCAAAAATCAAAACGCCCACTTCCTACAAAGTTACTATGTATTTTCCTATATTTCTTTAATAATTTCTATGGGAGCCTTAAGATATAGTGGTCCGATCCGGCTCGCTCCGACATATGTAATACCTGCAATAGAAAGAAGACTATTAGGAAAGTTTCATCGCGATACCTTTAAAACTGAGAGACTAGTTCGCATAGAAACGGACAGACGGAAATGGCTAGATAGACTCGGCTATTGGTGCTGATCAAGAATATATATACTTTATGTGAATCGCTCCGACTTATGTACTACAAGCAATAGAAAAAAGACTATTAGAAAAGTTTCATCGCGATAGCTTTAAAACTGAGAGACTAGGGCGCATTGAAACGGACAGACGAACATGGCTAGATTTTTGTACACTCTTACATTGGTGATGGAAAAAATAGAAACGTTCATGCTTTTGTAAGTACTAGTAGTAGTCATTAGTAGGGGTAGTGAATAAAGCTACTATTTCTATGCACGCAAATGAATCTTAAAATTTGTTTATTTAGTTTCCGGTACAAAGCAAACACCAGTGGAGGCAAAATTATTTAAGGACGGCAAACCATTGCCTGTTAAGGATGTAGAGGTTGCAGTTACCGATGACAAAGTCACATTTAAAATAAAGAAGCCCTCTAGAGATTTATCGGGTCCATATCAAATTAAAATTTCCAATGGACAAGGTGAAGATACGAAAGATGTCCAAATTATTTGTCAGGATGTTCCACAGCCCCCGCAGGAAGTGGATATTACAGACGTCTATCAGACATCCTGTGTAGTAAACTTTAAACCACCGACTGACGATGGCGGTACTCCTATAACCAAATATGTAATCGAACGGCAGGATTTGAGCAAAAAACAAGGCTGGGAGCCCGTCGCTGAGGTTCAACCTAATGAACCATGTCGAAAAAAAATCGACGACTTGGTCCCGAAGAAGCAGTACAGATTCCGTATTCGTGCTGTAAACGTTATTGGCCCCTCAGACCCGGCAACATTTAAAAACACTATTCTCGCGAAAGATCCATGGGATGAGCCTGGAAAGCCCAAGGCAGTTGATCTTACCGATTGGGATAAGGATCATGCTGATCTCAAGTGGGAAGCCCCCGATAGTGATGGCGGGGATCCCATAACTGCATATATTGTAGAATACAAAGAAAAGTTCTCTAACGACTGGGTAGCCGGCAAGGAAGTTGACGGTGATGCTAGAACTGCTACCGTTGATGGTCTAAAAGAGGGCCAACAGTACGAATTCCGAGTCCGTGCTGTTAATAAGGCAGGACCAGGTGAGCCTAGCGACAAGACTAAATCGATTATTGCAAAATGCCGATTCGTAAAGCCCTTCCTTGTTGGGGACGGCCTCAAAAACATTACCGTTAAGAAGGGACAAACCGTTCGATTTGATGTTAAATATGACGGTGAGCCGGAGCCAACAGCAACTTGGGTAAAGGGAACTGAAAATCTGAAGTTTGACAACCAGCGTATTTGCCTAGACCAGTTGGAAAGGAACTCATCAATTACTATTAAAAAATCAGTGCGCAAGGACACAGGCAAATACAAATTAGTGCTGTCCAACAGTTCAGGCACAATTGAGTCCGAAGCTCAAGTCGTGGTTCTTGACAGACCTCTTGCTCCTGGTGGACCGTTCGAACCAGAAGAGGTTCGCGCCAGCCATATTAAAATGAAATGGAAGCGTCCAGAGGATGACGGTGGTTGTGAAATAACTGGATATGCTTTAGAACGCATGGACGAAGAGACGGGACGCTGGATACCTGCTGGCGAAGTGGGTCCAAATGAGACTTCATTTGATTTTAAGGGACTGACGCCGAATAAAAAGTACAAGTTCCGCGTTAAGGCCGTTAACAAAGAAGGCGAGTCAGAGCCACTCGAGACATCAGACTCCATTTTGGCAAAGAATCCTTATGACCCCCCGAGTCCGCCCAGCCAGCCATTTATCGATGATTACGATAACAAGAGTGTCCTATTAAAATGGAAGCGTCCGCCATCAGATGGTGGACGGCCGATAACCCATTATGTCGTCGAAATCAAAGATAAATTCTCACCAACCTGGAGTGAGGTAGCAAAGACTGAGGATCCCACTCCCGAGTGCACGGTGGAAGGCCTTAAGGAAAAAATGGTGTATCAGTTCCGAGTTAGAGCCGTGAACAAAGCAGGCCCCTCCGAACCTTCACAGCCCACCGACAATCACCTGTGCAAGCACAAAAATCGTAAGTATTTTCATAATTTTCGTTTCAGTTTAGCTATAGATTTGCTTTGGCTTAACATAACACAGCTCGCAAAAGCTTTTAGGGATTAATTAAAAAAAATATTGCTTTCAGATAAATTCTAGTGATTGTACAGCAATATTTGTCTTTTGAAACCATCGGTCGGTTTCCCAATAGGTCGTGCGTGTAATTATATATTTATTCTTCCATAGATGTATTTTGTTTACAGATTTGTTAATGTACCCAAACAAAATATTTTTGTAGCCTAATTGCTGTAAAGTTTTTTTTATATAATTAACATTGACTAGCAACTGATAGTGTGCGACCCCTAAAAATACATACTTCTTTTCTGTTTACAATTATCAGCCGGGTCAATATTCATTTTAGCATGCTGTCTAGTTTAATGGAGCTTTTCTGGTTAGATCTATAAAATCATTAATGGATCTGCGATGAAAGAGGCTAGAAATGGCAGCCCTGGCAAGGCTTTCAATATTTTCCAAAAGACGATCCAAAATTTTTCAAAAGTGTCACGTTTGGAATCAGCAACTTTTAATACAATTATACATTTATATTATCTCTCATAATCCTGCGCATGTATCATTTTAATTTATATCAACGCTAATAGCTGCCGATTATAGTCGGAAATAGCTTTGAAAATACTCGCATCAGCTTTACTGCCAGCGCTTTAACTACGTATGTATTATTAAAAACACTTACAATGTCCAGTAAATTAATATAAATTTTAAAATGAATTCACGTTCGTTAAACTTTTAGTTAAGCCGCAAATCGATCGGTCTACTTTTAAACGAGTAACAATAAAGAGTGGCCGTACTCATAAATGGTCAGTCGACGTAATCGGGGAACCAATACCAGAACTGCACTGGAGTTGGAGGGATGATATTCCATTGACCAATGGGGACCGAATAAAGATAGAAAATATAGACTATCACACAGACTTTAGCATTACAAATGCTTTGCGTAAAGATAGCGGCTTCTACACATTAAAAGCTGAGAACCGCAACGGTTTCGACCGCGAGACCGTGGAATTAGTTGTTCTAGGAAAACCCAGTTCGCCAAAAGGTCCCCTTGCCGTTAGCGACATTACTGCAAATGGCTGCAAACTGCAATGGAAGAAACCTGAAGATGATGGTGGAGTTCCTATTAAGGAATACGTGGTTGAAAAAATGGACACGGCAACAGGTAAATGGGTTCGAGTTGGAAGATCTCCTGGAGAGAAGGAACCACCAAGTTTCGACGTAACCGGATTAAATCCCGGATCAGAGTACATGTTTCGCGTTTCCGCCGTTAACGAGGAAGGAGAATCAGAACCACTTACTACTTTGGTAGGCGTCGTGGCAAAAGACCCGTTCGATGAGCCTAACAAACCGGGAACCCCCGTAGTTACTGATTATGATAATCAAAGCGTGAGTTTGAAATGGACAGCTCCCAATAATGACGGAGGAGCCCCGATTCAAAAATACATAATTGAGAAAAAAGATAAAAATAAGCCTGATTGGGAAAAGGCTTTAGAAATTCCGGGAGACCAACTGGAAGCCACAGTCGCAGGTCTTCAAGAATATGGAGAATACCAGTTCCGCGTAATAGCAGTCAATAAAGCCGGACTTTCTCCCCCATCAGATGCTAGTGTTCCTCAGATTGTTAAGTACAAAAAATGTAAGTTTCAAACCCTTGTAAACGGTTCCGTCACTTCTTGTGCATTCGATAGCCAAGCAGAGACAAAATCTATTTTTTAAGTCCATGTCGCTTATTTTTGTTTTTCTGATTCACAGTGAAACCTCGTATCGACCGGACAAACTTAAAGCCGTTGTTGATTCGCGCGGGAAAGCCAATAAAGTACGATGTTAATGTTCGTGGTGAACCTGCACCCACAATAACATGGTATCAAAATGATATAGAGCTCAAACCAGAGGAACTACCCAGCAATAGCGAAATCAAGAACATCCCATACAACACAAAGATTTCAATTATTGACACAATTCGTAAACATACTGGCATTTACAAGATAAAGGCTGTGAATGAACACGGCGAGGATGAAGCTACAGTTGAGGTCAATATTCTAGCTCCTCCAGGCAAGCCCAGGGGTCCATTGGAAGTTAAAGATGTTACAAAAGACAGTTGTAAGCTAAAATGGAAAAAACCTGAAGATGATGGTGGCAAACCAATTACGGCCTATCAGGTTGAAAAGTTTGATAAAAAACAAGGTCGATGGGTACCTGTCGGTAGAACCTCAGGCAATGATACCGAATTTGATGTCAAGGGTCTTCAAGAAGGCCATGAGTATCAGTTTCGTGTCAAGGCAATTAATGATGAGGGCGAGTCCGAGCCACTGGAGACCGATGGCAGTATCATAGCGAAAAATCCCTATGATGCTGCTAGTAAGCCAGGTACACCTAAAATTGAGGATTACGACGAGCACATGGTAAAATTAAAGTGGGAAGCCCCCAAGTCTGATGGAGGAGCTCCTATCACTGGATACATAATTGAAAAGAAAGATAAGTTCTCCCCTATTTGGGATGAAGTACTCAGCACTAATGTAAGTAAAATATATTTAATTTTCTAACGAGTTCTCGAAAAGGACTTTATTCAAAAAATTATGTTAAAACAAATATTCTTCTTTAAGACATCCGCCCCTGAAGCAACCGTTGAAGGTCTCACCGAAGGCAATGTATACCAGTTTCGAGTGCGGGCAGTTAATAAAGCTGGCCCCAGCGAGCCAAGCGATGCAACGGAGCCTCATTTGGCTAAGCCAAGGAATCGTAAGACTGTTTATATTACACTTCGCAGATAAAAAAAAGTTGACACCCTAAAAATATCTCAACTGCGTTCATTTGAATGTTAAGCCAAAAGCAAATCAACGATGTATTATCTTAGACAATATCGACCAGCTTAGTTCATTTTGCTTTTAACCCTTACCCAATGATTTAAATACTTTAATTGATATTTTTAATTTTAGTTAAGCCATCTATAAACAGAGATAAAATGAAGCCCATCAAGGTTCGCGCTGGCCAAACAGTTAAGTTTGATGTGGATGTTAAGGGAGAACCAGCGCCTACTTTAACTTGGTTCCTGAAAGAAAACGAACTTACGCCCACCGGCCAAGTCCGCCTAGAAAACGAAGACTACAATACAAAACTCACATTGCTGGATACGACTCGCAGGCAAAGTGGCGAGTATAAACTACGTGCTGAAAATATAAATGGCGTTGACGAAGCTGTGGTTGAAGTCATTATTTTGGATAAGCCATCTAAGCCTGAAGGACCGTTAGCGGTTTCCGACATTCATAAGGAAGGTTGCAAGCTTAAATGGAAAAAG
Source organism: Drosophila pseudotakahashii (assembly GCA_035046095.1). Taxonomy (NCBI): domain Eukaryota; kingdom Metazoa; phylum Arthropoda; class Insecta; order Diptera; family Drosophilidae; genus Drosophila; species Drosophila pseudotakahashii. The sequence goes on from JAWNOE010000254.1 coordinate 2,091,060, forward strand.
CCGAAGGACGATGGAGGTGTACCTATTACTGGCTATGTAGTAGAAAAAATGGATACAGCCACTGGAAAATGGGTACCGGCTGGTTCGGTTGATCCAGAAAAAACAGATATTGAGATAAAGGGCTTGGATCCAAATCATCGCTACCAATTTAGAGTAAAGGCTGTAAACGAGGAGGGCGAATCAGAACCTCTAGAAACTGAGTCAGCTATTACTGCCAAAAATCCATTTGATGTGTCTGCTCCCCCTGGCTTACCCGAGTTTGAAGACTGGGATGAGCACCATGTAAAACTTAAATGGGAACCACCAATTCGAGATGGCGGCTCTCCTATTACCAATTATATAATTGAAGTAATGGATAAAGATTCAGGTGAATTTGTGAAGGCTGTTGAAACAGATAGTCCAGTTTGTAAAGGCGTTGTTAAGAAGCTTGAAGAAGGACAGCAATACAAATTCAGGGTTCGTGCCGTCAACAAGGCTGGTCCATCTGACCCATCCGAGCAAACTAATTGGCATGTAGCTAAACCTCGATTCCGTAAGTTGAACAATTTTTCTTTGAATTTTACTCTAATTTTTATATTTTTGTATCATTTAGTGAAACCTCATATTGACCGAACCAACTTAAAACCTGTGATCGTTAAAACTGGTTTATCAATTAGCTTGGACATTAACATTAAAGGAGAACCAGCTCCGAAAGTGGAATGGTACTTTAATGCATTGCCCCTAACCAGTAACGAGGACAGTGTTAAAATCGATAATGTTGACTACAATACGAAATTCTTTGTAATGCGCGCTCAAAGATCTCAAAGCGGAAAATACATTATTAAAGCTACAAACGAAGTTGGTGAAGACGAAGCAGAACTGGAAGTCAAAGTTTTAGGCAAGCCAGGAAAACCTAAGGGTCCTCTTCAAGTCAATGATATAACGAAACACAGCTGCAAACTCAAGTGGGAGAAACCAGATGATGATGGCGGCACACCTATCGACTATTATGAAATCGAAAAACTTGATCCACACACTGGGGAATGGTTACCATGTGGAAAGAGTACTGAGCCTGAGGCAAAGGTAATTGGTCTTCATGAGGGAAAGCCCTATAAGTTCAGAGTAAGAGCTGTAAATAAGGAAGGAGAATCTGAGGACTTAGAAACCGAAAAACCAATTATTGCGAAAAATCCATTTGATGAACCAGACAAGCCGGGCAGACCCGAGCCCACTAATTGGGATAAAGACTTCGTTGATTTAGCCTGGGATCCACCAAAGAACGATGGCGGCGCACCAATCCAAAAATATATTATCCAAATGCGAGATAAATCTGGACGTGCATGGGTGGACGCTGCCACAGTGCCAGGAGATAAAAGTAATGGCACCGTTACCGGCGTTGAGGAAGGCCATGAGTATGAGTTCCGCATTGTTGCCGTCAATAAGGCTGGACCCAGTGACCCCAGCGATGTATCAAAAACTGTTGTGGCCAAACCTCGTTTCCTAAAGCCACATATTGACCGAAAGAATCTGCAAAAAAAAATTATGCGAAGTGGACAAATGCTTCACATGGACGCTGCAGTAAAAGCGGAACCTCCAGCTAAAATAACATGGACTTACAATGGAACTGAAATAAAATCTTCAGACATTATAAAAATAGAAAACGAAGACTATAAAACCACATTTATAATGCCAAAGGTGAAGCGCGCTGATCGTGGCGTATACATCGTTACTGCCAAAAATGACTCTGGTTCAGACATAGTAGAAGTAGAGCTGGAGGTGCTATGCAAGCCAAGTAAGCCAAAGGGTCCGTTGGCTGTGTCCGACGTAACAGCCGAAAGTGTTCACCTGAAATGGGAGAAACCCGAAGATGAGGGCGGAGAACCAATCGAACATTATGTCGTTGAACGCATGGATACGGAAACGGGTCGATGGGTACCTGTTCTTACAACTAAAACACCTGAGGCCGATGTTACAGGGCTTACGGAAGGCAAGGAATATCTTTTTAGAGTTAAAGCAGTAAATTCCGAAGGCGAATCGGAGCCCTTGGTGACTGATATTCCTACAAAAGCCAAAAATCCTTTCGATGCTGCTGACAGTCCAGGAAAGCCGCAAATCACTGATTGGTCTGCTAACCACTGTGATCTTAAGTGGAGGGCTCCCGAAGACGATGGTGGAGCACCCATTACTGGCTATATTGTAGAAAAGAAGGACCCCAATACAGGAAAGTGGCAAAAGGCTCTTGAAACGAATACTCCCGATTGTAAGGCCCGCGTGAATGACTTAATCGCAGGCAACAAATATCAATTCAGAGTAAAAGCGGTTAACAAGGCAGGAAAAAGCAAACCCTCGGAACCATCAGATCAGATGACAGCAAAGGACCGATTTGCACCACCCAAAATTGATAGAACCAACATTAAGGACATTACCATTAAGGCTGGACAGCACATTCGATATGACATTAAAGTCTCTGGAGAACCTCCGGCAACCAAAGTTTGGCTGCACAACAAAGCCCGACTTGAAAATGACGATAGTGACTACAATATTGACATGGAGTCATATCGCACTAAACTAGCAGTGCCAATTTCAAAGCGATTCCATTCAGGGAAATATACTCTTAAAGCCGAGAATGAATCTGGACGAGATGAGGCTTCCTTTGAAGTCATTGTGCTAGACAAACCGGGAAAACCAGAGGGACCTCTACGAGTCTCAGATGTACACAAAGAAGGATGCAAACTTAAGTGGAATGCTCCCCTAGACGATGGAGGCTTGCCTATAGAGCACTACATTGTTGAAAAAATGGATGTTGAGAGTGGGCGTTGGCTGCCATCTGGACGCTTTAAGGAACCCTTTGCTGAGTTAAATAACTTGGAGCCTGGTCATGAATATAAGTTCCGGGTGCTCGCTGTAAATACTGAAGGTGAATCTGAACCATTGACTGGAGAACAGTCTATTATAGCCAAGAATCCATTTGATGAGCCCGGAAAGCCAGGAACGCCGGAAGCAGTCGACTGGGATAAAGATCATGTGGATTTGGTTTGGAGGCCACCAATAAACGATGGTGGATCCCCAATCACTGGATATGTAATTGAAAAGCGCGAGAAAGGTACTGACAAATGGATAAAAGGAACTGAAGTTCCAGCTCCCGGCTTTGGCGAAGAGTGTAAAGCTACTGTGCCAAATCTTAATGAGAACTGTGAATACGAGTTCCGTATCAAAGCAATTAATGCAGCTGGACCTGGCGAACCCTCTGATGCCAGCAAGCCTGTTATTACTAAGCCAAGAAAGTGTAAGTCTAAACATATCTTAGTTTAAAGAGTAAAAGATTATATTTGGGGTGTACGTAAGAACTATAAAAGATTTTGGTTGGCGAAGATTGCTGTGACTTTCTCGATTGTATTCGTGGAAAATAATGTAGCACCCAAAAAGAAAACAATTCTGAAGTGTTAATAAGGCCTAACTCCTTTTTAAAAATTGGCAGCACTGCACTTTTCGGTATGGATGTGCCAATGATCATGACTATGGCAATCTGTTTTCTTCAGATTGTTTAAAGGTTATTATAGGTAGAACCAAAAAATCTCTATAATGATGTTTATAAAACGTCGATGCTTCCGATAAAAATCAATGTCTGAAAAATATCGAAATGTTGATGTCAAACTCTATTTATACGGCAGAAAGAAAAGATTATTATCTTAATTTGTATATATTTTATCTGTCGAAATAATCCACTGATCATTATCAACAGATGTATACCTAGTCCAACTGTCCGTTTTTATCTGGATACAACCGACATTTTTATATTGCAGATAATTTATAAGTAAAACAAGAAAGAAAGCTAGCTTCGGCCAGCCGAAGATCATTCCTATTCATTTACAAAAACATTAAATTTAAATTAACGTGCGAATATGTTACAACAAACCTAATTTTAGCTGTTTTCGTATTATTTTAGCATTAATTTTTGATCCTTCCTATGGCAGCTATATAATATAGCCGTCCGAATTTTTTTTAAATTTTATACGAAATTTTAAAATGTTAAGAAAAAACCCTAGCATAGAGGAGAAAAGAATGTAATATAAGTCAACAAAGATATAATTTTTTTCCTAATAATTTTCATCTAATTTTTCGACCGTTCCTATGTCAGCTATATGATATAGTCAACCGATTTTTTAGAAATTTTATTCGAAATTCAGAAATATTATAAAAAGAGTATTCCCAAAAGTAGAAGGTTATATTTCAAAAAACACCAAAGCAAGAATTTTTTTTTCGATCCTTCCTATGGGAGCTATAAGATATAGTGGCCCGATCCGGTCGGTTCCGACATATATACTACCTGCAATAGGAAGAAGACTTTTGGGAAAGTTTGAGCCCGATAGCTTCAAAACTGAGGGACTAGTTTGCGTAGAAACGGACGGACAGACGGACGGACAGACGGACATGGCTAGATCGACTCGTCTAGTGATGCTGATCAAGAATATATTACTTTATGGGGTCGGAAACGTCTCCTTCACTGCGTTGCAAACTTCTGACTGAAATCATAATACCCTCTGCAAGGGTATAACAAGAGAGAACGTTATAGTCGGGTGCCCGTAGGAAGCTCAAGAATATGTGTGGATAATCCCACCGTTCTAGCTTTAGTAGTTTTCGAGATCTCAGCGTTCATACAGACAGACAGACAGACGGACAGACAGACGGACAGACAGATAGACGGACATGGCTAGATCGACTCGGCTAGTTATATAGACTTTATCGGTCGGAAATGCTTCCTTCTAGCTGTTACATACTTTCGCACGAATACAATATACCTTTTTATTCTACGAGTAACGGGTATATAAAGACCAAATTGGAAGATGTCATCATATAATTGTGATACGAAAAATAGAAACCTAGGAAATCCAGGGAGGAAGACAGCTTGGGCAAGTCGAATATTTTAGACCCGTGCAGCTAAAATTATGGAAGCCATAAGCCGAGTTATAATTAACCTTAAAATTTTATATTTTTATTATTTAATAGTGGCGCCAAAGATTGATCGGAAAAATATTCGAACTTACAACATAAAGGCTGGAGAACCAATATTTTTGGACATCAATGTTAGTGGAGAACCCGCACCGGATGTTACTTGGAACCAAAACAACAAGTCTGTTCAGGCAACTTCAGTTAGTCATATAGAGAATATTCCGTATAACACCAAGTACATAAATAAAAACCCCGAGCGAAAAGACACAGGACTCTATAAAATCTCTGCTCATAACCTCTATGGCCAGGACCAAGTGGAGTTCCAAATCAATATTATTAGTAAGTTCGCAGATTTTGTAATTCGAGAAACCAATACAAATTGGTTTTTAATATTATCTTTTGTTCAGCTAAACCGGGTAAGCCTGAAGGTCCTTTGGAGGTATCAGATGTACACAAAGATGGATGTAAGCTCAAATGGAAAAAACCTAAGGACGATGGAGGTGAACCAATAGAAAGCTACTTGGTTGAGAAATTCGACCCAGATACGGGTATTTGGTTACCTGTGGGCAAAACTGATGTACCAGAATACAACGTTGACGGCCTAGTCCCAGGTCACGAGTACAAGTTCCGTGTAAAGGCTGTAAACAAAGAGGGGGAATCGGAACCATTGGAAACTTTAGGATCAATTATTGCCAAGGATCCTTTTAGTAAGTACTGCATGTATTATTCTCTAAAATAGTTACATTTTAATTATAAACTAATATTCATTTAGCCGCTCCATCAAAGCCTGGTATTCCAGAACCAACCGACTGGACTGCTAATAAGGTAGAACTTGCGTGGCCAGAACCGGCAAGTGATGGTGGATCACCAATAACAGGCTATATAGTTGAGGTGAAAGACAAGTACAGCCCTCTTTGGGAAAAAGCACTAGAAAGCGACTCTCCAAGTCCTATTGCGACTGTTCAAGGCCTTATTGAAGGAAATGAATACCAATTCAGAGTCGTTGCTTTGAATAAGGGAGGCCAGTCGGAGCCTTCGGATCCAAGCAAAGTCTTTATAGCCAAGCCGCGTTATCTTGCTCCCAAAATAGACCGTAGAAATCTTCGTGATATTACATTATCGTCAGGAACCGCTCTTAAATTAGATGCAAATATAACAGGCGAGCCAGCCCCTAAGGTGGAGTGGAAATTCTCCAACTACCTCTTGCAATCAGGAAAAAATGTGACGATCGAGACTCCGGACTACTATACAAAATTAGTTATTCGACCAACACAGCGAAGTGACTCTGGAGAATATTTGGTCACAGCCACTAATAGTTCTGGAAAAGATAGCGTACTTGTGAATGTGGTTATTACAGATAAGCCCACTCCTCCTAACGGGCCCCTTCAAATCTCTGATGTACACAAGGAAGGTTGCCACCTTAAATGGAAGCGTCCCAGTGACGATGGTGGAACTCCAATTGAGTATTTCCAAATTGATAAACTAGATCCCGAAACTGGATGCTGGATTCCCTCCTGTCGTTCAAATGAACCTCAAGTGGATGTTACAGGTCTTACGCCTGGAAACGAATATAAGTTCCGAGTATCAGCTGTAAATGCTGAAGGTGAATCCCAGCCCTTGGTTGGCGAGGAAACAATAATAGCCAAAAATCCATTTGATGAACCTAGTAAGCCCGAAAATCTTAAAGCAACTGATTGGGATAAGGATCACATAGACTTAGCGTGGACCCCACCACTAACTGACGGAGGATCACCTATTACTGGTTATATTATTGAAAAGAAAGATAAATATGGTAAGTGGGAGAAGACTCTTGAGGTTCCAGCTGATCAATGCAAAGCAACTGTTCCTGATCTTGTCGAGGGTCAAGCCTATGAGTTCCGAGTTTCCGCGGTCAACGCTGCTGGACCTGGAGAACCATCTGATGCCACTCCTCCGATAATTGCTAAGGCTCGCAACAAGCCACCTGTTATTGATAGATCTAACCTAATTGAAGTGCGCATTAAGGCTGGACAGGCATTCACATTCGACTGCAAAGTGTCTGGAGAGCCAGCGCCTAAGACTAAGTGGCTGCTTAAGAAAAAAGAGGTGTATTCAAAGGACAATGTTAAGGTTACTCATATTGACTACAATACAAAACTAAAGGTTACCTCTGCTACCCGATCTGATTCGGGTGTATACACAGTGCATGCTGAAAATGCAAATGGAGAAGACAGTGCTGAAGTTAAAGTAACTGTAATCGACAAACCTTCACCGCCCAACGGACCGCTGAAGGTTGATAATGTGAATGCCGAGTCTTGTACTCTGCACTGGAATCCACCAGACGATGACGGTGGACAACCAATAGATAACTATGTCGTAGAGAAACTAGATGAAGCAACAGGTCGTTGGGTTCCAGCTGGGGAGACAGACGGACCAACTACAAGCCTTAAAGTAAAGGGTCTGACCCCAGGTCATAAATACAAATTTCGAGTGCGTGCCAAGAATCGTCAAGGAACTTCTGATCCACTCACGACATCACAAGCGATTGAGGCCAAAAATCCGTACGACGAACCTACAAAACCAGGTACTCCAACCATCAAAGACTTTGACAAAGACTTCGTTGATTTGGAATGGAGTAGACCAGAAAGTGATGGTGGATCTCCTATCTCCGGTTACATCATTGAGAAGCGCGACAAGTACTCCCCCGATTGGGAAAAGTGTGCTGAGATTAGTGAGGACGTCACCAATGCTCACGTTCCCGATCTGATTGAAGGCGTTAAATATGAGTTCCGTGTTAGAGCAGTAAATAAGGCTGGTCCTGGTACTCCCAGTGATCCAACTGAGCCACATCTGGCTCGTTCCAAAAACATGCCACCAAAGATAGATCGAAACTTCATGTCGGATATTAAAATAAAAGCTGGTAATGTGTTCGAGTTTGATGTACCAGTATCAGGTGAGCCTTTGCCAAGCAAAGAGTGGACTCACGAAGGCAATATGGTCATAAATACCGACCGAGTGAAAATATCCAACTATGAAGACCGCACCAAGATACGAATACTTGATGCGAAACGATCCGATACAGGAGACTATACTTTAATAGCTCGTAACATTAACGGTATAGATAGGCACACCGTCAAGGTAACAGTTCTAGATGTACCCAGTGTACCCGAAGGTCCACTACGCAACGGTGATGTAACCAAAAACTCTATTGTGCTGCGTTGGCGGCCACCAAAGGATGATGGCGGCTCAGAGATAACTCATTATATTGTTGAAAAAATGGATAATGATGCCATGCGATGGGTGCCTGTTGGCGAATGTGCTGATACCGAAATCCGAGCTGATAATTTAATCGAAAATCATGACTACAGCTTTAGAGTAAGAGCTGTCAACAAGCAAGGGCAATCACAACCACTCACAACATCTCAGCCAATAACTGCAAAGGATCCCTATTCACATCCTGACAAGCCTGGTCAACCGCAAGCTGTAGATTGGGGTAAAAATTTTGTCGACTTGGAGTGGGCCGCTCCAAAGAGGGATGGCGGAGCACCAATTTCGTCATATATAGTGGAAAAAAGACCGAAGTTTGGACAGTGGGAACGCGCTGCTGTTGTGCCAGGAGAAGAGTGTAAGGCCCACATACCTGAACTTACAGATGGTGGTGAATATGAGTTCCGTGTAATTGCCGTAAACCGAGGAGGTCCCAGCGATCCATCTGATCCATCTAGTACCATTATTTGCAAGCCACGATTCCTTGCCCCATTCTTTGATAAATCACTTTTAAATGACATTACAGTCCATGCTGGAAAGCGTTTAGGATGGACATTACCAATTGAGGCATCTCCAAAACCCACAATCAAATGGCTTTTCAACGGAAAGGAAATGGGTTCCAATTCGCGTGGAGAGTCAAATCTTTTCCAAAACGAATTAACTTTTGAAATTCCATCTTCACTTAGAAGTGATGAAGGTCGTTATACGTTAATTCTAAAGAACGAGCATGGATCATTTGATGCATCTGCTCACGCAACCGTTTTGGATCGACCATCGCAACCCAAGGGTCCTTTAGATATAACAAAGATTACAAGAGATGGATGCCATCTAACATGGAATGTTCCAGACGATGATGGCGGTTCGCCTATTTTGCATTATATTATCGAGAAAATGGACTTGTCCCGAAGCACTTGGTCTGATGCTGGCATGAGCACACATACTGTTCATGATGTAACTCGTCTTGTCCATCGCAAAGAGTATTTGTTCCGCGTCAAAGCCGTCAATGCAATTGGTGAATCCGATCCATTGGAAGCAGAAAAGAGTATAACTGCCAAAAACGAGTTTGATGAGCCTGACGCGCCTGGAAAACCCATTATTACTGATTGGGATCGTGACCATGTTGACTTGGAATGGCCTGTGCCAAAGAGCGATGGAGGAGCTCCCATAACGGAATACATTATACAGAAAAAAGAAAAGGGGAGCCCTTACTGGACTAACGTATTGCATGTTCCGTCAAATAGGAACAAAGCCACAGTTCCGGAGCTAACCGAGGGTCAAGAATATGAGTTCAGAGTGATTGCTGTTAATCAAGCTGGGCAGTCTGAGCCTTCAGAGCCGTCTGATATGATTATGGCCAAACCACGCTACTTGCCGCCAAAAATAATAACCCCACTCAATGAAATTCGCATCAAATGTGGGCTTATATTCCATACAGATATTGATTTTATCGGTGAACCAGCACCAGAAGCAACATGGACACTCAATAACAATCCGTTAAATTCAAATGATAGGTCTACAATTACATCGATTGGTCACCACACCGTAGTGCACACTGTTAATTGCCAAAGATCCGATTCCGGAATCTACCACTTACTACTGCGTAATAGTTCCGGAATTGATGAAGGTAGTTTTGAACTTATAGTTCTCGACCGCCCGGGGCCCCCAGATGGTCCAATGGAGTATGAAGAAATAACAGCGAACTCTGTGACCATTTCATGGAAACCACCAAAGGATAATGGAGGTTCTGAAATATCGTCTTATATTATTGAGAAAAGAGATTTAACGCATGGCGGTGGGTGGGTACCGGCAGTAAATTATGTCAATGCTAAATACAACCATGCCGTGGTTTCCAGACTACTAGAAGGAACGAAATATGAATTTAGAGTGATGGCCGAAAACCTACAAGGGCGCTCTGATCCACTTACATCCGACCATCCCGTAGTGGCCAAAAACCAATACACAGTGCCGGGAGCACCTGGAAAACCAGAACTAACCGACAGCGATAAGGATCACATTTCAATCAAATGGAAACAACCAATTAGTAATGGAGGATCCCCCATAATCGGTTACGACATTGAACGTCGTGACATAAACACAGGACGATGGATTAAAATTAATGGCCAACCAGTACCTACCACTGAATACCAAGACGACAGAGTAACACCAAACCATCAATATCAGTATAGAGTATCGGCAGTTAACGCCGCTGGTAACGGGAAGACTTCCGAGCCATCATCCACATTCGATGCTAGGCCACTTCGTGAAAAGCCAAGGCTTTATTTGGATGGTCTTTTAGGAAGGCGTGTTAAAGTCCGTGCAGGGGAGCCTGTCAACTTGAGTATTCCTATTTCTGGTGCTCCCACACCTTCAGTTGAATGGAAAAGAGGTGATAGCAAATTGGAGGAAAGCAAACGCGTATCTTATGACACTAATTCGGAGCGCACTGTATTCCGCATTGATGATTCAAGCAGGCGTGATTCTGGAAAATACACTGTAACAGCCAACAATGAGTTTGGTAAGGACACAGCTGATATTGAAGTTATTGTCGTCGATAAGCCATCGCCACCTGAAGGACCATTAACTTACACAGAGACAGCACCAGATCACATCTCCTTGCAATGGCATCCGCCCAAAGACGATGGTGGCAGCGACATAGCAGGATACATCATCGAGTTCACTGAGTTTGGCGTAGATGATTGGAAGCCAGTGCCAGGCTACTGTCCCAAGACTAACTACACTGTAAAGGGTCTAACTGAAGGAAAAAAATATATTTTCCGTGTAAGAGCTGAAAATATCTACGGAGCCTCCGAACCCCTCGAAGGTAAGCCGGTTTTAGCCAAGTCGCCTTTCGATCCTCCCGGCGCACCATCTCAACCAACAATTGCTGCATATACGCCGAACTCGGCCAGCTTGGAGTGGCATCCACCAGACTATTGTGGTGGTAGGCCTATAACTGGATACATTGTTGAGCGCCGAGAACGCGGCGGCGAATGGATTAAGTGCAACAATTATCCAACGCCAAATACATCCTATACAGTGCCCGATCTCCGTGATGGAGCTCGTTATGAATTCCGCATAATTGCTGTTAATGAAGCTGGACCTGGCCAACCATCAAAGCCATCCGACCCAATGACTGCTGAGCACCAGCGCAATCGTCCAGATCCACCAGAGCCACCTAAGCCAGATCGTATTTCGAAGGATAGTGTCACATTATCTTGGCGGCCACCCCGCAACGACGGGAAATCGAGAATCAAAGGTTATTATATCGAAGTGCGTCCCAAAAACGAAAAGGATTGGAAACTAGTTAACGACTTGCCTATTAATTCAACCATATACACAGTACCAAACCTTAAGGAAGGAGAGGAGTATTCATTCCGCGTTATCGCTGAAAACGAAGTTGGACGATCGAATCCATCGAAGCCTTCGCAGCCTATTACAATTGAGGAACAACCAAACAAGCCTTGTATGGACTTGGGAGGGGTTCGAGATATAGTGTGCCGAGCTGGTGACGATTTCAGCATTCATGTGCCTTACGTTGCTTTCCCTAAGCCTAGTGCCTTTTGGTATTCTAATGACAGTGTCCTGGATGACGATAATCGTGTGCACCAGCATTTGACTGATGATGCAGCATCGTTTGTCGTAAAGAACTCTAAGCGTTCTGACTCAGGTCAATATCGACTCCAGTTAAAGAACCCATCAGGATTTGATACGGCTACTATTAATGTTAAGGTATTGGATAGACCAGCTCCACCAACACACCTCCGTGCTGATGAGTTCGCTGGAGATTCTCTAACATTGTATTGGAATCCACCGAAAGATGACGGCGGCTCTCCTATTCAAAACTACATTATTGAAAAGAAAGAAGCTCGTTCGTCCACATGGACTAAAGTTAGCAGCTTCTGCACAGTTCCATTTGTTAGAATTCGCAATCTTGCGATTAACAAAGAGTATGACTTCCGCGTGATAGCTGAAAATAAATATGGTCAATCTGATCCGGCCAACACATCAGAGCCTATACGCGCAAGACATCCATTTGATGTTCCCAATACTCCCGGTATACCTCATGGCATTGACTCGACAGAAGATAGTATAACAATAGCGTGGTCGAAACCGAAGCATGATGGTGGTTCTCCTATAACCGGCTACGTTATAGAGAAACGCTTGCTAAGCGATGACAAATGGACCAAGGCAGTTCATGCTCTTTGTCCAGATCTTACTTGTAAGATTCCAAACCTTATTGAAAATGCTGAATATGAGTTCAGAGTAGCCGCAGTTAATGCTGCCGGACAATCGGCTTTCAGCGGTTCCAGTGATCTCATTTTCTGTCGCCGACCACCGCATGCACCAAAGATTACATCCGATTTATCAATTCGTGATATGACGGTAATTGCAGGAGATGAATTCCATATAACAGTACCTTATCACGCTAATCCACGACCAACGACGTCATGGAGCGTGAATGGTCTTGAAATCACTCCCGACGCGAGAATTCGATTCGATTCAGACGACTACGCTTCAGTTTTCTACAATAAATCTGCTAAGCGAAGTGAGACTGGGTCGTACACGATCACTCTTACCAACAACAAGGGTTCAGATACGGCATCGTGTCATGTCACGGTGGTAGACAGGCCAGGACCTCCTCAGGGTCCGTTGAATGCCTACGACATTACCCCAGACACTTGCACCCTGGCTTGGAAAACGCCTTTAGATGATGGAGGTTCACCGATTACAAACTATGTCGTTGAAAAATTGGACAATAGTGGCACTTGGGTTAAAGTGAGTAGTTTTGTTCGCAACACTCACTATGACGTCATGGGCCTGGAACCTCAGCACAAGTACCACTTCCGTGTAAGAGCCGAAAATCAGTACGGTTTGTCAGACCCTCTGGAGATTGCCGAGCCTATTGTTGCCAAACATCAATTTACAGTTCCAGATGAGCCTGGTCAACCAAAGGTTATCGACTGGGACTCTGGAAATGTAACATTGATTTGGACTCGACCAGCTAGTGATGGGGGCTCCCGCATTCAAGGTTATCAAATAGAATATCGAGACATTGTCAACGACTCTTCTTGGAATACTTATGACTACCTTATAAAGGACACTAAATACCAGCTCTACAATTTAACCAACGGCAGCGAATACGAATTTCGTATAAAGGCCAAAAACGCGGCTGGGTTAAGTAAACCTTCCCCACCATCGTTGAGGTTTAAACTAAAAGGAAAATACAGTGTACCTTCACCTCCGGGAACCCCACAAGTCACTAGGGTCGGCAAGAACTATGTCGACTTAAAATGGGAGAAACCTTTAAGAGATGGGGGCTCTCGAATTACCGGCTACATTATTGAACGAAGGGACATTGGTGGAGCCGTATGGGTAAAATGTAATGATTACAATGTGTTGGACACTGAATACACCGTTATTAACCTGATCGAGATGGGTGACTACGAATTCCGCATATTTGCTGTCAATTCCGCTGGTCGCTCGGAGCCCAGCTTATGTACGATGCCAATCAAGGTTTGCGAGGTACTTGGTGGCGAAAAACCGGAATGGACTACACGACTTCAAGACAGAATAGCACCTTATGGCAAGGATTTCACCTTGCAATGTGCCGCCTCAGGTAAACCCAGCCCAACCGCTAGATGGCTTCGTAATGGAAAAGAAATTCAAATGGGTGGTGGCAGAATTACATGCGATAGTAAGGACGGGATTTTCCGGTTGCACTTATCTAATGTGCAAGCTGGAGATGATGGTGATTATACATGCGAGGCAATTAATTCGCTTGGATTTGTTCACACCTCAGGTTATCTTAAAATTGGATCACCACCAAACATTAACAGATGTCCCAATGAACTTTATTTACCCGAAGGGGACAATACAAAGATCAAGGTTTACTACTCCGGCGACCAGCCACTGACTGTGATATTAAAGAAAAACAATGAAGTTATATCCGATAGTAATGATGAGACGCATGTTAAGTTAAACATATTTGACGACTATGTAGCAATTTGTATTCGTGACATTGAAAAGAATGATGCTGGCACATATCAAATAGATTTCACCAATGATTCTGGTAGTGCCACCGCGCAGTTTGATGTACGCATCACTGGCTTACCTTCAGCGCCCACGGGACCTATGGGAATATCATACATAAACAAAAACTCCTGTACTTTGGCGTGGCGTCCGCCTTCCTACGATGGTGGTCTTAAAGTTACTCACTATGTGGTAGAGCGGAAGGATGTCACATCACCGCACTGGATAACAGTTTCCAGCACATGCAAAGATACCGCTTTCAACGTACAAGGTCTAATCGAGAACCAAGAATATATTTTTCGTGTGATGGCTGTAAATGAGAACGGAATGGGTCCACCACTGGAAGGCTTAAACCCTATCCGAGCAAAGGCCCCTATTGACCCTCCATCGCCACCAGGAATTCCTAAAATTACTGAGATTGGAGGAGACTTTGTGCATTTGGAATGGAGCAAGCCGGAATCGGATGGCGGTGCTCACATTCAAGGATATTGGATCGATAAACGTGAGGTAGGCAGCGACACATGGCAGCGTGTCAACGCTACCATCTGTGCAGCCAACCAAATTAACTGTATCAATCTGATCGAAGGTCGGCAGTACGAGTTCCGTGTCTTTGCTCAGAATGTAGCAGGACTTTCAAAGGAATCATCCGCTTCCCAAGCGGTCAAGATAATAGATCCAAAGGCGGCTTCGCCTCCATTGATTGTGAAACCGCTACGCGATGCCAATTGCATTCAGAATCACAATGCCCAATTCACATGCACAATAAGTGGCGTTCCTAACCCAACAATAACCTGGTATAAAGGGGCTCGTGAAATCAGTAATGGTGCTCGTTATCACATGTACTCAGAGGGTGACAATCACTTCCTAAATATCAATGATATATTCGGCGAAGACGCTGATGAATATGTTTGCCGCGCGGTGAACAAAGCTGGAGCAAAATCAACACGAGCGGCATTGGCCATAATGAGTACGTAAATCTTAAAAAAATATTATGTTTCGCTTTGAATTTTTGTAATTAAACTTTATTATACTTTTAGCTTCTCCAAAACTAAACGTTCCACCACGATTCAGAGACACGGCTTACTTTGATAAGGGCGAAAATGTTGTAATCAAAATTCCCTTCACTGGCTTCCCAAAACCACGTATACACTGGGTTAGGGAAGGTGAGAATATCGAATCCGGTGGTCACTACACTGTAGAGGTGAAAGAGCGACATGCTGTTCTTATAATTCGTGATGGATCCCGCTTGGACTCGGGATCCTATAGGATAACAGCTGAGAATGAACTTGGTTCGGATACAGCAATAATACAAGTGCAAATTAGTGATCGTCCAGATCCGCCGCGATTCCCCTTAATTGAAAGTATTGGCACTAATTCATTATCTCTTAGCTGGAAAGCTCCTGTTTGGGATGGTGGTAGCGACATAACGAATTACTACGTAGAGCGTCGTGAGCATCCATTATCTTCATGGATACGTGTTGGAAATACTCGATTTACGTCTATGGCAGTCAGTGGCTTGACTCCAGGAAAAGAGTATGATTTCCGCATTTTTGCTGATAATGTTTATGGACGTTCTGAGCCTTCAGACACTAGCAGTCTAATCAAGACTAAGGAGTCCATTAAAAAGAAACCAACAGAGCGTAAATGGGAAGTCGATGCAAATGGCAAGAAAGTGCGCGGCAAAGCAGATGGTCCAATTAAAGACTACGATTCATATGTGTTTGACATTTACTCCAAGTTCGTTCCACAACCTGTTGAAATATCCCAGCAAAGTGTTTACGATAAGTATGATATCCTCGAAGAAATCGGAACGGGTGCCTTTGGAGTGGTACACCGGTGTCGTGAGAGGAGCACTGGAAATATTTTTGCTGCCAAGTTTATTCCAGTATCACATTCAGTCGAGAAAGACCTGATTCGCCGAGAAATAGATATAATGAATCAGCTACACCATCAAAAGCTTATTAACCTGCACGACGCTTTCGAAGACGATGATGAAATGGTTCTTATACTTGAATTGTAAGTCAAACCCATAATTTTTTATTCTAACTTTATAATTTAAAAATGTTTCTCTTAGCTTATCTGGTGGCGAATTATTTGAACGCATTACTGCCGAGGGCTACGTGATGACGGAAGCTGAAGTAATAAACTATATGAGACAAATTTGCGAGGGTATCAGGCATATGCACGAGAAAAATATTATACACTTGGATATAAAGCCAGAGAATATTATGTGCCAAACTCGTTCAAGCACAAATGTAAAGCTCATCGACTTTGGACTAGCGACACGGCTTGATCCTAATGAAGTTGTTAAAATTACAACCGGTACCGCCGAGTTTGCTGCACCGGAGATCGTTAACAGGGAGCCCGTCGGTTTCTACACTGATATGTGGGCTGCTGGAGTGCTTACATATGTTCTGTAAGTTTTAATATTTGTCTATCGTATTATCCTTTTCGATAACTAAAAACATAAAATAACTAAATAGTGCAGTTAAGAACTTAAAACATTAAAAACAAGATTGACGTTTACTTCGGAAAGTCGAAGGGTATATATTTAGGTACACAAAGAAAATTCGATCTGCTTTTACCCCACAAACAATTTTCTCACAAATCGTTTCTACTAAAACAAGAGTATACAGACGTCCCAGAGTATACACAGAACTGTAAGTTGGGACGGTCGTAAGTTGGGACACCCCACTTATTCAAAACTTTCCCACCAACAACATTTTTTTTTTAATTTTTATTTTTTTTGTAACAAAACTTTTGGGTAACACATTAACAGCCAGGTTCAAGACAGATTTAAGTCGTGACACTCGTGTACCATTATTCACCTAAAAAGTTTATTTTCCTTTTTTTTTAAATTCTATAAAAAATTAATTACGTGCCTAATTAATATGCCTATATGTAATTAAACTGTTAACAAATTAAAAAAAAAATCAGATTAATTTGGCAGTCAGAAAAATAGTGATTTATTTCTACCAGAAACTATCCATTTTGTGTAAGTTGGGACACTTTAAGCGTGTAAATTGAGACACCCGTTTTGCATACAAAAAGGTCTCAGCCTGACAGAGTTCGCTTTCTGCCCAGTACATTTCTTTGAAGTACCGGGAAATGTGATCGTTCAAAGAGCCTTTGGGAAAAAAGTTAAAACGAACTAAAATGTATGAAAATAACATAAATTAATATTTTCTGAAAGTTTGGAGATCTTTTGTTGTGAGTTTTATTTACTTGTAAAAGTGTCCCAACTTACAGACCATTTTTTGAGAATGTCGTTATTTGGCACTTTAAAAAAAAAACAAGTTGTAAGTCTGGAATTTTGGGTGCCTTTCTAACCGGTTTATTTTTGAAGAAGCTAATAATCCAATTTACTCTTAGAAATAAAAAAGTAGAAAATTTAATTAAAATCTTAAGTTTCATATTTGCTATCAAAAAATCGAATTAATTTTAATGTTCTTACAATAATGTTTTTATTTTCAAAAAAAATAACATAAATCATTTTAAAGTATTATTAAAAATGTTTTAACTGTACCGGTACGTACCGGTACCAGAACCGGAAGCAAAACATCGCCACCAAAATTCAACCGTTTACCAAATACGAAGATTCGGTATGGGACCAGTACCAGAACCGAAATAAGATTCGGTGTGATTCCCTGTTATTTAGTTTTCCCTAAGAAAAAAAATATTTTCTTTGGTTTATTTTCAAGTCTAAAGAGTAACCTTTCGAATGGTATCTAATGCGTTAAGTTTAAGCGAATTTCGAAATGGCAGATGAAAAACTAAAGGTGTTCCAACCTACAGACCTCTCCTCTATTATTAGTATCAAATAAAAACTCCTCTTAACGAGGTAAAAAACTAGTGACGATCGCACCTTCAACATACAAAAGTTCTGATATCAACATTTGTGACGAAAAATTATTACACTCGTCATCAAATACACTTTCTAAAATTGTCTCATTCGGCCCACCCTAGCAAACTATTCCAGCCTTATTCGTCTTCACTGTTCACAGCCATTTTCTATAACATCGGATTTTATCATATGACCTCTCATTCGACGGTTATTTTCAATAGGAACACAACTAAAACATTGTGAGAGGGCTTTTATCCCCACCGGCCCCAACAGCTCCAAAATTTTCACTTTTTTACTTTCACCGCTCTCTCTCCCAAGCCAATTGATTTCTTTATGTCTTGGTATGCAGTCCTTTAAGTTTTTGCGATACCTTTCGATTGGAGTATTACTTTTTACGATCAGACCATCACAGCATATTTTCACTTCTTCCTGTATATATAGTAGACGCCTTCGCACACTTTCCTGGTGCGTTTCATCACTACGTGTACTGCCGTCCACAGTGATAGTTTATCCGATCACAAATTTTTAGACTGCTGCAGTTAAAATTACGTTTGACATTAAAGATATCCAAGCTAGCTCCTATCATATTTTTCCCAAAAAAACCTTTTTTTTATTCGTTCTTGGGGTTGTAAAACGAAATTTAAACCATAAGTTTATGTGTCAATATTGTTTAGAATTTTTTAATGATACCGCCATACGATTTGTGACTTTTCTTAAGTCGGTGACATTATAATTTAAAAATTAAAATAAAATGTTCTTATTTTAGGCTAAGCGGACTATCACCATTTGCTGGTGATAATGATGTTCAAACTCTCAAGAACGTTAAGGCCTGCGATTGGGATTTCGATGTACAATCATTTAAGTACATATCTGAAGAGGGTAAAGATTTTATAAGAAAATTGCTTGTTGCAAACAAAGAAAAGCGTATGACTGCGCACGAATGTCTTCTGCATCCTTGGCTTACTGGAGATCACAAGGGTATGACTCAGGCCATTAACCGTGATCGTTTTCTGGCTTACCGTGAAAAGTTGAGAAAGAAATATGAAGACTTTGAGAGGTATCTGTTACCAATCGGACGCCTATCAGAATACTCCTGTCTAAGAAAGTTGCTTATGGAGAAATATAAGATACACGATGCCGTTTTCGATCGGCGTCAAGCTGCACCACGTTTTGTGATTCGACCATCGTCACAATTTTGCTATGAAGGCCAAAGCGTGAAGTTTTACTGCCGATGTATTGCAATTGCCACACCTACTCTCACCTGGATCCATAATAATATTGAATTGCGGCAGAGTGTGAAGTTTATGAAACGATATACTGGGGATGACTACTACTTCATCATCAACAGAGTAAAGTTAGACGACCGAGGAGAATATATTATTCGTGCAGAAAATCACTATGGCTCCAGAGAAGAAGTCGTTTTCCTGAATGTTCAGCCCTTACCAAAAGAACAGCCCAGGTATCGAACGGAATCAACTCCGGTTCGCAGACGTGAACCTTTGCCGTACACCTTCTGGCAGGAAGAGTCTGAGACGGCGCCCAGTTTCACATTCCTTTTGCGGCCACGCGTCATGCAGGCTCGCGACACATGCAAACTACTTTGTTGTTTAAGTGGCAAGCCAGTGCCTACTGTAAAGTGGTACAAGGACGGCCGAGAGCTTAGCAAATACGAGTATGCGATGACCCACTCTGATGGCGTTGTCACCATGGAAATAATTGACTGCAAGCCATCCGATTCAGGAAAATACAGCTGTAAGGCAACGAACTGTCACGGAACAGACGAAACTGAGTGTGTCGTGATTGTTGAAGGTAAATTAAAAGAACACTATTTTAATCAGGCCCCACCAAAAAATAATTAATTTAAAGCAGAACATTCATATGGGTAATTTTTTTTAGAATAATTTTAAATATTTTAACATAGTTGTTGATTGTATCCACCAATTTTATTTCATTTTGGAACCGATTGTAAGAAAATTACCCATACGGTGTCCAGGCTTGCCACCAATTTATTTCGATAAATGAGGATTTTCTAAGCATAATCTGCCACTACGCCTATAGTCCATCAGCTCTGATATTTGCGGTATCTTTAATTTAAAAAAATCACAATTTTTCTTCGACTTTTGGGATATATCCGCAAGAGTGGCCAACAAATTTTGTTACTCTTTTCGGGATTAAATAGTTCTACATGGTCGTTTTTGAAAATTCAAGAAAGAAAGTAAGAAAATGAATTTTTAAAATTCCAAAACAATTCACAATAACCTTATGAGTGGCGTCAAAAAAGTATTGTAGAAGAAAATAGTTTTATAAAATTTTTGAACGCTGTTCACAAATTAAAATTAAAATTTAAAATTTTGAATGCGCTTACCATCTCTTGTGGATAAGTTTTATTTTCAAAAACGACCATGTAGAAGAGACAAGTAACTATTTAACTCCGAAAAGAGTAACAAAATTTGTTGACCACTCTTGAAGATATATCCCAAAAGACGAAGAAAAATTGTGATTTTCTTAAATTAAAGATACCGCAAATACCAAATCTGATGGACTATAAGCGTAGTGGTAGATAATGTTTAGAAAAGCCTCTTTTAGCGAAATAAAATAGTGGCAGGCCTGGACACCGAAACATGCAAAATTTTTCCTGTCTGTGTTATTTATTATATAAAATAAACCATTCTTTATTTTATTTTTTCACCGCAGCCCTTCATGCCCATCATTGATTTCTTATTGCTCGACTCTCTTGCTATTTTTATTCGCTAAAAAAACTAAAGGGTAAATTTGTAAAATGTGTCGCATAGTGGCGCCATTGGTAAATACAATAAATGACGGTCATGGCTAGATCGAACCGGCTGGTGATCCTAATCAAGAATATATACTTTATAGGGTCGGAATCCTTTTCTTCTACCTTCTTATCGTAGAGCTAGTGTTTCAGCAAATTAGGATTTTGCTAAATATTTGTATAGGGCAGCACAGGAGGGACATCTTTAGAAACTCATCATAACCTTATTGAAGAAAATCGGAGGTGCAATTAGAGATAAATATTAAATTAATTTTTAACTTTATAAGGAAGAAGGTTGGCACAATACTGACAACGAACAGATAGGTGGCAACTGAATAAAGAATCTAAACATAAACAAGAGAGAACGCTATAGTCGAGTGCCTCGACTTTTAGATACCCGTTACTCACCTAAACAACTTCAATATAAATAAGCCTTCTTGAATGTTTTTCACGCGCCATATTTTAAATAATTTTGATTTTCCAATAACATAATTAGGGCCGTTTTCTCGTCCGTACTTCAGTTTGCCTGCCGGGACAACGGAGCGATAAACAAAAAATGGTTTACTCGTCCTTATGTTAGCACAGGTAGCGACAAGTTTTTTTCGGGGTACTTCTTCCAACCTTTCAAACTTGTGCGGGTGGATTTGTGCGGACATTTGCAAGCGTTGCCAGACATTTAAGCGTTGTCAATATGGTTCCACTCTTCATTCGAAAACAGCTGATTCCATTTACAGTATTTATTTGGTTTAACTAATTCCATATAATGAACAAGAAAGGAAGCTAGCTTCGGCCAGCCGAAGCTTATATACCCTTGCAGATCATTCCTATTCATTTACAAAAACATAAAATTTAAATTATTTTGCGTATATGTTACAACAATCCAAATTTTTGCTGCTTTCGTATTACTTTGGCATTAATTTTTTGATCCTTTCTATGGCAGGTATATAATATAGCCGTCCGAATTTTATATAAATTTAATACGAAATTTTGAAATGTTAAAGAAAAGCCATATCCCAGAGGAGAAGAGAATGTAATGTCAACAAAGATATAATTTTTTTCCTATTAATTTCCATTTAATTTTGCGACCGTTCCTATGGCAGCTATATGATATATTCATTCGATTTTTTGAAAATTTTATTCGAAATTCATAAATATTTAAAAAAAAGTATTTTCAAAATAGAAGGTTAAATTTCAAAAAACACCAAAGCTAGAATTTTTTTACGGTTTTTTTTCGATTCTTCCTATGGGAGCTATAAGATATAGTTGTCCGATCCGGTCGTTTCCGTCATATATACTTTTGGGAAAGTTTGAGACCGATAGCTTTAAAACAGACAGACAGACAGACGGACAGATGGACAGACAGACGGACATGGCTAAATCGACTCGCCTAGTGATGCTGATCAATAATATATATACTTTGTAGGGTCGGAAACGTCTCCTTTACTGGGTTGCAAACTTCTGATTAAAATCATAATACCCTCTGCAAGGGTATACAAATCATTACAAATCATTCTGTTCTATTCTATTCTATTCATTCTATTCTGTTGTGGGGTTGCCACCTAGTCTCAATTTAGTGCCCCTTTTATTTGGAGTTTTAAATGATAAATAATAGCATCAAAACTGTGTGCGCCACAGCAAGTGGGCGTTAGAGGGGGCGTGGCACCTATTAACACAAACTTGCGCTGCGTAGAATCTGCTTGCAAAATGTCAATCTTCTAGCTTTTATTGTTTCCGACATCTCAGCGTACATACGGACGGACAGACAGACATGGCTAGATCGACTCGGCTAGTGATCCTGATCAAGAATAGGGTCGAAAACGCTTCCTTCAACCTGTTACATACTATAGAACGAATACAGTATACTCTACGAGTAACGGGTATAAAAAAGTGGATTGGTGAATTTTACCAGCATAGTAGTAAAATAGTCCTAAATCACTAAATTGTCAAATGGACCCATGCACACAAAAAAAAACAAGAGAGAACGCTATAGTCGGGTACCCCGACTATCAGATACCCGTTACTCAGCCAAAGTGAGTGCGAGGGAGATGGAGATATAAAATTTTTGTATTTATATATTCTTTATAGGGTCGGAAACGCTTCCTTCTACCTGTTACATACTTTTGCACGAAAACAATATACCCTTTTACTCTACGAGTAACGGGTAAAACTATAACTATGTAAAATCAACTATTTAAGGGGTTATATACCTTTTTGAGCGAAAAAATTTAGGGAACTTTGGATTTTTTTTCAGGTGTGTAGCAATTATTTTATGAAACTGAAGTTATTATTTATTGATAGTACGTGTTTTTATCGAAACAACAAGCGTTTGATCTTGAAAATATATGAATAATTTACAAAGTTATGGCAATTCTCTCGGAACCCTTTTTTTTATAGCGGCTTGCGGTGACCACGATTGCACAAGAACTATTCGATCGATCTTCTTCATTTTTTTTTTAATTATTCGTAATGATTGTGCCAAATTCGTGAACGATTCAGTTTTTATGCGTCAATTTTGATTTCGCAGAAAAAAATTTTTTCATAAAATTTTTAGTACTCGAAAAATCAACTTTTTGGAAAAATTGTTACTGTATGCAGAAAGAAGCAAATATTCTTGAAAATAATCGATCACGAACTCGGCACAATCATTACGAATAATTAAAAAAAAATGAAGAAGATCGATCAAATAGTTCTTGTGCAATCGTGGTCACCGCAAGCCGCTATAAAAATAAAAGGGTTCCGAGAGAATTGCCATAACTTTGTAAATTATTCATATATTTTCAAGATCAAACGCTTGTTGTTTCGATAAAAACATGTACTATCAATAAATAATAACTTCAGTTCCATAAAATAATTGCTACACACCTGAATAAAAATCCAAAGTTCCCTCAATTTTTTTCGCTCAAAAAGGTATATAACCCCTTAATAGTAAAATCTGTAGAAAATGTTAGAAAAAAAATAGTAGATAACCTATAAAATAGGAGATGACCTACAAAATAGTATTTTACGCAAACAAATTGTTGTTTTTTTTTAATTTACTTTTTTAACAATTTTTTTTTTAATTTAATTTGTTATATTAATTTTTAATTTAATTTGTTATATTAGTTTATATGGAAGTTATTTATAGACATTTCAAAGATACTTAAACTTAGAAATCACGATTTTTGCCTCGGAGTCGAGCACTCTAACCAGTAGGCCACAGAAGAATGATTTTCGTAGAGGGAAATCTATTGACATGAAATCAAAATTTAACAAAAAAGAAAGGAAAAATATCATCTGCAAAAGCGAGATTTGAACTTACGACCCAGAGATTATGAGTCGGATACTATAACCACCCTAAGTCCAGAAAAAAGTTGACCTACAATTTATAATTGTATTTTTAAAACAGCAAAATACATGAAAAAAAAAATAGTTGTATTACGAAATTAATTGTTGTGTCACTATTCAATGCCCAAAAAATAAAACAAAATAAACGCAAACAAATAAAATAGTTTTCCTACGATCTTAATTAAGACGTAACTATTAATTTGCCAAATGAATAAAACAACAAAATACATGAACATTTCGTAAATATGTTTTCTACTATATTAATTGTTAAATACTATACATAGACCAACAAAATAAAACAAAAAAATACATGAAAAATGCAGAAAATAGTGAACTACCATTTTTCTATGTTGATTTTACATAGTTTTTTTTTTGTGTGTGAAATAATAATACCTAATATAATACAATTTCCTAATATGAGATTATCCTACATCTTTTCAAGTTGAGGGTTGCACTTGACTTACAGCTATGTTAAAGTGTTATTACTGAAAAAATGTTTTAAAGTAAAGTCTTAACTTTTCAGGATCTGACTTGGTTGCACCAATCGTTAAACCCTGTTGGAAATTTTTAGTAACCTACTGATTCTAATTTGTAAAATGATTCTTGCATACTTTTATATTCAAGATGTTACGATTGATCTTAGTTAAACAACTACCTCAAATAGTTATTAGATACAATAACAGAATACATACATATGTACATCCTGTTATCATAACTGTTTTAATAGTATTTTAACCATTTAATAGTAAATGTAAAGTTATACTTTAAACTAGCTGCATTAGTCAATTTTTTCAAGAAATTTAGTTTGTGTGTACACTTTCAAGTATTTTAACTGCGGATAAAGTAGACTGACCGTCATGAAAATAAATGTTGTTCTGCTGAACGCGACCAATGATTTGGGCATGAAGAATCAGCAATATTAGTTAAACGTCTAATCTCCTTATTTGTTATACATTGTGATCGTTTGATATGGTCTTTATTTAAATACGTCTTACCATTTTGTATACTACATTTTAAAATTCAACTTTTCTCAGGAGAATGGGTTACGCCTGAGCAGGCTCAACTTGCCCACAATTTCCTTTACTCAGGAGGTAAATGATAATAATGAAATGAAACAAAAATATAAAAACATATTTACCTTCAGCATGCCCTTAATCCCTAAAATTTACACTTCCATATTAAATCACAGTTATAACCAAAAACTATATAGGAAGAAAGCTTCGGAAACCCGAAGTTTATATACCCTTGCCGTTATATATTATAAAAAAATATTAGGTTAGAAATACAAATATCTTAGTTTTATCCTATAACTTTTACCAGTGAGTCAGTTATATAATAGCCACGCAATGTGGACATAAAAATGTATGAAAAATATATCAATTTCAATATTCGCAAACCTTTCTTTAATATAAAAGCTTAACCGAACAAAAGGCTATAGCTTAGCGTGAAATCAGAACTACCGTTCCGACTTGCCTAGTTATACTGGTCGAAAATATATTTATACCTATGTACTTATGAAGTCGGAAATTGTTTAATGAGTGAATTTTAAACATTCTGCAACGGTGTAAAAACAAGAAAGATTTTATACTTTTTACCAAATTTATTATTATTTCATTTAGAGAACTCCTTTCAACTTAAATTTCAGAATTTCCTTGAATTTGAGAGTAAATATTCTGAAAAAGTCGAACTATAACTCAATAATAATCAAGAAGTTTTAAAGACGATAGCGTGGACCAAAGGCAATATCAGTCGACAACTCAAGTCCAGCATACATTTTGGCGTTTTTTAATACTATTAATCTATAACATCTGGTTATCTCATAAATATATACAATCCTGCTCTATTTGAAGTATAAATACTAGCTATATGAAATATAAATATTACTTCTACACTAATTTGATTTGATAGAGTAATGTTACTTTAAATTAATCATTGAAAACAGCAATATCGGCAGGACGAGCTGAAGTATAAACAACAATAACGTAAAGGAAAGGCAATATCAGTACACAAGTCAATCCCAGAATTAATTATTGCGTTTTAATATACTACAAAGCTATAAAAACTGGTTCTCATAAATAAATAAAATCACGTTAGATTTTAAATATAATAGTATAGTAGTATAGTATAGTATTTATATTTCATTATTTAATAAATACTAATATACAGTTCCCACCAGGGACCGTAAATAATCATTATTAATTGTTTTTTAAACTAAAAAATCATGGTAAAAGAACAATCCTAGAAAAGAAACCAACTATACCAGCATATTTCTTATGCTCCATGTTTTCAATATCTGGATTTTTATTTAAACCTTGAAGGATAATCGTTATTTTTAAAATTTTTTATAACACTTAAAAAGTAATGATTATTTTTTGAGTTTTATTTTAGATCGATAAATATTGATTATTTTATGAGTTTTATATTTCGCTTGACAAATAACGCTTACTTTCTGATTGAAAAATAAAACTTATTCCTTAAGTTTTTTTTTATCAAAGATAACGTAAACATTTCTTTGAATTTAAACGGTTGGCTTTAAAAGTGGTTAGGAATTATACTAAGTAGACCACGCACGGCCAACACATTATTCTTTAATAGATGAACCTACATAACCATACACAAAAAAAATCGATTGGTAAAATTAACCAATATAACTGCCAAACAGTCCCCAACCACAAAAATTGTCAACTCACCAATCAAATAGTTACTCTTATGTAATACGTAATCGTAAGGGTTACTATAAAAAATAGTTATGCAACTGAAAAAAAGGGTAGAATGTGCCCAAACCATAAATTGTAGTTAACTTACTATTTTTATAGTAAATATACAATTTATAGTTATTTTACTGCAGCAAAGTAATATGTACATAAGTTAGCAGTGCAACTTTCGAGTTTCCAATTTTTTTTCCTATCGACTTTTCCAACAATTTTTTTTTCACATTTCGCCGTTAATTATCCGTAAATTATTTGAAAGAATTAAGTTTGTTGCTCTTCTTGAAATATTTTTTTTTAAATAATGGTATTGCTCTGCTAACTTGATATAGTTACTGAACAATCTGCATTGGTCAATTTTACAAACCAAATTTTTTTGTGTGTATTAAAAAAAAAATTACGTCTCCAAAAGCGCTTTATCATATAACATGATAGCCGTAAATTATTTAGAAGATAACCGTGTATAAACAACTTATTCTACTCTTCGGCACAAACCAGTTACTTTACCGAAGTTGGTCCAAAAAGCGCGATAACTTCAAAATTACAAATAACGATTATTTGAAATTTGCCTCCTTCATGTGGATTTTTATTTTTCAAAATCGATTGTTTTCGGTCCCTGCTTTATAGGGTCGGAAATGTCTCATTGATGCCCCAGCCAGGAATCTCCGTACCTTGTCCCTTTTTAAGAAAGTGCTGCTAGAACCAATTAAGCTCGAAATGAGCCAGTTTTTAAGGATTTGCGGTTGTTTAATTCCATGCCAGCTAGAATTCTATTATGTTAGGGATCCAAGAAGGATGTGCTTAGGCATTCGCTTATGGAATATTTTTTATGTAGTCCTTAGTCTTAGAGTTGAGTTTGTAACCTTTTTTTTCGATATGCATAACAAAATGTTTATTGGAGAGTGTAATGTGAAGTTTATAACCTACTAGCCAGATAAGGATTTAATCCATTGGCGGAATAAATAAATATATAAATGTAATAGAAATAATAGAAACAATCTTTGGGATCCATATTTTCAGGTAATTACTTTTCTTTTTTTAATTACTTTTTTGCGTCACATATAATGTTTATTATATAATGCATAATACATCTATTATAGGGAGATTATTTTGTCTTAGTTTTTGGAGGTTTCCGGTGATTGTATAAAATTAAAAGTGCCTTTAATGTGTTAGCCGTGGTCTACTTGGTATATTTCCTGACCACTTTTAAAGCCAACCGTCTTAAGTTTAAAGAAATCGTAGTTCGAGTTTTATTTTCAATCAAAAACTAAAACTCAAGGAATAAGTTTTATTTTCAATCAGAAAAAAAATTAAAAAGTAAGCGTTGTTTGTGAAGCAGAAAATAAAACTCAAAAAAAATTCATTACTTCTAGAGCTTATAAAAAAATCCAAAAATAACGATTATTTTTGAATTAATAAATAAACTAAGAAATAATCATTAAAAATTGAGTTTTTCGTTAAACTTATAATCATTTCGGTCCCTGGTTCCCACAATCCAAGTTAATTATGATTACAATAATGCCAGTCAAATATTACAACTGTACACTTTTTTTATTATCAATTTTAAATTAAAACCCATTGTTTCTATATACCAAAACAGATAGGAAATACATAGAGCAGCCACTAAAGCCGGCTCCCCCCCCAATAGTAACATCCCGCCAGTTTACCTCATCTTCAACGCAGAGCACATCGGAGTCTAAGGCAAGTTTTTGATATTCTATAGCCTGATCGTATATTCATCAGTTAATTATAGGCCGACAAAAAAACTGTATCCAACTCAAGTTCATCAAGCACGCAGAATAGCATTTCAAGCAAAAAGAAGTATGCGTCGAATAGTTTACAGGCGCCCGGAAGCCCTTCTAGATCACGAAGTGCCACCAAAGAACTAATACGTATGTATACATTTAATATAAATGGCCTTACAAACTACTTATATATATGAAATTAGTTCCCCCAGATGATTCATTAATGTGCAAGCCAGAGTTTACGAAGCCTCTACACGATCTAACTATCCGTGATGGTGAGCAGTTAATACTAACTTGTCATGTAAAAGGAGACCCAGAACCTCAGATAACTTGGTCAAAGAATGGAAAGTCCATTTCATCTTCTGATATAATTGACTTAAAATATAAAAATGGAGTTGCAACTTTAACCATAAACGAAGTTTTCCCGGAGGACGAGGGAGTGTTTACTTGCACGGCCACAAATTCTATTCGTGCTGTGGAAACTAAATGCAAACTAACAATAAAGCGTAAGTAGACATATTTGTACAAACATTATTTTTATCGTGCCCATTAGAATTTATGTGTTAGGGCTGAGATGACACATTCAATTTGTATTGTAGCAATTTTTCTTTAATGGAACTTTAAACAAGTGCGAGAAAGAATTAAATATTTTTGGTTGCGCTACCATTATTAATCCCAACTTTCTAGCTTTTATACATTGTTTCCAAGATCACAGCGTTCATACAGACGTTCAGTCGACTATTTTTGATATAGTCAACTAGACGTTTTTTGATATTAAATTAAAGTATATTTATTCTTGATATGCACTTATGTCAATACCTATTGATTAAGCTAAGAAAAGATTTGCCACGCCCGCTCTAACGTATCTTATATCGACTATATCGTTCTCTCTTGTTTTAACTGCTGTCTTTTTTCTGATTTCAAGCGAAACACTTTATCTTTTATCTTGCCTCTTTTTTGAAAACTAACACTAAGCTACATCCAAGGAATAGTTAATAAATCATTCAAAGAATTTACTAATAAATTCTCTTTTTATATGATTTTAGCACTGGATAAAAGCTCTTCAAACCGAAAAGTAATATCCGGCGATAAAGCTCCGAAAATAGTAAGTCACTTGGAGTCCAGATTTGTTAAGGATGGCGATGCAGTTACCTTGGCTTGTCGCATTATTGGGGCCGAACATTTCGATGTGGTATGGTTGCACAATAACAAAGAGATAAAGCCAAGCAAGGACTTCCAATACACCAACGAAGCCAATATATATCGCTTGCAAATCGCAGAGATTTTCCCCGAAGATGGCGGCACCTACACTTGCGAGGCCTTCAATGATGTTGGCGAATCGTTCAGTACCTGCACAATAAACGTAACCGTGCCTGGAGATGAGCCTAAGCATCCGGCCTTTGTAAAATTCCCCATATCAGTTTCGATGCTCGAAGGAGAGAGTACGACATTCGAATGCGAATTAGATTCAGAACTCCTTAATTTGGTTTGGGTGAAAGATGGCAAGCCGATTGACGAAACTCTTTCACGATACTCATTTACGAAAGATGACAACCGATACGCTTTTACAGTTGCAAAATGTAACATGGACGATGTTGGTCAATACCAGGCTAAGGCGGTAGCCAAAAAGGGAGAAAGTATATGTGCATTCTCAGTAAACGTTCACAACGCCGAATGCTAAGTAAAAATCGGAGTTATTATACTTTATTCAACCAACTATATAAAACGTTCATATATATTATATACATATGTATTAAGAGTATGCCAAAAAATTAGACTGCTCATGAAAAGTCGCTTTCATCATTCAAACATCTATACATATACATAGGCGTTTATGTATATAAATATATGTAAAGTTTATGCATTTCAACCATATCGTCCATAAAAGCAATATCAGATGTTCATGTGCACACATTAAATTCACGCATTATTTGTAGAAATACTATTAATCGAAAAATAATGTCTAAGCAAAATTAATGTAATTGACTACCCTTACATTTTTATTAATGGCAATGAACTCACAGATACTGTACGGAAATGATAAGGTCTCCGCTGCTTGAGTGACTACTGGCATCCTCAAAAATAACATCTAAAATACATTAGCCATTCAAGTAGTTGAAACTTCTAATTCTCCAACAGCGTTCTGTATATCTTACGAAATATAAAGACAAATGTGAAGAATGCGGGTAGTAATTGACATAAAAATAAATGTACTATTTTTTAAATAAAACTAATCAATTTTTCTGTTGATGGAATACATTGGTCGCGTTCAGCAGCAATCAGTGATCGATTTTGTTCTGCTGAACTCTTATGATACATTTCAATGACAAAAAAGTAAAAAAAAAAAACAGCGCGCGCATTTAAAAATCAATAATTTTTCCGACCCGCAACAGCAGAATTGCTCACAGCCACCGTATTTAGGTTTTTTTAAAATTATAATATTAATACGTTTCGATATTTCGACTATCGATACATGTCCGAAGCTATGTATCATGTATCAAGAAAAGGTTGCGTACTATTTTTACGCTACCTGATCACTGATACAATATTCTTGCATCATGATTAGTGATCATGTGCGTTCAGCAGAACTATCGTACAAAATCCATCAGTGATCATGTTATTCTTCTGAACGCGGCCATTGACATTGAGGGTGGCAAAATAATAGAAAAAACATCGATAACAGCTAATAAACTAAATGGGTGAGGGTTCCGATTACAAAATTTTGCATGTGTCGGTGTCCAGGCCAGCCACCATTTTATTTCGATAAACAATAGAGAACGCTATAATCGGGTGCCCCGACTCAGCTAGAGAGTGCGAGGGAGATGGAGATATAAAACTTTGATCGGGCATAACTTTTTAACAAATGGTCCGATTTGAAAAAAAGTCGTCTACATTTCGATAGGTATAAATAAACGCAACAAAATTGCATTTATACTTCTCCGAAATCTTTAAAATTGTGTGCGCTAGACACACTTTAAAATCGTTTGTGGGCGAGTGTGGGCGTAGGGTATATTGTATTCGTGCAAAAGTATGAAACAGGTAGAAGGAAGCGTTTCCAACCCCTAAAGTATATATATTCTTGATCAGGGTCACTAGCCGAGTCGATCTAGCCATGTCGCTGAGATCTCAGAAACTACAAAAGCTGGAAAGCTGGGATTACCCACACATATTCTGTGGCTTCTACGCATATCAAATAAAAGAAAAAGATCTTTAATATGTTAATGTTGATCGTGTAAAAAATGTTAATAAAAATCAACGAACAACATTATGAGTGTAAACTTGGCACTACTGGTCGTCAAAGACGAAACGAAATGCAAATGAAAACTAATGAAAAGCTGCCTTTCAAAAGGAAATGCGAGGAATATAAAAAATCATATATCGTTTTTTTCCCTTCTTTTTTACTTTTTTTTGCGCTCACATTAGAGAATTAAATACAAAAACAAGAGAGAACGCTATAGTCGGGTGCCCCGACTATCAGATACCCGTTACTCAGCCAAAGTGAGTGCGAGGGAGTGCGATGGAGATAGAAAATTTTTAATCTGGCATAACTTTTTAACGAATGGTCCGATATGAAAAATTTCTTCTACATTTCGATAGGTATTGATAAATACAATAAAACTGCATTTTTACTTTTCCAAAATCTTTAAAGGTGTGGGCGCCAGACACTTTTAAAACTCGTTTATTGTGGGCGTTAGGCGATTGTGGGCGTTAGAGGGGGCGTGGCCCCCGGCTGAAACAAACTTGCGCTGCGTAGGAAGCCAAAGAATATGTGTGGGTTATCCCAATTCTCTAGCTTTTGTAGTTCCTGAGACCTCAGCGTTCATCCGGACGGACAGACGGACAGTCGGACAGTCGGACAGACGGACAGACGGACATGGCTAGATCGACTCGGCTAGTGACCCTGATCAAGAATATATATACTTTACAGGGTCGGAAACGCTTCCTTCTACCTGTTACATACTTTTGCACGAATACAATATACCCTTTTACTCTACGAGTAACGGGTATAATAATCGAATCGAAATCCAAGCACGCAAAGCCAGTCTGAAGATTGACAGTAGACGGGGGAAATAGCCGGATTGCCTTGGCCAAGTGAAAGAAAAAGTTGAACAGAAATAAATAAAACCCGCCTCGCATGTGAGCTAAAAGGGGAAAAGCCGTGGTAAAGCGGTGGAAAAGCGGCGGCGGCGGAAAGTGTCTAGAAGAGCTGGTTGGATTTAAATGATGGGGAAGCGCACACAAATAAAAATTAATAGAGATTCCGAAATGGTTTATATATCGATAAAGAGCTCTTAAAAATAAAACCATATCAATATAGTCAGATAATTAAATGGTATCGTATCTAATCTATCCAAGTATCTGGTGGCATGAAAAATGCATAAAATACGCGTTGATCTGCATAGGAAATGAGAAAATTTCAGAAAGTGTATTTGATGACGAGTGTAATAATTTTTCGTCACAAATGTTGATATCAGAACTTTTGTATGTTGAAGGTGCGATCGTCACTAATTTTTTACCTCGTTAAGAGGTGTTTTTATTTGATACCAGAAGTTTTTGTTTGTTAACATTTGCTATCACAGGAGATAATATATTCATTTAAATTAAAATGGTTCAACCATAATTCTTAAACTATTTGATTTAAACGAATTAACTTAAAAAGGCGTTCAAGTATTTCAAAATAACTTTTAAACGAGGTTTAGCACATGTCTGTAACTTTAGTAGTGTAGAACTTACGATCTAACGAAATTTATCTATTTTTAGCTTTTCCCCGCTAAAGCAGCGGGTTTTTCCAAAAGTCGTAAAACAAAAGTTTCCTATTTGGAACTTCTTAGAACAATTGAAATGATTCCAAGACCCTGAAATACAGTTTGGATACGCACGTACAAAATTGAATGCTTGGGCAGCGTTTATTCTTCTGAGCTGGCTAAAGTGGCTATTTTTGTTTCTGAATAACTTGACTTTTTACAGTAATGTGTTATATATCAAAATTTAAGGAATCTCAAGGGCTATATAGTTTAAAGTTTTAAAGAAAATCGTTAGAGCCGTTTTTGGGAAAAATAAAAAAAAGCTAAAAATAACCTTTAAAAAAAATGGTTTTGTGCATAACTTTTTAGCTATTGCATATACATAAATAGTGTTGAGAAGGCGTTTATTGTACTTCAAAATACCTTTAATATGAGGTAAAGCACAAGTCTGTAGCTTTAGTATATCGCAAGTAATGGGCTTACGAAATTTAGCCATTTAATGCTGTTTTCCCGCTAAACTAGCGAGTTTTTCCAAAAGTGGTAGATCTAATGTTTTTTATATCAAGCTGCTTAACACCATATAAAATTTCCAGGATTTTAAACCAACGTTTTGGGACAAACTCTCAAACTGACAAACAGAATTACATTTTCATTTTGGGAAGAAGAAGAAAATCTTATTTTGGCTATAACTATTATATTATATTATTATTAATATTTATCATATGACCCCTCATTCGACGCGTATTTAGAACACAACTAAAACAATGCGAGGCGGCATTTATCCCCACCGGCCCCAAACAGCTCCAAAATTCGACATTTTCAATTTTTTACTTTCTCTGCTCTCTCTACCAATCCAATTGATTTTCTTTAAGTCTTGGTATGCAATCCTGTTAGTTTTTGCGATACCTTTCGATTGGTGTATCACTCATTATGATCGGACCATAACAGCAGCTTTTCAATTTTGCGGCTATATATAGTAGTCGCCATCGCACACTCTCCTTGTGCGCTTCGTCACTACATGGACTGCCGTCCATAGTGATATATATTCTTGATCTGTTAAAACAGCTGTTGGCAGTGACGGGCGCACGTGAAGCAAATAATTAAAAAAAACAATACCTTTTAAATTAATACAAATAGCAATTTAGAACGATTATAACAAACCTCGCCTTACGGCATCGAAAGAGAGTGGATTAAACATATTATTTGTATATTTTAAGTGTTAGAATATAATGCGGTTTCTTTGCAATTGACAGTTTATTTATAGCTCTTTAACTTTTAACAAATCAAAATAAAAACTCATTTTTAAATAGACAAACAAAGAGAATGTGTCCTAGTTTCTCCCTAATATTTAAACTGGGTAGCAGGGAATTCGATTCTTGTTCATATGAATGTAATTTGAAGGTGCACTTTTGGGCACTTTTTCCTAAATCTGTATTTAAAGTCCTCGACCAAAAACGGCCAAACACATGCATATTTGTTGCAGAATTGTCAATTACTATGAAATCTCTAAGTAACGGTATACAGTTATCTTTGTAACTATATATCAATAATTAAAAAATAACTTTGTTATAAAGCTTTTTAGTATTTTTGGTATAACTTATATTGATTAAATAATAAAAATTCGATTACACTTAACAAAAAAATTTAAAGCATTAAATTTTGTTTAAGTAAATTTATTATTTTCATTTTAAACAAAACTAAAAAAAAATAATTTTTTAAATTTATTTTTGTCATAAAAAAATAGTTTTTTTTTTAAATCCGTAAAGGTGCTTTTTTCAAAAAAAACATAATTTTAACATTATAAATGCAATAAAAAAAAAAAACTTAAAATGTTGCTTCGTTTTTAAGTTATTAATTAAGGCCACAAAAAGTGTTCATCCAGCCTATAGTACATCCGTTCAGCTGATGGTAGATGGTGGATGGATCTCTGTTGGAAGGCCTCATTAACCGATGTGAGTAGTTTGTATACTAGAGCCCTGCTTAAATCAACAGTGTTAGGATCATTCTGTCACAGTATGTTTCATATGTCTAGGTGATTCGTATGATTCATGGCTTCAAAGTTTCAATGTTTCGAAACATTATAGACGAAATATCTCGAAACAATTTGGCAGTATGTTTCATATGTTTCAATGTTTCGAACAATTCGAGATATTTCGAAACACTACGTAGGCAATTATTTAACCAAAAGTCTAAACCAATTTAAAAATATCGTAAATTTAATATATAAACAATGACACAAGTAAAAAAAAATGTGTTCTGGGGGACTTCGAATATTTTATAGTGAATATGTTCATGTCAGCAATAGTTAATTAAATTTTTAGTTGCTATTTAAAATCGCCGCAGAAATCGCGCAGCACTGAAGTGGCGTAAATTTATATTGATGCACATAAGAATGCAACACCAATTCAGAGCTGCGCGATTTCTGATGCTACTTAGAATATTAACTTACAATATCTGCAGGATCAATATTCTCCATTTTTAGCCTTAGCACAGACAAACTGAATTGCTCTACAATATTATACACAGTAGCCTCTTTGCCTACTTCATTGTTTCGAAACATCTCGAAACGTTTGAAACATGGTCTCGAATCCACACTGTGGGCTACAATTTTTGTTGTGTATTCATATGATCCGAATCATTTGAAACATAGGTTTCGGATGATTCATATCTCGAAACTGGGAAGCACACACCCAGAAAAAAAAGACCGAAAAAATCTAAGACCGAATTTCTTACATTAATACCGTTTTGTTCTTATTTTTTTTTAAGACCATGTTCTTATATTGATACCATTCGGTATTAATTTAAGACCAGTAACTTTAGATTTAAGTTGAACTTATGCACTCGCGCGTGAAATGGTGCGATGGCCCAGTTGGTAAGGCGTCTGCCTCTGATGCGAGAGGACCCCGGTTCAAAAACCGGATAAATCACAGTAAGTAAAAAGTTTTTAAAATACATATTTAACATTTCCTTAATAACTTTAAGATCAAAAATATATTAAAAAGTTAAGTTGTTAGATTACTAATTACAAAAGAAAAAAAAATAAGTTGTGTCGCGAGCGGGATTTGAACCTCGTACTCCCGAAAACAAAATAATATCAGAACATAGTACCTTGGCCCCTGAGCCATTCCCTTATTATTTTCTTCCATGGCAGAATGCCTACAGGAGTATTCAAACAAATGTATTTTTGGACTAAAAATAAATATAAAGTTAAGTAAGTTTCGTGCTTAGAGTTAGAACAGCGGTCTTAAAAATCCGTTCTTAAAATTATACCATAAATTCTTATAATGATACCAAACGGTATAAAGCTATTTTTGAGACTCAAACAGACACGTTTTCAGACCCAATCAGACCAATTTTTTCCCTGAGTGCAGTAGTAACAGTATACTAGCCTACTACGGTAATACTGTGATCGAAACATACTGTTGATTCATGCTGGGCTCTATTGTAAACCCTTGCAGTTCAAATACATACCTACCGTATACGTAAAATGAGACTTTCCTGAGATTTAATTTTAAAATAAAAAAAAAAATCAAAATGAAGTAGGCTTCAAAACGTATAATGTTCGAATATTCCTATGAGAGCTATAAAGCTATAAGATACATCGGTACGATCCGGCTCGTTCCGACATACAGACATGTGAAAAATAATAGGGACACCTCTCTAAAATTTGTTCCAACAAGAGTCCCTCTCTGTTGGAATAAGATGACTAGAAATATTCCGTTAGGTTACTTCCTAGAATGCATAAGCTGGAATTAACCGTTACTTGAGATGCAAAATTTCGCTTCCTCTTTGAGTTATGGTTCATTTTGCGATCAGAGCTCAGTTAGACCTGTGAAAAATAATAGGGACAGCTGCTTAAAAATTCCAATTTATCGACGAAAATTATTTTCTCTTTATTATTTTTGCTTAAAAATAATGGAAGTATGTAATTCTATCAATTCTAATTTAAAAAATATCCATAACATAATGTTTTAATATTTAGGATGGGAAGGGGAGTACATTGTAGCCCCCAGCTTCGCTTGGATATCAAGAACATGCATCAAAATGGCTTTTCCTACCGGAAAATTTCGGAAACTTTACATGTTTCGAAGGGAATGGTAGCAAATGCCATTAAGCATAAGTTGAGTGCCGAAACCCGTGGACGAAAGTCTAAAAGAAGCCCAGCTCTGGAGAGGAATATGCTGCGGTACGTGCGGCCAAACCCGTTTGCATCTGCTAGCTTGGTACAAAAAAACTTTTTAATGGATTTCGATACATCTACAATTAGAAAAAGACTCACTAAAAACAATTTGAAGTCAAGGAGACCACGTAGAGTGCTTAGCTTTTCGACACGGAACGTACAAAAGAGGCTGCAATTTGCTAGGGAGCATGCCACATGGCCAGTGACCAAATGGCGTAATATCCTTTGGTCAGATGAGACCAAATGTAACCTTTTCTACCCCGATTGTGGTACTCAACATGTGCGCAGACCAATTAACACTGCCTTTAAGCCCCAGTATACTGTTAAGACTATAAAACACGGAGGAGGCCCAATAATGGTATGGGGCGCTTTTTCTTACATGGGTGTTGGTCCGATACATCGAATCGACGGCATACTCACAGCAGTGAAGTACTGCGAAATATTAAGTGATGTTATGTTACCTTATTCCGAAGACAATATGCCGCTTAAATGGGTGTTCCAGCATGGGTGATCCTAAACACACCTCAAGGGAAGCCAAGCAATGGTTTTTGGAGCACAATGTTGATGTTTTAAGTTGGCCAGCTCAGTCCCCAGACCTTAACCCCATAGAAAACCTATGGTGTAAGGTTAAGACAGCCCTAAAAGGAAAAAATCCAACCAATAAGGATGATCTGTGGACTGTCGCGAAGGCAGCATGGGAGGATATTCCCCAAGCCAAGTGTCAAAAGTTGGTTGATTCGATTCCGCGACGCTGTGAGGCTGTAATTCGGAATAATGGCTTTGCAACCAAATATTAAATAAGATGAAATAGTAAATAAGTGTTGTAAGATATGATATCTATGGAAAAGTTATGTTTTTTTCATCATTTTGTACAATATTTTCTTCTGTCCCTATTATTTTTCACACCTGAAAACGTGTAAAATATGAAAATATATATTTTATTTGTTTTTTAAGCCATGTTTTTGGTCTCTTTATTTTGAAAATTTGTAGAAGAATCATCAATGAACCTAAAAAAATTTAGATACCATCAACATCTTTAAAAACATGAATGTTGTACACATTTTGCTATGACGTTGCACAGTGTCCCTATTATTTTTCACATGACTGTATGTACATACTACCTGCAGTGAAAAGAAGACTTTAGGAAAAGTTTCATCGCTTTAAAATTGAGACAATTTTATTTTGAAAAAATCGGACGACATGCAATAGGGCCAGAGCACGTACAAAACAGTTTATTATTTCCAGTCTGTCTCAAAATAACTCTCACTTTGGTACAGGGTTGGTAAAAATCGCACTATCGATTATATCGATAGTTTAAAAATTTAGGAAACATCGATGGTTTGCGCCCCCAACCAATACTATCGCTCAGAAAAATTGTCCATTTTACATGTATATGGTATGTTTTAACAAAAAAATAGAAATTTAAAGTATGTATATTAGAACACGACGGTATTTCCATTGTTAGGGCTAACATTAAATTTTGTTTCACTTTAATCGCAGTAAAATTAGGATCCCTTTTTTTTCCATACGTTTTATGATACAAGCATAAATTTGCAATAATTTTTTTTCTCATTAATTTTTGTAGTTTGTTTTTATTTTCTTTAATTTTCGATACTATCGATAGGATCGATGGCCAAAACTTCGATAGAGTCTACCATCGATGTTTAAAGAACCCTACTTTGGGACCCATTGAGCCAATCGTCTTATAGAAACTGTTTATTTTGTTTCAATAGGATTTCGGTCTTTGCTCAAGTAGTTACCCGTTTGAACTGAACGGAGAGTAAAAGCGGTCTTTTGACTTTTTATACCTATGTGTTTAAACTCTAGATAAGTTCTAAAAACCAAAAATGTTGTTTGTTTTTTCCTAATATTTTAAACCTAATTACATTTTTTAAATTTAATTTGTAAGAATAACTACATTTTATATTTTTAAAAATTCTAAGCTTGAACTCGAAGTACAGAACTTCAACTTCAGCAGACCAATATTTCCAGTTATACTTTTACCCAATGTAAAATATAAAAAACCGTGAGCTCTTCAGAAGATAATGGCCATTTTATTTATTTACAAATTTTACAAACCGAACGGATTTGGCCAAAAACACATGTACCAGGACTTGGTCAAAAAAATTTTTTTTTTAGATTTTTTTTAGTTTGCCAAACTTTGCCATTAATTTTTTGATCCTTCCCGTGGCAGCTATATAATATAGCCGATTTTTGTTAAATTTTATTCGAAATTTTGAAATGTTAAAGAAAAGCCATATCCCAGAGAAGAAAAGAATGTAATAAAAATCAACAAAGATATAATTTTGTTCCTATTAATTACCATTTAATTTTCCGACCGTTCCATACAGTTATCCGATTTTTTACAATTTTATTCGAAATTCAGAAATATTTAAAAAATAGTATTCCCAAAAGTAGAAGGTAATATAAAAACACCAAAGCTAGAATTTTTTTTTCGTTTTTTACGTTTTTTTTTCGATCCTTCATATGGGAGCTATAAGATATAGTTGTCCGATCCGGTCGGTTCCGACATATATACTACCTGCATAGAAAGAAGACTTTTGGGAAAGTTTGAGCCCGATAGCTTTAAAACTCAGAGACTAGTTTGCATAGAAACAGACGGACAGACGGACGGACAGACGGACATGGCTAGATCGACTCGTCTTGTCATGCTGATCAAGAATATATATACTTTATGGGGTCGGAAACGTCTCCTTCACTGCGTTGCAAACTTCTGACTGAAATCATAATACCCTCTGCAAGGGTATAAAAATAGTGTTTTGTTCTATACATAATTCTTGTTGGCTTCTGAAAGTTTCGTCATGGGTCCACCATTACTTTCTGCACAATTTAATAAAACAATAAAAAACAAAAAAGGAAAAATTGGATAATTATAATTTTTTAATAGATTTCAAAATGACTTTTTACTTTTTGTCATTCCAAAATTGTCAAACGACATAAAATTTGTA
Organism: Drosophila pseudotakahashii; assembly: GCA_035046095.1. Classification (NCBI taxonomy): domain Eukaryota; kingdom Metazoa; phylum Arthropoda; class Insecta; order Diptera; family Drosophilidae; genus Drosophila; species Drosophila pseudotakahashii. Next base: position 2,131,553 of record JAWNOE010000254.1, read on the forward strand.
CTTTTTTGTCATTAAAAACTGTTAAGACTGTGAAACGATGAGAAAACATCAACACCTTAAGGATCCGATAAGAGTGATAGAGTAGCCCTACTTGCTCCGACGTGTTTTCATAGAAAAAAGCCTAGGCCATTTTAAAAAAAATTCGATAATTTAAAAACTAAAAAGAGATACACCCTTTTAACAAAAACAGATTGTAACTAACAATATGGCGCATATGTTAAATTAAAGAATAGGTTTTAGAGGAATTAATGGAAAAAAAAAGAAGTCAATCGGATTACTACAACCGGAGATACGGATTTTCAATGAGAGGCTACTTTTTCAAAATTGACGTTTTTTGGCAAACTAAAAAAATGTGTTTTGTGTTTTTCAATTCAACATTGTAAGGAATTTTTTGATCATATAAACATAGAGTTTATTTACTAAGGAAAATAAAAATACGCAAATATTTTGTCTATGCAATTCATACATCTAATTCAATCAATCTAATATGTAACATTCATATTCCAAAACTTTTCGAAGTATGCCCACTAGGGCGGTTTTTTATAAGGAATTTTTCACTCACCCTTTTAAACACAAGATATTTGTGCAAAATAACTTAAACTAAAATCCAAAAAATTTTAAATTAAGTCTAAGGCCTTGCGCAATAGTCTCAAAGTTTCCAAAAAGATTACTCATACGGCACGTAAGCCAGTATGAGTTTTGGGTAGGCAAATCTTTTCCCACTTCTAGACTTGTCAAATATTTGATTTCGTTCATAATAGTTAACAAAATGGAGAAAATATATTGTTTGGTTGGATAGCTTAATTTGATTTTGATGAAAAAGAAACTTTGCCGTCAAAGAGGACCGTACTTTCCTTTTTGCTCTACAGGACAGTTCTTCTTAAGCAAATAAATAATGACACGTCTACGCCACCTATATGAAATTAAAATATTTGATCAAAGGCAACAATACGTATGAGTGATAAACTTAAAGGTCAATGCGCAGACCCTAAATCGCATTTTTTTTAACTTTTTATTTTTGGTATGTCTTAAATGCACCAATGCGCATAGTATAAGGAGCTGAGAGTGGGACCTTAGAATTTTTCATACAAAAAAAAAAAACACCCTAATGCCCACATTAAAATTACATGATTAAATTCATGGTAGTATAATAATAATAGGGTATTTCCAGTAATGCTATTGACGATTTTCTATGCGGAATGTTAAAAAAACATATTTAACATCTTTAATTGATCAAATAAAAACACCTCTCATTCAGCACGCTGAAATAAAACAAAGGCCTGTGAAGAAGAAAACGGTTGGAATACTTTTTATACCCGTTACTCGTAGAGTAAAAGGGTATATTGTATTCGTGCAAAAGTATGTAACAGGGAGAAGGAAGCTTTTCCGACCCTATAAAGTATATATATTCTTGATCAGGATCACTAGCCGAGTCGAACTAGCCATGTCCGTCTGTCCGTCTGTCCGTCCGTATGAACGCTGAGATCTCGGAAACTATAAAAGCTAGAGGATTGGCATTTTGCATGCATATTCTTGGAGTTCCTACGCAGCGCAAGTTTATTTCAAAATGGTGCCACGCCCCCTCTAACGCCCTCAATCGCCCTACACCATTTTTTGAAAGGTGTCTGGCGCCCACACCATTAAAGATTTTGGAAAACTAAAAATGCAGTTTTATTGTGACTATCAATACCTATCGAAATGTAGAAGAAATTTTTCAAATCGGACCATTCGTTAAAAAGTTATGCCTGATCTATCTCCCTCGCACTCCCTTAGCTGAGTAACGGGTATCTGATAGTCGGGGCACCCGACTATAGCTTTCTCTGTTGTTTTTTTTTGATTTTCTTGGTATTTTTTTCTGCTCTGGAATATATTTATACCCGTTACTCGTAGAGTAAAAGGGTATATTGTATTCGTGCAAAAGTATGTAACAGGTAGAAGAAGGCGTTTCCGACCCTATAAAGTATATATATTCTTGATCAGGGTCACTAGCCGATTCGATCTAGCCATGTCCGTCTGTCCGTCTGTCCGACTGTCCGTCTGTCCGTCCGGATGAACGCTGAGATCTCAGAAACTACAAAAGCTAGAGAATTGGGATTACCCACACATATTCTGTGGCTTCCTACGCAGCGCAAGTTTGTTTCAGCTGGGGGCCACGCCCCCTCTAACGCCCACAATCGCCTAACGCCCACAATAAACGAGTTTAAAAAGTGTCTGGCGCCCACACCTTTAAAGATTTTGGAAAAGTAAAATACAGTTTTATTGCATTTATCAATACATATCGAAATGTATAAGAAATTTTTCAAATCGGACCATTCGTTAAAAAGTTATGCCAGATTAAAAATTTTCTATCTCCATCTCCCTCGCACTCACTTTGGCTGAGTAACGGGTATCTGATATAGCGTTCTCTCTTGTTTTATTTATTTTCTCAGAACTTTGAATTCAATTTAACGAAAATCGGACGACTATATTATATATAGATGTCATAGGAAATAGATCGATAAAAACAATATTTTTTTTTTTGTAATATATTCCCAAGTAAATATGAATTTAACATTTAAATACTCTATAGAACAATTTTTAATTCAACTAATTTTGTTCCGATTAATGTGTTTTTTGCAGGGAGCATTACAATATCGTATTTTAGTGGAAGAAAAAGACAAAATAAAAACAGGAAACCTTAAAAATATTACTAATTTTATTATTTTTAATAGGTTTAAATTTCTCATATGCCGTAGAATTGGATCACGGAAAATATCTTTATATTATAAAATTTGAATTTGTTAAAAATTCATTGAGAAACGTATTTAATGTATATATAGGTTATTTACAGTTATTATACATTAGTTTGTGTTACTTATATTTATTTAAATATTTACTGAAAATTTTCAAATTAAAAACATATAAAAAATGTTTAACAGTAGAATGTAACAAAAATTCATATTGCAAACGCAATTGTTTCTTCTTATATTATTATATTTATTTTAGTCCTGGCAAACGTATAATTAACCAACAGTGCTGTGATCTGATCAAAACTGACTAAGTTTACACAACACAAGATTATAATTAATTGATAATTATTTTTCAAATGTATTTTATTTCGCTACACGCTTTTACATTTTCTTTTTTTGTTTTGGAAATGCTATCACACAGCGTTAGTGAAAAGTTGAATTTATTCAAGCAAAACGTAAGGCAGAACGATTAAGGGCTCATTGTTGTACGATTTTAGTTGGAGAACTTGATGCCATTCCTTAAATTGTTGACACCTGGTTAAGTTCTTATCCGCTATACTGGTAGAAGCAACGTCTGAAGATGTTCGAATTCCAGTACGATACTCAACGCCGAGCAATGGAAATTTAATGGTTGATTCGGTCGACTCCTTAGATTTCCGTCTCATGGTTAGGTCTACATCTAAGTTGTTGTTGTTAAAACATCTATTGCTAGCATCGGAATTCTCATTTTTCTGTGATTCGATCGATGCTTTAGTCGGAGATAATTTTATACTGACAACAGAACTCTCAGTAATTATTGAATTAAAAGATTGCAGCATGCTGTTGTTTTGAAAATCGTTCCGCTCATTGACTATACAATCAATTTCTTTAAGTTCTTCGTGATCTCCATTATCGCTATCGCTTAATGAAGATAAATATGAATCCAAATCGCTTTCAAATTTGGCCTCGGAAATCGCTGCTGCGGCACTCATTTCAGTCTCAATTTTTAAATTATATGTTTCCAATAATGAACTTTTTTTAACTTTTTTTTCATCTGTGGAAGTGTTTTCCACTTCGCTATCGTCGTCATAACTAGAGCTGCTGCTACTGCTATAATTTATTATTCTTTCCTTTACACCTACAGCGTTCTCCCTGCACAATTCATGGTGAAAAAACAATTTATTGTGAAGCTTAATATCTGAGTAATCTGTTGTATTTGGTTTTAAATGAAATAAATGTTTTAGTTCTAAATCAATAGACCTAGTTTGACTTTTTTCGTGTTTTCGGCATGTTCGGCGATAGCGGTTATTACGGGGCCGAGAAGCTGTTTTCGATTTTAGATTGCAGTTTTCCAGTGAACTTTCAGTTTGTGATTTAGTTAGATCTTCTTGAAAAGAGTGGGGAATCGGTTTTTTTGCATTTCCCATATCTGAAGTAGTATTTGGTGAGACTGCAGTCATAGAGTTGGCCGGAGAATTTATTTTACTTGGCGTTTTCTTTATTGTCAATACAATATGGTTGCTGCAAGCTCCCCCATCACCTACTGGGCGCTGAACAATCGCATATTCTTCATTATTACTGTTTTCGTATTCGTTCTCATTATCATTCTCTGCCCCATTGTCACTATCACTGCTGTTATTATTACTACTCAAATTAGAAAAAGTTCCATTTAAAGCGGTTTTAAGCCGCTTGACTGAAATATTAAATTCATTTCGTACATGTTTCTTCTTTTTCATAACATCCTCTGTAATCATTCTTTTATTTCCTCGATGTACTTCTGATTTTGTGCCTGATGACTCTTTCCTTTTATTTCTCAGTTTTTCATTTATGGAGTTTTGAGTTGCTTTTAAACTAGAATAGTTACAACTGCTGGAACTACTAGCACTATAAGGACTGTCATCCTGATATTCGCGATCACTGCTTTTATCACTTATATCAGGATCAGCGAAGTGCACTTCATCATTAGCCAATTTTAATAAATTATAACTGAAAGCATTCACGGAGGATGTACCAAATAATGTCTTCGATGACGGTGATTTATTGATGTTGGAATTAACTTGCGTTGGCACGTGGTTTTCATTATGGCTATTCGTACCAGAAATTGAGACATCAACATTAACCTCTAGCGGTCTGGAACTATTAAATTTATATTCTTTGTTACCTTCGGGACCTTCTAAACTTTTAGAAAATGTATTAGTAGTAGTCGGAGAGTTCAGCCATTCCTTAACCCTGTTTCTAGCACGTCGACACGTTGGCAAGCACTTTGCTACGCCAAGAAATGGTGCCATAAAAGATTTAGGTTTCGCTTTAAAAGGTTTTATAAATTTTAATGAACTTAGATCTTTTTTGATTCTATCGGACGTATGAAGCCCATATTTGGGGACAACATCAGCTCCATTAGTCACTGTGTACGAGTCCAAGGTGTGGAGAAAGTTATTCTCAGATTGAAAGCTAGGAGATGAGTTAACACTATCCCAATTCCCATTTATGTTTGGTATGTAGAAATTATGCAAAGTATTTACGTGAAAACTGGTCACTTTGTTGGTTTGTATATAAAACCTTTGCTTTGCTAGGCAATCAGGATCTTCGTGAACTGTAAGGACAGGAAGAACTTCATTGTGTGTTTCACTGTTTTCTTTTTCTTGATTAGTATTGTCAAGTTGAGCATCTGCGCTATTACTTATCAAATTTGACGAAACGTTTTGTATAGGTGCACTAAAAGATACATTTTTGGTATCAGAATTATTTTTTGAATCTTCAAATTTAGCTATTGGCTTTCGAATTTCATCTATTATAGAATACAAAGGATCGTCGTTATCATCAAAATCTAGATCAAATATGGACTTTACTGGTTTTAGCTGAGTGTCACCTACTTCACCATTATCCTCACTTTCCAAATTAAGCAAGTTTTCTTCTTGCTTGTGGTGAGAAATGTTCTCCTTATAATTTAAACTAGTTTTTGGATCGTTCTTATCAGTATCTGAGGTTGAATTTTTAGACTCTTCTAATGTACTTTGAACTTCCTCGATAACTAGGCAAGTACATGGTACTATTTGAGATTGGTACATTTTCTCTATTTCCATTTCATTCAGTGGGCTGTTCAAGCTGTGAATTAGGTGCATTAGTTGAGTGGTGACATCATTAAAATTTGTATGCATCAAGTTTTCCGATGTTCTTGCTAAAGGTAAGGTATGAAGTGAATTGCTATTGCTGTCCAATGAAGTACATTCCTTAATTTCCTGCGATTTATTGCTATCGTGAGATGGTTCTGAAGTGACCGTATCACTGTCCGTAATTGCAGGTTCTGTAAAGAAAAAAATGTTTTTTAAAAATTTTTAAATATATCAACAAGGTTCTCCGCAGCTTTGCATGCGGAAACCAGGGTTGCAAATTTTGAAAATAGACTATCCTGTTATAAATGCTTATATGCAGTCACACTACCTTTATATATATAATATAAATATAATATTGAAACAGAGGTAAACGAATTCAGGTGATTTTTTATACTGTTTATTTTATTAAACATCAATTCCATAATCTTCTTTAATAACCATAATATACTTTATTATTTCCGCGAATTCTTCAGATTGGCCTTAGGGAGAAAAAACAGAAAATCTATTCTCGATGGACCGTGATATCTTAAGAAATTACAAGACTTTGGTTGTTGGTTCGGTAGTTTCATGTTAACGAAATTAGAAGATTACACAGTGCAACACGGAAAATGTTACCGCATTTTAGTTTTCAAAACCTGAAAGTACTCACCAATACGATTTAAACCACATACGGCTTTTTTCTGGCTTAGCTCGCGTTTGGATATTACAGCGATCGTAATACAATATACGAGGTAGTCCCGTCGCACATTGGGATGAAAAGCCTTTTTTTTATACCCTTGCAGAGGGTATTATGATTTCAGCCAGAAGTTTGCAACGCAGTGAAGGAGACGTTTCCGACCCCATAAAGTATATATATTCTTGATCAGCATGACAAGACGAGTCGATCTAGCCATGTCCGTCTGTCCGTCTGTTTCTACGCAAACTAGTCTCTCAGTTTTAAAGTTATCGGGCTCAAACTTTCTCAAAAGTCTTCTTTCTATTGCAGGTAGTATATAAGTCGGAACCGACCGGATCGGACAACTATATCTTATAGCTCACATACGAAGGATCGAAAAAAAACGTAAAAAAACGTTAAAAAAATTCTAGCTTTGGTATATATAGCTGCCATAGGAACGGTCGAAAAATTAAATGAAAATTAAAAGGGAAAAAATTATATCTTTGTTGACTTCTATTACATTCTCTTCTCCACTGGGCTATTGCTTTTCTTTAACATTTTAAAATTTCGTATTAAATTTAAAGAAATTCGGACGGCTATATTATATAGCTGCCATAGGAAGGATCAAAAAATGAATGCCAAAGTAATACGAAAACAGCTAAAATTTGGTTTGTTGTAACATATACGCAAATAAATTAAAATTTAATGTTTTTGTAAATGAATAGAAATGATCTGCAAGGGTATATAAGCTTCGGCTGGCCGAAGCTAGCTTCCTTTCTTGTTTTTTCATAATTTATTTTGTGAAATTTTTTCCATTATTTTTTTATCCGTTAATGAATTGTTTAACTATCATAAAATTATTTTACAAATATTTTTGTGACCATCGTTGGTTTTTGTGCAGCCTTCTAAAGTCAGCTGTTCGAGTTAAGTTTTCTAAGAAGCGTACCAAAATTTTAATTATGTTTTCTTTAGCAAATATCGCGCATTCCTTTCGGTTAAATTATGGAAATAAATAATAAATTATGTACATATAATATTGCTTAGAGGGCTTACACTAGAAATGTTTTTGTCTTGTGCGGTTTTTAATTGTTTTATTAAACCATGTTTTGTGTAGAAGTGAACCTTTAAATATTTATATTTTGTGGAGTAGAACTAGCAAGGGTACGCAGGATTACAAAAACTGCAATGTGGTAATATGTGTTATTGTATATAAGATTAAATTGAGTTAATAACTGTTGCGCATACTAGCGCCATTTCGTAATTATACCCGTTACTCGTAGAGTAAAAGGGTATATTGTATTCGTGCAAAAGTATGTAACAGCTAAAAGCATTTCCGACCCTATAAAGTATATATATTCTTGATCAGGATCACTAGCCGAGTCGATATAGCCATGTCCGTCTGTCTGTCTGTCTGTATGAACGCTGAGATTGAAGTGTGGCTGAAGAATATTCGCAGCTTTGTCGATACCCTTAACTGGTTGTGCGAAAGGTTTAAAAATAAAAATTGACTGTCTTAAAATTAATAAAAAAATTGTGTTTTCCAGGTTAGTAAGTTGCCAAAGAAACACAATAGGAATGTTGGATGAAGATATAAATATACATATCTAATATATATGTATATTATATCTTCATCTCCCTCGCACTCCCTTAAGCTGAGTAACGGGTATCTGATAGTTGGGGCACCCGACTATAGCGTTCTTTCTTGTTTTAATAGTGTTTCAGCAACAATCGTGTCCAATTTGCGGTGCTAGCCCAAAAGATTTTTTGAAGATTGCTGTTGTCAATAGCAAAATTTTTGAATCGAAGCCCTCATCTTTGCGATTTGGAGTAAGTCCACTTCACGCGTGGATTCGGCTCTTAGAGATCGTTTTAAACATTTCATACCGAGTTGATCTCTAGAAATGGCGAATAAAAACTGACTCTGAAAAGGCCGCTATGCTCACACGCAAAAAAAAAGTTAAGGTGATTCTGTGAACACAAATGGTACTCCGTGGTATCCGACAACAGCTATTGTTAACAAGCTTTTGGTTCATGGTGCCGAGATTTTTGAATGTTCTATATTTCCGGTCGGCTGCTTGGGGAAAAGACTTCCGAGGCTAGAAATAAGATCTATAAACGGGATAGACTGATGAACGCTAGAAAAAATAGACGAGTAAATAATCTTACTCATCACAAAAAAAACAAGTCAGTTTCTTTACCAAAAGAAGCAATTGCGCCTTTGGAGGCACCCCCTGTTGAAGCAGGAATTGATTCGCGGTTGTGGGGTCTGGTCTGCTATAAAAACAATTACACATTTTCGTCGAATTTTTTCGAATGCTATTTATTTTGATGTAGAACAAAAAGCCCATATTATTTTATAGCAAAACACGTAAAAATCGTAGAAAAGGATAATTTGTTTTTATAGCAAAACACGCAACTTTAAAACGCAATTGCAAGAGAACCAAGCATTTCGTAAGAAATTTCGTAAGAAAACGCAGTCCATCGAGGATAATTTTTTTGCGATTTTCAGGGTACAGGCCCCTTATCTAGACTATTACAACGACTTTTTGATATATCCGACTTTTTAAAAACTTAATTCCAAATTCAGAAATATTTAAAAATAATATTCCCAAGAGTAGAAGATATTTCATAAAAAACATCGAAGCTAGATTTTTTTCCGATTTTTCTTATGGGAGCTATATGATATAGTTGTCCGATCCGGTCGGTTCCGACTTATATACTACCTTCAATAGAAAGAATACTTTAGGGAAAGTTTGAGCCCGATAGCTTTAAAACTGAGAGACTAGTTTGCGTAGAAACAGACGGAGAGACGGACATGGCTAAATCGACTCGTCTAATGATGCTGATCAAGAATATATATACTTTATTTGGTCGGAAACGTATCCTTCACAGCGTTGCAAACTTCTGACTGAAATTCGTAATACCCTCTGCAAGGGTATAACAAGAGACAACGCTATAGCCGGGTGCCCCGACTATCAGATACCCGTTACTCAGCTAAAGGAAGTGCGAGGGAGATGGAGATATCGCTTTAATCGCTTTTTAACGAAGGGGTCGATTTGAAAAATTTCTTCTACATTTCGATAGGTATTGATAAACACAATAAAAGTGCATTTTTACCTTTACCAAAACCTTAAATGGTGTGGGCGACAGTGGAAAAGTGGTTTAAGGCGATTTTGAGCGTTAGAGGGGGCGTGGCCCTAGGCTAAAACAAACTTGCGCTGCGTAAGAAGCCAAACAATATGTGTGGGTAATCCCAACTTTCTAGCTTTTGTAGTTTCCGAGATCTCAGCGTTCATCCAGACAGACAGACAGGCGGACATGGCTAGATCGACTCGGCTAGTGACCCTGATCAAGAATATATATACTTTCTAGGGTCGGAAATGGTTCCTTCTAGCTGTTACATACTTTTGCACGAATACAATATACCCTATTACTCTACGAGTAACAGGTATAAACACTTTAAACTCCAATTAACAGCCCTTTTTGATAAAACAATTAATTATTATAAAACAAATAACTTTAACAAAAACAATATATATATACGACTGTGGTCGCCTTCAAACCGATAACCCATTCCTCGACACACATTCACAAAAATTATACGTCTCCGATTAGGACACACCAACCTGACCCATAGCCACCTATTCACCCACCTCCCCACAATACACTCTTGCTCACTGTGCTCTAACCAAATCACATCACCTCTACACATTAGGAAAGTTTCATCGCGATAGCTTTAAAACTGAGAGACTAGTTCGCATCTGACTCTACCTCTACAAGGGTATAAAAATGAAATGAAATTGTTGTTATCTAATTGATAGTTTAATTTAGCTTGTAAATCTTTAAAAAACCCTGTTTAAAATAATGATAAATGAGAATTGAATGTTTAGCTTAAGGCCCCGTAGCTATAGCTAAATTTAAGTTCGCCTATAAATTTTACATTATAGTCGAACATTTCATAATAATACTATTAATAACAACTAAAACCAAAAGACAGAGCCTTTTCGATCACATTTTCCCTAATTTCAAAGAAATTTACTAGGGAGAAAGCGACCTCTGTCGGGCTTAGGCCTTTTTGTATGCAAAACGAGTGTCTCAACTAACACACTCAAAGTGTCCCAACTTACACAATTTGGGTTTTTTCGGTAAAAAATTAATACACTTTTCTGACTGTCAAATTACGCAGATTCTTTTTTTAATTTGTTAACAATTTAATTACTAATGTTTTAAACCTCTTACCAAGTTAATTTAAGACGTTGTTTTTTTAAAAATACATAACTTAACTAAAGAAACCTAAAGATATATTCTATATCGATTTTTCAAAAATCGCGCATTCTTAAGAACAAGAGGATACGTTTTTGTGGATCAAACATAACTTAACTTAACTAAATATACTTCTAAATAATTGGAAAATTTGCGGCTTTCATTTTTTGATTAGTTTATGCAGAAATAGACAGAGGGACAGGTGCACTTCGACTAGGCTATTTATTGTTATCATGTAGATTTTCTGGTACTATATGGTTTTTTTGACGGCAAAATACTTCCACAGAACATTGACATACTTCAGCATATGGAACATTAAAAGCCATTTTAAATCCTTAAAATTTCATTGGACATATGAAAGGTATTGACTCGAAGATCAATTCTGTTATATACCCATTGGTTCAAAACATATGTGCATTCAATTTTATTTCATTTAAATGTTTGCAACGCAGTGAAGATGTTTCCGACCACATAAAGTATATATATTCTTGATCAGTACCAATAGCCGAGTCCATCTAGCCATGTCCGTCTGTCCGTTTCTATGCGAACTAGTCTCTCAGTTTTAAAGCTATCGCAATGAAACTTTCCCAAAAGTCTTCTTTCTACTGCAGGTAGTACATATGTCGGAACGAGCCGGATCGGAGCACTATACCTTAAGGCTCCCATAGGAATAATAAAAAAATAATAGAAAAACCATTGTAACTTTGTAGGAAGTAGGCGTTTTGATTTTTGACAATTTAAAATCAACATTTTAAATAGGCATACCTGCAAGGGTATATTAGCTTCGGCTGGCCGAAGTTAACTTCCTTTCTTGTTATAATATAAATTGGAGAATAAGACTTATTTTCAATTTTTATTATAAAAATTGGAAAACAAAATTTATTTTCAATTGTTATAATAACAGCAAACGTTTTACCACAGCTTACCTTCTATTTTGCTTGTAAAAGTAGCATTGCCCGAAAAAGTTTCCAAAATTTGTGGAGAATGCATTGAAGTGTCTAAAACATTTAGATAAATAATTAATCATCGCGCAATGAGTTTTTCCAAAAACATACCTGAGCATGACGACGTTGGTCTTGGGAAGATAGCACGGGAAGCCAGTTCTCGATTGGTTGACGAATTTGAAAGATTACTTGTTGACGATTGCATGGAAACACTTAATTTTCTGCTCTGAATTTCATTGAAGAGTTCCTTCGTGGTCTTTACTTTTTTAACGGTTGAGCCGCCAAAAAATATTTGTTGGGACAGGCTAGATGACTCCTTGGCAATAAGACCGTCCACACCTTTTGATCCTTTTTTTCTACCACGTCTTTTTGGAATTTGAGACTGGGAGGAGTTTTCCAAATATTCAGGCCTACTATTTGGATCATAGCCCATGCCGGTAGTAGGCAGTGCCATCTTATTAGCAGATGCATTGTGTAATCGAGCATCAAATACATTTTCAGACTTTCTAACTTCCTCGACAGTTGATGGAGATAGACGGCTACACGATGCACTTGAGTCGTAAGCACTATATTCATCAAATTTTTGCTTCCCTGATTCATTGCTTCGAAACACACTGTTTTGTCCGGCCAAAAAGCTTGAATTACTGTGGTTCGAAACATCAAATTGGTTGACCGACTTAAATCTGCCGGTAAATGTCAACTCGCTTGAGCTTAATCGAGTTTTATGCTGGGAATTACCCAATGTAGCATCCCCAGATAAAATTGAGCTCATAGAACTGTTCGAAAGGGAAAAAATTTCTGAAAATATAATAAAAAAAAAAGGGATTTCCTTCTAATTCATGCATTTGTATCAATATAAGTATCGTTTCGTCACAAAACCTTTAAAAATACATTTTAAAAAAAAATCGTACCTGAATCTGCTGCGAGTGCAGACTGTTGCAATCCGTCGTTTACTTTTGAACCAAATCTTATTTTTTGCGCGACCTGCCCTTCTCTATCCTTACTTCTTTTCTCCTTTTTTAATTTCTTCTGCCGAGAGCTTGGTGTTGTTGGAATTGCAAGGGGCGCAGGAACCACCAAGTTGGATTTTCCTTGCTTCGACGCACAGTTGTTGTCGTTCTCATCGGAATCGGAAACAATGTCAATAACAACTGAAGCTTCGTTCATCTTCTCGGCGCTGACGCCGGTTAGGTTGAACCCGGAATTCAGCGACTGTTCAATTATGATCGGCTGAGGAGAGCCCACGTGCCTACTTGGTGTGGGCTGTGGTTGGCGCCGGTCCTTGTTATTGTGCAGTGTCGTTATAGAGTTTTTTTGGTCGCGCTCGCAATCATGGATATTGTTGACCAGGTTTGAGAAGGTCGTATGAAGCTGGGTGTGCACACCCAAAGGCGGAGGCTCAGAAGAGTCGGTATTTGATTGCATGTGTAAAGCAATTTGCTGCGAAGGCAACGATTGAGTAAACGGCAGATGAGCAACTGGCTCGCTCATGTTGTTGTCTGGTGCCACCGCTGTGGACTTTACAAAGTCTGATGCTAGCTGCGTGGGTTGGGAAACAATTTGACTGGGATGTGGCAGACTTTCAGTAGCCGTTTGCTGAATCCCCACCATTTCCCTCCACTTCTTTAGCAAGGATTTTGCGCGTCGAGCCAAATGCTCATTTTTGGTCCTTCTTCTAAGCTGATTAATGTACTTCGCCAGTCTGGTGGCCTCCAGCTGCTCCTTGGTGATTGTTGTGCCTTCCAGTGCACATATAACAGAGAGCACTGTATCCATATTGACGACCTAGAAACATCGTTTATAAAGACCGATTTCTTGAAAAGATAACACACTTTCTTACATCGTAGTTTTGATCAAGTGCCTGCGATAGGTGAGTGGTAAGTTGCTGGATTTGGTTTTGGTTCATTTATATCTTCCGGATTGCAAAGCCTCTGATCCAGATTCAAGGAACAGCAAACGGTGAAAGGCGAGTTCTGTTCAAATTGTTGAAACGAGAGAAAGTAGCATGTTGTAAAAACAAAATTTATTTACGAAACAAATTGTATTCATTTTGTCTGTAGTTTTTGTACTAACATTTTTGGACACAAGAACAGACTATCTGTTTTTTATTTCAAAAACCAATCAATTGTAACATCAAAAATGGTTCTCAAAAAAAATGTGTTTCCTGAAGACCAAAATATTCAAAAATTATAATGTAATTAATGTATTCAATGAATATCTGAAAAACACACACACTAAAGCACGATGTATATTGGCTAATCATTATGCTTACAAATTATAGCTACACAGTTGAATTGTAAAGTCTGTGTTCCTTCGGCACACTTCCTTGAATACGAAATTGTTTATATTCGTCACAAAATATAGTAAATTAATAATTTATCATCAATTCCCCGACTCCATCGCAATTCGCCATTTTCACCATTGACAGCTGCACTCTGCGGGTGGGAAGAAATCGATAAAAAGAAATATTGCTACTTTTCACGTGTACTTATTATAATATAACAACCTGTTCATACCGTGACGCGCATCTGTGGCAGGTTCCAGTCTCCACTTATTATAAAATTGGTAATGGAAATAACATCAGAAAACGGGGCCTGAAACAGACAACCGAAAATTATTATGAGTATTTTCAGTATTTTTCAGTTTTTTAGGATTATTGGTGATTCCGCTGATTTAGCCTTGCCACCGCATCTTTATCTAATACCCTCTTTTATCAATCTGGATTTTCAAGCGGATGTTTGGGTATATAGAAGCGGATTCCTGTTCATATAAATTATCACTAATGCAAAAACAGCTGATCGGCATAATAAAAACCAACCCGTAAAAGGAGAGGACGTCCAATTTAAGTTTTACTAAAAATAACACGGATTTGCACGCTAAAAAATACAAAATCAATGCTATCATGATGAATGTTTTTGGCGACCGATTAGTCAAGGATGAGTGTTCTTCTAATAAACGCATAAAAATATATTTTTTCATGAAAAGCTATTTTCAGAGTTTCGAGCAGTTGAATAACTCTTTGGTCCTGCACCAACAACAATTTCCTCATAACAACTGACTTAGGACATCGCAGTAAAAATGCACTTCTTTCCTAAAAATCTTTAAAACGCCAAGTACAGAAAACCCTTAAATTCGCTAAAGCGGAGTTGTATCGACTTTTTCTACGTCTCTTTCAACAGCCTGTACTTCTTATAGAAGTATCAGAATTTGGTCGCTATTTATAGTGTATATCTTTGATTTGATTAGTTGAAATTAAAACAAGAGACAAGATACCCCTTACTCAACTAAATAAAGTGCGAGAGAAATGGAGATATGCATGCTGCAAAGCGACTGATTGCATGCTTAAATTCCAATTTTTGCTCATAACTTTTTAATGAATGGTCCGATTTAAAAATGTCTTCTACATTTTGATAGGTATTTTTTTGGTTGAAGTTTTTGGACGGCAGTACTCATGCCCACATTCATTCCCACAAATAAAAAACACCGCTCAAGAAATAATTCATTTTATATAATTCTTGAACTATCGATCAATTCCGATAACAACCTAGTTAAATCCTTAACTAAAATACACTAACAATGGATTAAAGCAAACGGATGATTCCGCTTGTAAAACAAAAGTTAAAAATTTGAATTTTAGGTTTGCTTATGTTTTGTGTGACAGTAAAAAATATCGAACGAGTTTTACCAAACTAATCAACACTGGACCTTCAAGAAATAATTGACTGGAAATAGTATTTTTTTAGACCAGTTTTCGTTAGGTTGAGTACTAGCCCAAAATCTATAAATATAGTTCTTAGTTGTTTGCCACTCACAGTAGCTGAAAACAAGGATTTTGAGGCAAATTTTCACAAAGCGTAAATCTTGCAATCAATTAATAATTTAAAATGTTTTTTGTTATTGTGTTATTTATTATATGATTTGTTATGTATTTTTAATAACCAAAGAAAAAAGTTATTTTATCCATTTATATAGTAAGTAAAAGCAATGAGAACTCTATGGTCGACTATTTGGACTTTCAGATACAAGTAACTCAGCTAAAAGAAGTGCGAGGGAGATTGAGATACGCAGTCGTCCGCGCCATCTAGTGGCTGTTTCAATTTTTGCTCATAACTTTTAATCCCAACATTCTAGCTTTTGTAGTTCCCGAGATCACAGCGTTAATACAGACTGACAGACGGACAGGCGGTTAGACGGACTTGGCTACATCGACTCGGCTAGTGATTCTGATCAAGAGTATATGTATATATTTTATAGGGTCCGAAACGCTTCCTTCTACCTGTTACATAGTTTTGCACGAATACAATATACCCTTTTACTCTACGAGTAACGGGTATAAAAGTAATGTTCCTCATGTTGAATTTTTTATCCTTTTATTGTATTATTTTACAATAAGATTAGGAGAACGCAATTTTACGACAGTTTTGCCGATTTGCAATCGCCCTTCGTTAATGTTTAGTTGAGCAACTGCTCTTCAAGTCTGCTGTTATTGGATGGTGGATGTGCTCTGTGGGAACACAAGTTTCACATTTGTCAAAAAATCCAAACGTTTCACACGGATGGACTCTATGGGAAGAGGCGATTAGATACAATTTTTATCATTCACTTATCGCTCTAAGTAATGAACTATCGAAATGTTTTAAAATACCAGAAATGCATATATATATTTAATATTTTTACGATTATTGGCTCATTTAAGCTGATGCTGGCAGTTATATAAAATCGTACAGCTTGAAAATAATGGTCGCTGTTGCGGTTTTAAGCGAAGAGCTCTTCACATAGACCCTTTCTGATTTTGAAACAGCTAAAACCGTGGAAGATTTTTTTTATTTGAATTTTTGTATCACAAATCTAGTAATTGCTTATGTTGACAATATAGCGACCTAATGAACTTACAGCATTAAATCTTTTATTTCTCTGTTTTAACCTTCTGTTTTTTTTTTTTTTTTTAATAAATTAGAAGGGGGATTCCCTAAACTGTTGAATTGCTGAATTGTTGAATTTTGGTCAGCTGTTAATCAGCTGTTCCATACAAAGTCAACTTTCAGAAATTTCAGCAATTCATCAGCCTCGGGGCTGCTGAAAATTTTGTTGAATTGCTGAAAACCAGAGTTGTCACCTTATTTTACTAAAAGTCATGTCAACTCTGCAACATTTTAGTATTATCAGTTCGCATTATTTACTTTAAAATCAAATTAAAAAGCCTATTAGTAGTTCTTATTACCGTGGTAACAATTTTAGACAGTAACAAACAATAAAAATCTAATTTTACATGTTTTAAGTTCCGTGAAACTTTTTAACATATAACAGCTGTTTGAAAATTTAACAAAAACCATTTTGGGTCGTTCCCTTAATTGCTGAAATTTTCTGTTGAATTTTCAACAATTCAGCAATTCAACAGTTTAGGGAATCCCCCTAGAAAGTTCAAAAATCACCTTAGATTGTAAAAAATACTAAATAAATAAATAAGATATACTAAATAAATAAAACTTAAATGCTGCAAATGAGGTCTCGCTTTCCGCTTAAGCTGAGTTGTTCTGTTGAACTGTTCCCCGTCTCTATCTTATCAAAGAAAAAGTCGCTGTAGCCCCCCTCTGTCTGAACGCACTGTTTTAGGCCAACTGCCTCACCTCTCTCGATTTCAAGTGCCTGTTTGTCACAAACCCAGCTGATTGAGAGTTAGAACCATGCTACATGCATTGCGGGTAAACTCTGAAGGCTTCGGTCACCCAACAAAGAATAGATTTTTAACGCATCCCATGTGAGTACTACGGGAAAACTTAATTCCGATATAATAACTTGCGTTTGGATCGAACGGTCCGATCAGTGTTAGTAGGCTTTTTTCTAAGTCAATCGATAGGTATTGACGAAACAAATACATTTCAGTTTAAGTTATCTACTATCTTCTTCTAGGTTTTATAGTTTCCAAGATTTCCTCGTTCATACAGACAGACGGCCATGTCTAGATCTACTCTGCTACCCAGCGGGAAAGTGAGAAGTTGGTTTTTAGTGTACTGGAAATCCTATTTTTTTTAGCAGGCAGTGGTGAGGGGATAGATAAATTCGGAGCGCAAAATGGGGTGGGTTTCTGGATAGCATCAATTTCAGGCCACTTATGCGCTGTGTGATTTCTGTGTCATCCCGATTGTAATATTTTTTAACAAAAAAATCAGCTACTTATAATATTGTTCTCACATTTATATTTAATTGTACATATTTTTAAAAAACGTAAAAAAGATATGATGCCAATTTGATTTCAAATCCATGTTACGCGACCTTAAAGCTACAAAATGGATTTCGTAAAATATTCATAAATATTCAACAAATAATACACATAATAATAATTAAGATAATGAAATTAAAAAAAATTGTAGAGTAAAGCCACGGTCAGACGATCAAATTTATAAGGATTGCCATTAACTTACAAAGAAATCAATTTTTGATTTTAAACATTAGGGGGATTCCCTAAACTGTTGAATTGCTGAATTGTTGAATTTTGGTCAGCTGTTAATCAGCTGTTCCATACAAAGTCAACTTTCAGAAATTTCAGCAATTCATCAGCCTCGGGGCTGCTGAAAATTTTGTTGAATTGCTGAAAACCAGAGTTGTCACCTTATTTTACTAAAAGTCATGTCAACTCTGCAACATTTTAGTATTATCAGTTCGCATTATTTACTTTAAAATCAAATTAAAAAGCCTATTAGTAGTTCTTATTACCGTGGTAACAATTTTAGACAGTAACAAACAATAAAAATCTAATTTTACATGTTTTAAGTTCCGTGAAACTTTTTAACATATAACAGCTGTTTGAAAATTCAACAAAAACCATTTTTGGGTCGTTCCCTTAATTGCTGAAATTTTCTGTTGAATTTTCAACAATTCAGCAATTCAACAGTTTAGGGAATCCCCCTATTTTTAAAAGTTTTTATGAAATAAAATAATTTGATCGTCAGATCGTGGCCTTCGCCATTTTCTAAGTGTTGTAAAATAATAAAACTTCGTTTGGTAGTACACTGAATTGGCGAAAAATACCTAATATACCTTTAATATACGTAACCTTTAATGATTACGGTCCCTGAAAAATATTATTTAAACGAAATATTTATTCGCGGGCAAAGTGTGACCTTAAGATGCAACGAAATTATGACCAACTATTATCTTTCCTCGGAATGTTGGTATTATCAAATATATGATGTGCGGTCACATCAGTATAAAATTTCGTGAAAAAAGTGAAAAAATTTCAGTTAATTCTAAAAAACAAGAAAAAGGTGAGTGATAAAATAAATGTTGTCGTTTAATAATCTTTATTTCAGCGTTACAGAGGTTAGTACCAAAGATAGTTTTCGCCATTAATAAATAAATTCACCTCCAGGTGCTATTTTCAACACAAAAAATTCTGCATTTCAGTGTCACTTGAAATGTTTTTAATCTTCCCCAGTGGTAAATGGTGTGCGGTGTACATTAAATGGTTGTATAAACTTAGTTATTTAACATATGTAATCAAAATATTACATTTATTTCAGCCAGGCCGATTGAGACTTCTTGGGACCAGAACTGTTGCGCCTGCATTTGGCATATTTGATTTTTTCTTCTCATAGTTTTTGTTGTAGATACCCGACATAAAACAGCTGATCAGAGGGTAAATGATCGGCCATGGCATAATTTCTGGATCCCTTAATTTTGTACGGAGATGTAATAATGGTAATTACTCTTATTATTATTCCTAGTCTTACATTCATATCTTAATTATTTTTGATATTTTCAGAAGACAGCCTTACAAGACATAGATACCTAAGACCTCCATTCGGCCAAGAGAAAACCGGGAATGCTTCAGACATTAACAATTTTTAATTCAAATGCTTCTACTGCAAATATTATTAATAAAACCAATACTTTGAGCGTGTGGAAAACCAAATATTGCAGGTAGAGGAAAACCAAAACTGAGTACATGTGGAAAACCTAATTTTCGGGAAGGAGAAAAACCAATGGTTTTTGCCCTGCATTCTACTGCCAGAGATCCACATAGAAACCTCATTTACCCCTCACTTTATTGTGTCACCCCCGTGTATTTTGAAACGAGAGATGGAAGAACTGTAAGGAGGTAAGGAGGTTTTTTCCCTTCCCCTTGTATGGAGAAACCTAATGAAAATTACATATTTTCCAGAGGAATTTTCCCGCTGGGACAGTCTACATAGGACCCCCTTTTTGGGAGTTTACCCACTCCTATTCCTATTAAAATAAATAATACAGTTTTATTCTAAATGTTATTAATATAATAAGACCAAAATAGCACATTTCCTACTCCCGTGGCATCAACTGATCCCCACACTATGACACTCTCACCGACGTGCTTTACGGTCCAAATTAGAACTGCCCAGCGGGAAAATTCCTCTGGAAAATAAGTAATTTTCATTAGGTTTCTCCATACAAGCGGAAGGGAAAAAACCTCCTTACCCCCTTACATTTCTTACATCTCTCGTTTCAAAATACACGGGGGTGACACAAAAAAGTAAGGGGTAAATGAGGTTTCTATGTGGATCTCTGGCAGTAGAATGCAGGGCAAAAACCATTGGTTTTTCTCCTTCCCGAAAATTAGGTTTTCCAAATGTACTTAGTTTTGGTTTTCCGCTACCTAAAATATTTAATTTTCCACACGCTCCCAGTTTTGGTTTTCCACTGCGTTGCAGTATCCGATTTCCCACAATAAAAATACATATTTTCATGTAATATTAGTACGTGTATTTATTAATAATATTTGCAGTAGAAGCATTTGAATTAAAAATTGTAAATGTCTGAAGCATTCCCGGTTTTCGCTTGGCCGAATGGAAGTCTTAGGTATCCATGTCTTCTAAGGCTGTCTTCTAAAAATATCAAAAATAATTAAGATATGAATGTAAGACTAGGAATAATAATAAGAGTAATTACCATTATTACATCTCCGTACAAAATTAAGGGATCCAGAAATTATGCCATGGCCGATCATTTACCCTCTGATCAGCTGTTTTATGTCGGGTATCTACAACAAAAACTATGAGAAGAAAAAATCAAATATGCCAAATGCAGGCGCAACAGTTCTGGTCCCAAGAAGTCTCAATCGGCCTGGCTGAAATAAATGTAATATTTTAATTACATATGTTAAATAACTAAGTTTATACAACCATTTAATGTACACCGCACACCATTTACCACTGGGGAAGAGTAAAAACATTTCAAGTGACACTGAAATGCAGAATTTTTTGTGTTGAAAATAGCACCTGGAGGTGAATTTATTTATTAATGGCGAAAACTATCTTTGGTACTAACCTCTGTAACGCTGAAATAAAGATTATTAAACGACAACATTTATTTTATCACTCACCTTTTTCTTGTTTTTTAGAATTAACTGAAATTTTTTCACTTTTTTCACGAAAATTTTTACTGATGTGACCGCACATCATATATTTGATAATACCAACATTCCGAGGAAAGATAATAGTTGGTCATAATTTCGTTGCATCTTAAGGTCACACTTTGCCCGCGAATAAATATTTCGTTTAAATAATATTTTTCAGGGACCGTAATCATTAAAGGTTACGTATATTAAAGGTATATTAGGTATTTTTCGCCAATTCAGTGTACTACCAAACGAAGTTTTATTATTTAACAACACTTAGAAAATGGCGAAGGCCACGATCTGACGATCAAATTATTTTATTTCATAAAAACTTTTAAAAATGTTTAAAATCAAAAATTGATTTCTTTGTAAGTTAATGGCAATCCTTATAAATTTGATCGTCTGACCGTGGCTTTACTCTACAATTTTTTTTAATTTCATTATCTTAATTATTATTATGTGTATTATTTGTTGAATATTTATGAATATTTTACGAAATCCATTTTGTAGCTTTAAGGTCGCGTAACATGGATTTGAAATCAAATTGGCACACAATCTCATTCATGCCGTGTGACATCTGAGTTTTGTTTTTGAGTAAAATAAATTAAAATCATCAATAATTATTATGGTTACAATAATTATTATTGAATTTCATTTATTAGATAACAACAATTAATATCTTTTTTACGTTTTTTAAAAATATGTACAATTAAATATAAATGTGAGAACAATATTATAAGTAGCTGATTTTTTTGTTAAAAATATTACAATCGGGATGACACAGAAATCACACAGCGCATAAGTGGCCTGAAATTGATGCTATTCAGAAACCCACCCTATTTAGCGCTCCGAATTTATCTATCCCCTCACCACTGCCTGCTAGAAAAAATAGGATTTCCAGTACACTAAAAACCAACTTCTCACTTTCCCGCTGGGCTTCTACCTGCTAATTACTTTCTCACGAATACTCTTGTATAAAAATGGTGAAAAATAAATTTTTTTACATGCACAGCCAAAATCCATATAAAGTGAGTACCTGATTTATATGAATGTATGTTTTCTTTTTATTAACAACTGTACTGTCCTGACCCGGCAATCCAACAAACATCATTCGCCATACAGCCAAAATCCATATAAAATGAGTACCTGATTTATATGTATGAATGTATGTTTTCTTTTTATTAACAACTGTACTGTCCTGACCCGGCAATCCAACAAACATCATTCGCCATACATTTTTCAGGATAATACGATCTCTAATCCTGACGAAGATCTGACCTGCGTAAACCCAGGAAAAATACTTTCATGAACATGTTTTTCCACACGAGGAAATGTTATTTTCCTCTTCCCATTACTCCATAATAAAATTCAATCCCCTCCAAATAGTTTTAAATTTATATTTCAGAGTATGCGCATTTTGATTCGATTGCATTGTTAAAGATTAAAATTAATTAGGTTAGCGGGAAATGATATTCTGACTGATTCTACATTTTAACCTTTTCTTCATATATGTGAATTTTTTGAAAACATTTTTTTTTCATCACCAGCATAATTAACGCCAGCAATACGAAAAAGCGGCTTATTGCCGGAATAGGAATACTATTAAGTTATTATACCAACATATCAATGTGTTAAATAAGTATGCACACAAGTCATTTTAAATAATTAACTCGAAAGTAATCAGGAAAATATACGACTAAGTGAATATGTATGTATACTTATGTATTTTAGTGGCTTCTATTAGACTACGTTCGAGTATTTGGACGCATACAAATTTGACATTTACATACATATGAATCTATTTGAGTTTGTATATTTTACAAATATTAAACGATACTAACTACCTACATACATATTTGAGTACGTCTAAACTGGAGTATATTTCTATGGCTACAGCATTGGTGCGTAAATGGCACAAAAATTGCAAGGTTCCCAAGACTGAATGTCTTGCGAACTATGGTTTCACAAATTATCTATATTTATACGCGTGTAATGGCACTTGAACTGAAACTTATATGGTTAAATCAAACAGTGACTATCCTAACTGTTTTGTATTTACAAAGCTGATTATATTTAATTATCTCCCTCCCTTCTGTGCTATGGAGAACTGGTACGTCTCGTCAGAATTGTCACTATCCCGTTATTATCCTGGCCATCGGCGCCGCCTTCTTAATCGTCCAGCTCGCGCTGAGATGCCAACTCTACTTCGTCGGAGGAAAAGCCAGAGGGCGATAAGCTTTCCGGAGGATAGAAAAACTGTTGAGGGGGCGTGTGCCCGCAGTCATTGCCATGAACGGTAGACGCTGCTGCAGATGCCATATCCTGCAAATGGTAAACAGCTGCAGCGGCTGCAACTGCCGCCTGGGCATTTGATCCACTGGGGTGTCCCTTTGGACAGGCATCGGCGCATGCACTACCCGAGCCACCACTGACCCCGCCTGTCCGGCACCAAAGCTGTCTCATCTCAGCCCGCCGATTGCGCATCAGGACTTTATATTCGGAAATTCGCATCTTTTTTCCGTCCACGATGCAGGTGCGCTTCGGTCGTGGTCTGTAGCGGTAGTCCGGATGCTGTTCCATGTGAAGTTTCGAGAGCCGTGACTGTTCCTCGTAATATGGCTGCTTGTCGGCGTTAGACATTGCTTTCCAGCGAGCACCCAGAATTTTCGATATATTCGAGTTATGCATGTCCGGACATGCCTTCAAAATCTTTCTTCGCTCATCTTTTGCCCATACCATGAACGCATTCATAGGCCTCTTTATGTGCGGCTTGCTGTGCCCATGCCCGTGTGTATGGCCGTGTCCATGTCCATGACCATTGCCTTGCCTCAGTGGATGTGACGACGGCGACGGAGGTACAGGGCCAATTTGACTTGGGTTTATGGTTTCTGGGTCCAACGCAGCAGATCTTTCTGAATTCGTACCACAACTATTTACTGAGTCCCGACTCATGCGCGTTGCACGTGATCCTCCAGAACCGACGACAGCTGAGTTCCAAACTCTTCCCTGGAAATAAATTACCAAGAAAAAGTCTCATATTAAGACCGAAACCATAATATATTTTATTAAATGCGCTATGAACTTCACCGCGGAAAACTTAAACCCGTTACTCAGCTAAAGGAAGTACGAGGGAAATGGATATACTCAGTCAAACAATTTTTGTTACAAATTTTCTTTCACATTTCGATAAATATTAATAAACAAACTTGTACAAAATTGGAAAAATTGTGGCTGCCAGGCCTTTTTAAATTCCTCTAAGGCGATTGTGAGCGTTAGAGTGGGCGTGGCGCTCGGCTGAAACAATCTTGCGCTGCGTGGAAAGCCCAAGAACATGTGTGTTTAATCCCAATTTTCTAGCTTCTGTAGTTTTCGAGATCACAGCGTTCATACGGACGGACAGACGGACATGGATATATTGACTCGTCTACACACAAACAAATTCGGTTGGTAAAATTGACCAATGAAGATAGTTCAGTAACTATAAATAATAGTACTTTAACAATAAATTTATTATTTATGTGTGTATTTTGTTTTTATACCCGTTACTCGTAGAGTAAAAGGGTATATTGTATTCGTGCAAAAGTATGTAACAGTGAGAAGGAAGCTTTTCCGACCCTATAAAGTATATATATTCTTGATCAGGATCACAAGCCGAGTCGAACTAGCCATGTCCGTCTGTCCGTCTGTCTGTCCGTCCATAAGAACGCAGAGATCTCGGAAACTATAAAAGGGGGTAACGACTTAATTCCTCCGACATAATTCCTCCGTTTTTAAACGACATAATTTCGCGCGATCTTATGACGTTTGAGAACGCCATAAGTCCGCCGAGGAAAAATCGACATAATTTCTCCAGCCGAGAAATTATGTCGCTGCCAAACGACAAAGGATCGCGCGAAATTATGTCGTTTAAAAATGAGTGTACCATACATATATAGCAGAGCATGTAAAAAACAGTTGACTATTTCTAGCTGTCTCAAAATAACTCTCACTTTGGGACCCTTTGAAACTGTTTATTTTGTTTCAGAAGGTTTTCGGTCTTTGCTCAACCAGTAACCGATTTTTTTGTTTCTAAACTGTTTCGGTTGATTAAAGACCGTTTGAACTGAACGGAGAACAAAAACGGTCTTTTGACTTTTTATACCTATGTGTTTAAACTACAGATATGTTCTATACACCAAAAATGTTCTTTGTTTTTTCCTAATATTTTAAACATAATTTAAATTTCAATACTTAATTTTTTAAAATAATTTGTTTTTTTTATTTTTAAAAATCGTAAACAAGGAGTATTTTGGATTTTATAATTGTCTCTTAAGCTTGAAAGCGAAGAACAGAACTTTAGCAGACCAATATTTCCAGTTATACTTTTACCTAATGTAAAATATGAAAAACCGCGAATTCTTCAGAAGATGGAAGAAGAAGATGATTTATTCGTATAACACTATCTCTTAGACGCTTTATCAAACAAAATTAAAAACCGCGAGTTCTTCGGAAGATGAAGGCCATTGTATAATTTACTCGTATAACGCCATCACTTTATCATAAAAGTTGAAAAACCGCGAATTCTTTAGAAGATAATGGTAAGAAGCACAGGTGCTAATAATTACGTTAAGTATTATAATATATTTTTAAATAAATGTACTACATATTGCCTTAAATATTTTAAATGTGCAAGGCAAGGGAAAGGGAGAACTGTCAAAAAAGACCGTTTTTACTGAGAATTTCAAAGTTTTGTTCATTTACTAACAGTTTTTTGGGACCGTTTCGTCCAAACGGTCCCAAAAAACGGGTTTTGAAGGACTGAAAAAATGTATTCACAGTTGAGAACGGTCAACCGAAAACCGAAACAAGATGAAATAAAGGGTTTCGCTCAGACCGAAACAGAATTTTTAAGTTTTTTTCGGTTTCGTTCAAACGAAAAAACGATCAACTGTTTTTTACATGCTCTGATATATAGGTATATATACCTATATATATATATTTACTGCTGTCAAGACTTTTATTTTTTCAAAGATTTTTATATGATTTTCATTCGAATAAAAATCTTTGTCAGACTTTTATTTGGGACTTTTATTTTTTTAAAAGTCATTTATAACAGTTATGAAAGACTTTTTTAAAATATAAGTTAAACGTAACAGTTACTTTTGATTTTTTAAAATAAAAATTATTAATAATAGTTATGACCGATTTTTATTTTTAAAAGTCGCAAAATTAAAGTTTATTCATAAACTGACTATATTAAGAGTTTACAAATGTATCTGTATACTTAGAAATTTCTTGTTACGTTTCCATTATGCTTTATTTCGTCAGGACTTATAAATAAATAACTGTTATTTTCGGTCAATGATACTTATATGTACAATGTACATATGTAAATAAATTTATACATACATATGCCGGCGAAATTAAGTCGTTTTTTCCTCGGCGGACTTATGTCACTTTTAAACGTCATAAGTCCTCCACAAGTTGTTTTTAAACGTCATAATTTCGCGCGAACTTATGTCGTTTGGCAGCGACATAGTTTCTCGGCTGGAGAAATTATGTCGTTTTTTCCTCGGAGGACTTACTTTTAAACGTCATCTTATGACGTTTAGCAGCGACATAATTTCTCCAGAAAAAAACAACATAAGTTCTCGGACCAAATGTACTGGGAGGAATTATGTCGGAGGAATTATGACGCTATGCCCTATAAAAGCTAGAGGATTGGCATTTTTCATGCAGATTCTTGGAGTCCCTACGCAGCGCAAGTTTGTTTCAAAAAGGTGCCACACTCCCTCTAACGCCCACAATCGCCCTAAACCATTTTCTGAAAGGTGTCTGGCGCCCACACCTTTAAAGATTTCGGAAAAGTTAAAAATGCAGTTTTATTCTGTTTATCAATACCTATGGACATATAGAAGAAATTTTTCAAATCGGACCATTCCCTTAAAAGTTATGCGAGATCAAAGTTTTATATCTCCATCTCGCTCGCACTTCCTCTCTTGTTTTTACCTTGAAACTATTTTAAATAGTTGTTTAACTATGAACAATAGTTACCCTAACGTAACTTTTCATACCCGTTACTCGTAGCGTAAAAGGGTATATTGTATTCGTGCAAAAGTATGTAACAGGGAGAAGGAAGCGTTTCCGACCCTATAAAGTATATATATTCTTGATCAGGGTCACTAGCCGAGTCGATCTAGCCATGTCCGTCTGTCCGTCTGTCTGCCTGTCTGTCTGTCTGTCTGTCTGTCTGTCTGTCTGTCTGTCCGTATGTATAAATATGTATATGTATGTATAAATAAACTTGCGCTGCGTAGGAAGCCCAAGAATATGTGTTCCTGGGCTTCCTACGCAGCGCAAGTTTATTTCGACCGAGCGCCACGCCCCCTCTAACGCCCACAATCGCCTTAAACGATTTTAAAAGGTGGCTGACGCCCACACACCACACACACACACCGGAAAACTAAATGCAGTTTTATTGTGTTTATCAATACGTATCGAAATGTAGAAGAAATTTTTCAAATCGGACCATTCATTAAAGAGTTATGCGCGATCAAAGTTTATATATATCCATCTCCCTCGCACTCCTTTGAGTAACGGGTATCTGATAGTCGGGGCACCCGACTATAGCGTTCTCTCTTGTTTTATATAAAAGTATGCAACAGTTATTTTAAAAATCTTCTGCGATGCCTTATATATAATTCCCAACTGGGTCTAGCCCTTCATGAACCAAGCCCAAGTCAGATTTTGAGTCATTAAGACATTACTTTAAATCTTATTTTCTGTCTTAAGTCTTTAATATACTTCCACACTAGCTGGAAGTCAAGTGCAACCCGCACCTTTATAAGGTTTAGAATGAAGTCACATTTGGAAAAGGTAATTGGACAACTACCTTTTTAATATTTTGTTATAAATTACTTTGCTGCAGTGAAATAACTATAAATTGTATATTTACTATAAAAATAGTAAGTTAACTACAATTTATGGTTTGGGCACATTCTACCATTTTTTACAGTTGCATAATTATTATTTTTTATGCATTTACGTCATAATTATACCCGTTACTCGTAGAGTAAAAGGGGTATATTGTATTCCTGCAAAAGTATGTAACAGGGAGAAGGAAGCTTTTCCGACCCTTCAAAGTATATATATTCTTGATCAGGATCACTAGCCATGTCGAACTAGCCATGTCCGTCTGTCCGTCTGTCCGTCCGTATGAACGCTGAGATCTCGGAAACTATAAAAGCTAGAGGATTGGCATTTTGCATGCATATTCTTGGAGTTCCTACTCAGCGCAAGTTTATTTCAAAATGGTGCCACGCCCCCTCTAACGCCCTCAATCGCCCTACACCATTTTTTTAAAGGTGTCTGGCGCCCACACCATTAAAAATTTTGGAAATCTAAAAATGCAGTTTTATTGTGACTATCAATACCTATCGAAATGTAGAAGAAATTTTTCAAATCGGACCATTCGTTAAAAAGTTATGACCGATCAAAGTTTTAATATATCCATCTCCCTCGCACTCCCTTAGCTGAGTAACGGGTATCTGATAGTCGGGGCACCCGACTATAGCGTTCTCTCTTGTTTTACTAATCGATTTGTATACCCTGCAGAGGGTATTATGATTTCAGTCAGAAGTTTGCAACGCAGTGAAGGAGACGTTTCCGGCCCTATAAAGTATATATATTCTTGATCAGCATGACTAGACGAGTCGATCTAGCCATGTCCGTCTGTCTGTCCGTTTCTACGCAAACTAGTCTCTGAGTTTTAAAGCTATCGGGCTCAAACTTTCCCAAAAATTTTCTTTCTATTGCAGGTATATATGTCGGAACCCATAGGAAAAATCTTAAAAAAACGTAAAAAAATTCTAGCTTTGGTGTTTTGTTAAATATTACCTTCTACTTCTGGGAATACTATTTTTAAAATATTTCTGAATTTCGAATACAATTTTTGAAAAATCGGATGACTATATCATATAGCTGCCATAGGAACGGTCGGAAAATTAATTGGAAAGTAATAGGAAAAAAATTATATCCTTGTTGACTTTTATTACATTCTCTTCTTCTCTGGGATATGGCTTTTCTTTAACATTTCAAAATTTCGTATTAAATTAAACAAAATTCGGACGGCTATATTATATAGCTGTCATACGAAGGATCCTAAAATTAATGCCAAAGTAATACGAAAGTAGCAAGTTATTTTAATTTAATGTTTTTGTAACTGAAAAGGAATGATCTGCAAGGGTATATAAGCTACGGCTGGCCGAAGCTAGCTTCCTTTCTTGTTATGTGTGTAGTGATCCTGATCAAGAATAATTTACAGGGTCGGAAACGCTTCCCTCTAGTCGAGTGTCCCGACAATCAGAGATCACAGCGTTCACTCGGACAGACAGACGGACACGGCTAGATCGACTCGGCTAGTAATCCTGATTAAGAACATACAATACAATACAATACTCCACTTAAGCGAGACAAGCATAGGAAAACAGGAAGTGTTGCACTCACATGACTCTTTAAAAGAGGCGACTCTATCTCGGCATAATGTTGTTGCCCTTGATGCCAGCTAAGGGGTGGACTGGACACAACGGGAGTAAGGCTTTCGCTGTGATCCCTTTGGGAAGAGCTGTTCGGCGAAGAACTGGGCGATCCCTTTGGCTTGCTGAGATTCAATGGAGCATCCATTTCCGTGTCTTGAGCTTCAGAGAGGCTCGCCATGCTGTGATTGTCCATCGGAGATGGTGGAAAGTTTTTGGAACATTCAGTTGTGCGACCATGTGGAGATTCCGGAGGTGTGTTGTGGCTATAAGAGAGGATTGCATAAGGTGGGTTTTCGTATACTGGGGACTCTGGCCTTGATAAGCTGGCCCCTCCATTCCCGCCCCTTCTCATCTCTCCGATCTCCATTAGTGGCAGAGTGACGGAGGAGTCTGCGCTCGATAGCTCATTAGCACTGCTCGATGAAGCGAGTACGTTGTTGTTGCTAGAAAAAGTGTTGCTGTTTTGATTGTTATTGGCAGCTGCTACCGCTGCAGCCGCCAGGGCTGCCTGAATGTGCGCAGCCGCCACCGCCGCAGTGGACCACATAGGAGCTAGGGCCATTTTGTGTGCGCTGGATGGCTCATTTTGCGGGTGACTGTGGTGGGCGACAGTTTGGGGACTCCCATGGCCGGGAATGAGCTGCAAAAGCTGTTGAGCAGGCATTGGGGGCTGTAGGAAGGCCGGAAGGAATGGAACCAAGTTTCCGGAAGATACGGAAACTGCCTGCTGGTGGTGGGGGTTCGGTGCCGCAAATCGAGCTGCCCCGAACTGACTGCTAAGTTGATTGTGCAACTCCTGAAGGCAGCTTTCGTGTTGCAGCCTCTGCACGTTTTGAAGGTGTTGTTGCTGTTGGGCACTTGCATCAATGTCGGTCATGCTAACGTAATGGGTCTGAAAAAAACAAAAATTATATTTTTTTGGTAGTATGCACAAACAAATTATACTGACTAAGATTTTAATCCAAAATTCCACTTCTGTCAGCAAAATAAGATTTTTAGAAAGGAAACAAAAATTCATACCATAAGCAGTTACTTTTATATTAAACCAAAAAAAATAATTTTAGTTTATTATGTTCAATTTGTATTTTAATTATAACTCTTGTAGCCAATGATCACGACAATTTTGCTTATAAGTTATATATAACAATAACAACAGATATCTTTGAGAACTTTTATTTAACACTACTTATTTACCTTGATGGATTCATAAAATCATAATTATTTCTCCCTTTAAAAAATCGTAAAATTATTTTGACTATGGAATTGGAAAGATAATGGGTGTCATTTTTCAAATGCTTTGACTGCATAGCAAACAAAGAATTCATTTGCCTGAAATACCTTTAAGGTTGAGGTCCTATTTCGCCGGGGAACTTTTCGGCGAACTCTCAGACTATATTTTTATACCCGTTACTCGTAGAGTAAAAGGGTATATTGTATTCGTGCAAAAGTATGTAACAGGGAGAAGGAAGCTTTTCCGACCCTATAAAGTATATATATTCTTGATCAGGATCACTAGCCGAGTCGAACTAGCCATGTCCGTCTGTCCGTCTGTCCGTCCGTATGAACGCTGAGATCTCGGAAACTATAAAAGCTAGAGGATTGGCATTTTGCATGCATATTCTTGAAGTTCCTACGCAGCGCAAGTTTATTTCAAAATGGTGCCACGCCCCCTCTAACGCCCTCAATCGCCCTTCACAATTTTTTGAAAGGTGTCTGGCGCCCACACCATTAAAGATTTTGGAAAACTAAAAATGCAGTTTTATTGTGACTATCAATACCTATCGAAATGTAGAAGAAATTTTTCAAATCGGACCATTCGTTAAAAAGTTATGCCCGATCAAAGATTTTATATATCTATCTCCTTCGCAATCCCTTAGCTGAGTAACGGGTATCTGATAGTCGGGGCACCCGACTATAGCGTTCTCTCTTGTTATCAAATAAAAACACCTCTTAGCGAGGTAAAAAACTAGTGACGATCGCACCTTCAATATACAAAAGTTCTGATATCAACATTTGTGACGAAAAATTATTACACTCGTCATCAAATACGCTTTCTGAAATTTTCTCATTCGGCCCGCCTTAGCAAACTATTCGTCTTTTTCGTCTTCACTCTTCACAGGTATTTTCTATTGCAGCGTGCCAGTAATGTGTTATATATCAAAATTTAAGGAATCTCAAGGGCTATATAGTTTAAAGTTTTAAAGAAAATCGTTAGAGCCGTTTTTGAAAAAAATAAAAAAAGCTAAAAATAACCTTTAAAAAAAATGGTTTTGTGCATAACTTTTTAGCTATTGCATATACATAAATAGTGTTGAGAAGGCGTTTATTGAACTTCAAAATACCTTTAATATGAGCTAAAGCACAAGTCTGTAGCTTAAGTATATCGCAAGTAATGGGCTTACGAAATTTAGCCATTTATAGCTGTTTTCCCGCTAAACTAGCAAGTTTTTCCAAAAGTGGTAGAACTAATGTTTCTTATATCGAGCTGTTTAACACCATATAAAATTTCCACGATTTTAAACCAACGTTTTGGGACAAACTCACAAACTGACAAACAGAATTAAATTTTCATTTTGGGAAGAAGAAGAAAATCTTATTTTGGCTATAACTTTTGAACGGAGCATCGGATTTTTATAATATGACCCTTCATTCGACGCGTATTTGCAATTGGAACACAACTAAAACAATGCGAGGCGGCATTTATCCCCACCGGCCCCAACAGCTCCAAAATTCGAAATATTCACTTTTTTACTTTCTCTGCTCTCTCTACCAAGCCAATTGATTTTCTTTAAGTCTTGGTATGCAATCCTGTTAGTTTTTGCGATACCTTTCGATTGGTGTATCACTCATTATGATCGGCAGATTTTCAATTCTGCGGCTATATATAGTAGTCGCCTTCGCACACTCACCTTGTGCGCTTCGTCACTACATGGACTGCCGTCCATAGTGATGCTACATAGGGAAAAGGGGGGCTCATATAGTAAAAGGGGCACAATAGTATGTGACCCTAGCGGCCAAACGGCTCGTTTTAATTGCGCGCCGTGTTTACTGGAGGTTATTTAGAACATCTGAGGGCTACATTTAAAATTTGAGCTTTAATTAGGAACCAATTCCCGTCGATGTCAAATTGGTGAAAATGGTTTCAGGGACACTTTATTGGACATTGGTCGGTCGCGAGATTTTTTGAAACATTTATTTTCTGAACTCAAAAATTTCGTTTCAAACGCGTACGTAATTTTCATTGTTTTTTTTGCTCGCCATTCCTGGTGCTATTTTTTAAAAACTCAACACACTCTGTCTGGGGCTGTAATAGTAGATGTAGTAATTCTAAATGAAGCGGTTCAAAACGCGGTCGGGGACGTAAAAAAAACAAATTTACACCGCTGAGTAATATAATATAATAAAATATTCTTTAGATTACATAAAATACAAATTAAATTGACATAAATGCGGTCCTCCGTATCATTTGAATACCCTTGCAGAGGGTATTATGATTTTAGTCAGAAGTTTGCAACGCTATATCATGGGAAAGGGTTAAAAAGGAAAACACAAAATTCTATTCCATTTTAAATCAAAAGATTAGTGGCCAAAGAGTCCAATTAAATTTTATGAAAACAAGAAAGGAAGCTAGCTTCGGCCAGCCGAAGCTTATATACCCTTGCAGATCCTTCCTATTCATTTACAAAAACATTAATTTAAATTAACTTGTTACAACAATCCACATTTTAACTGCTTTCGTATTACTTTGGCATTAATTTTTTGTCCTTCCCATGGCAGCTATATAATATAGCCGTCCGAATTTTTTTAAAATTTAATACGAAATTTTAAAATGTTAAAGAAAAGCCATAGCCCAGAGGAGAAAAGAATGTAATACAAGTCAACAAAGATATAATTTTTTTCCTATTCATTTTCATTTAATTTTTCGACCGTTCCTATGGCAGCTATATGATATAGTCATCCGATTTTTTCAAAATTTTATTCGAAATTCAGAAATATTTAAAAATCAGAATTCCCAAAATAGAAGGTAATATTTCAAAAAACACCAGAATTTTTTTTACGTTTTTTTTTTATCCTTCCTATGGTAGCTATAAGATATAGTCGTCCGGTCCGGTCGGTTCCGACATATATACTACCTGCAATAGAAAGAAGACTTTTGGGAAAGTTTCATCACAATTGCTTCAAAACTGAGAGACTAGCTTGCGTAGAAACAGACAGACAGACGGACGGACATTGCTAGATCGACTCGCCTAGTTGTGATGATCAAGAATATATATACTTTATGGGGTACCCTATGCAAGGGTATAATGATCTCTTTTACTCTATACCGTTAACAGCGAAAGTAAGTTTCGTACTGTTATTATCCCAGTACTGGGGATAGACTAGTTTAAAAAGTATGTTAACATTTTGCAACGTTCCTCGAAGGCTTTGCAATTGACTTCAAAATGATGTAGGAAAAATAGCAAAAAAAACAGCCTTCCGGTGATACCAGTCTCATTCCAATGGCTCTTTATTTATAGATGCTACACTCATAAAAATTTATTTCTCAATTTTAGAAATCTCGCCATTGAATCGGCTTACCCTTGAAAATGGAAAAAAATTTCTTGTAATTAGAAAATTTGCCTTTAAATATAGAAAACCTTTCTTGATGGAAAAAATTCAAGAAATAATTTTTCTTGAAAATAGAAAAATTAAAATCTCATATGTTTGTTTTGCCGTCGCAGCCAAAACATTTTCTACGTATTTAATGGCGAAATCGCCCTTGAATATGTGAAAGAAATGTCCCTTAAATATAGAAAAGTAGCCATTGACTTCCTTCGGCTACCGAATGTTGACGACAGAAAAAAACGAAGTAGGACGAAGGGCCTACTCGGCCCGACTACTACCCGGCTACCGACTTCTCTGATCATCCGAGCGTCAGTTGTGAAAAAAGATTCGTAAGTGATGGACGTGATTTTCAAGCGGATAAAGAGTGAAGCCTTTTCCAATTATTCAAAGGTATGTACATATATAATTTTTTGTATAGCGCGCATACAAATGTATGTATCTAATTAAAGGAAAAATTCGAAATCTCTTAACCAAGTTTAACACAAACTTAGTTGAATTGTTTTCTAGCTAAAAGCTTCGTACATACATACATTTGTACATCTATTTGTAGATGTAGAGTTCTATAATAACTTCGCCTTATTACTTGCATTATATTTATTTTTCAGAGTGAAACACGTCGAAAAAACCTCTAAAGTACCTGCAGTGAGAGCAGTTGCATCTGCCAAATAAATGGTTTGGCGAAGCTGTAATTTTGTTTTAAAACCTTTTAAGGTAAGTATATCAAAAAGAAAAATATGTTGTATTTGTTTGACATAGGCATGTAAATATGTATGCAGGTACGCGATTCACCCGATCTGAAAGCCGATTTTCAACCCTTCTATCTTTTGCTCCTCTCCCTCGCTCTCTTGACCGACGTTTCTCTCTACTACTTCTTCAAACTGTCATGATCTGGCCTGCTTACATTCGGTCTTTTTTCGCTCGTACGTGTCTCTCCCGTGTCTCTCTCTCTCTGAACTTCGATTTTTAACCCCCATCTTCGAGATCTATCTGTTCTATCCTTGCCTCTCTCTCTCGGTCTTTTGACCAACGTGTTTGTATTTTGGCTATTATTAACATTAAATTTCAAAAAATGTTGTGTATCTAAAAATAAATATTTTATATCCCAAATAACTCTTTTTTTTCCAGATGAAGGAATGCGAATATATACTGAGTTTTGTGATCACCTTATGTCATATGAAGTTCAAAAGGCCATGGGGTATACAATAGTTAAATTATGTGAATTAAATACAACACCAATAATAAATCATATGCTAATATGCAAAAATTTGATAATTAAAAATGTTTAAATGTTAAGTGTTATGTGTTTAAAATGTAATTAAATAAAATATGCAATATCAAAAAAAAAAAGCGAAGTTAATTTTTTTTTTATATTTCAGAGTTAATGTATAAACTTCCATTCAAGAAATATTATTTCTTAAATCAAGAAATAAAATTTCTTGACAGGAAATTCTTAGATTTTTTTTTATGAGTGTATGTCTAACCAAACTTAACTTAATCGTAATTTTTGAAATCAATTTAAAAAGGGTATAAAAAAGTCAAAAACAAGAGAGAACGTTATAGTCGGGTGCCCCGACTATCAGGTACCCGTTACTCAAAGGAGTGCGAGGGAGATGGAGATATAACACTTTGATCGCGCATAACTTTTTAATAAATGGTCCGATTTGAAAAATTCTACATTTCGATAGGTATTAATAAACACAATAAAACTGCATTTTTACTTTTCCGAAATTTCGAAAGGTGTGGGCGTCAGCTGAAATAAACTTGAGCTGAGTAGGAAGCCAAAGAATATGTCTGGCTAAACCCAACTTTCTAGCTTTTATAGTTTCCGAGATCTCAGCGTTCATACGGACGGACAGACGGACATGGCTATATCGACTCGGCTTGTGATCCTGATTAAGAATATATATACTTTATAGGGTTGGAAACGCTTCCTTCTCCCTGTTACTTTTGTACAAATACAATATACACTCAGAAAAAAAATCGCCCTTAATTTTAGAAAATCGCCCGTGATTTTAAAACGCCATTGAATTAAGAAAATTTTTCTTGATTCTAGAAATTTTTTCTTAAGTTTATGGAAATTCGCCATTAATTTTTTTTAAAATCGAATAAGAAGAAGAGTCGTTGAATTTTTTCTTGGATTAATGGCGATATTTTCTTGGATTAATGGCGATATTTTCCCTACTGTTTTCTTGAGTTAATGGCGAAATCGCCTTTGATTCTAGAAAAAAAAGACCTATTTTTCAGGAAAGTTGTGTAATTTTTAGGTATTCTTGTATGGTGGCCTAGCTGTTAGAGGCGTCCGGACACTAAACATGTGCACAAAAGTCGCCGCGGAATCCGCGGTTCGACTTCACGCAGGGACGAGTCTAAATTTTTTTTTTTTTTTAATTAGGGTTTTGTTTTGTATAAAATATTATCAGTTTTGGTTTTCTATTCACTGAATTGTTAAAACTATTGTTAACAAGATTTAATTAAAGTAAATGCAATTGGTATACCAATAATTCGACCGGTGTCACTTAATGCATCTTAAGCCATTGCATTGCAAGAAGCACGCGTGGCCGAGTGGTTAAGATGTCTCTCTATGGTGTGAACGGTCTCGGGTTTGAGTTCAGGTCGAGGTAAGAATTTTTCCTTAAGTCTTTTATATGTTTACAAAAAGTTTTTTCTGTACTTAAAATGCATTGTAATTAAAAAACATTTATAATAAATTTGAATTTAAATTAAATAAATACAAATTTACCCCATTTTCACGATTTGATTTGCATTAAAACCGGAAAGAGTTTCTCTTAGTTCACAAACCTAAATGCAAAAGTGATAAAAAAAATCAGTCGGACAAAATTAAAAAAAAAAGTTATAAACAAAAATACTTTTTTTTTCTAATTTCAAGAAAATTGTTCTTAATTTTAGGGTTTTTCGCCGTAAAATTCAGAAAATTGGTATTGATTTTAAGAAAGGCGAAACCGTATATTCAAGAAAATTATTTCTATAATTAATGGCGAGTCGCCGTTGGATGAAAATCATAGGCGATTTTCTTGAATCAATGGCGAATTTCTTGAATCAATGGCGATTTTTTTTATGAGTGTACCCTTTTACTTTACGAGTAACGGGTATAATGATAAGGAAAAAAAAGTTGCTTGTTTTTTAATTAGTAAGAAAAATTACTTAAAACAAATAAAAATTGCTATATTTATGGCTAATACGATTTTCAAACAAAAACTTGCTAATTTTTCTGAAAGTGTCTAGAAATATATTTGTCTATAGACACTTAATGGATAAACTGGTAGCACTGTCACTGAAGGACATTCTATAAGGATGAATCCATGATTTCCGAAATCGGTTGATCAGAACTTGAGTTAATTTAATTTTATTGTTTTACTATCCTAGCACAACAAGCGTGAAACTTATTTTTACTGCGCTAGCCACTTTGAAAAATCTTACATTAATTACATTACATTACATCTTACATTAATTACATTAAACAAAATCTATTACAAAAACAGTTACAAGTTAATATTTTATTATGCCTTTTACTATTATATTTTATTTTATTTTATTTTATTTTACTACTTTTGTTTTATGTGAGTGTGTTAAAGTGTTGTTTAAGTTTAACACTAAATTTTAGTGTGCCAGTGATGGTTTTTAAGGAATGCGGCAAAGAGTTCCAAATTTGTATGGCATATACAAGAAATTGTTTCTTCGAGCTTGCAAGTTTTGTCCTAATGCTAATGTAAATCGAATCATGTCAAACAAGTAATCTGGTTGCCTGGAATTAATAATTTTATGAAGAAGAACTAATATTTTTAGGTCAATCCAGCTGTCAACATTCAAGTCGAAGATTTTTTTTGCGCTTTCAGTAACATGGTCATTCCTACCCAATTGGTAGATGTATCTGGCTATATAATTAAATGTCATTTTTATTTTATGTCGACTTGCTACATCACAGGTACCAAAAACTTCAACTCCATAGAAAAGAGTCGGTATAACTAAAGTTTTAGCGAGTAATAACCGGATAGGAATAGGCAAAAAAGTTTGTGTCGCATGTAATTGTCGCAACAGTCCATATGTTTTTCCTGTGGCTGCTCTGACATGATCATTCCATGACAGGGTTTTGTTGAACAATATGCCCAGGTTATTTGCTTTCTCAACAAAGTCCAATTCTACGTCCCCTATTCTAAGCTTTTGAAAATCATTTGTGTTTATATTTTTCTTGTAGATGACCAAGCACTTTGATTTCTTAGGATTTAAGCTCAAACCATTCTTTGTAGCCCAGTTATCAACGTTAAACAAACAAGTATTAGACAAATTTATACATTCATTAACTAAACTCAACGGTCGACTAACATATAATTGAACATCATCCGCATACATATGTACGTTACACATAGACAATTCATTAGACAGATCATTAATATACATTGAAAACAATAATGGCCCTAATACCGATCCCTGAGGAACACCACGATAGGTTGATTCAAAATTTGATGTATTTTCTTTTATAACAACAGCTTGCTTTCTATTTGTGATATAGGATGACATTATTTTTACTGATGTGTCAGAAAATGTAAATAATTTCTTTAGCTTTAGTATTAATATTTTGTGGTTCACTGTATCAAATGCCTTACTAAAGTCCAGCAATGTTAAAAAAGTTATTTTGCTTTCATCAGTTAGAAAATAAAAAAATTTTAAGTTCCCTTTTTTTAATCAGGGAGATGTACCGTACCGGAAAATCAAGGTCCCCTTAAGTGCATATTTCATTTTTTTTTGTAAACTGGTGTAATTAAAATGTTAACAGTTAATTTTACAGTCAGAAAAAATGTTATTAATTTGTTCCCAAAACTACACATTTTCTGTAAGTTGGGACACTTTGAACCTGTAAGTTGAGACACCCGTTTTGCATACAAAAAGTCCACAGCCCGACATAAAATGTGCTTGTTCAAAAAGCCTTTTGGTTTTAATTGTTATTTGGTCTAAGTCATTTAAAACAAGAAAGGAAGCTATATTTCAATGTTAGAATTTTGTAACGCATTATAAAGAAGGAAATCTCTTATTTAGCATAGAGAGGCAAGTCAATCCAGCTATGTACGTCCATTTTTACGCAAACTTGAATTTCAGCTTTAAAGCTAAGTGCATGAAATTTGAAGCTCTACTTATTCAAAATTTGACAAGAATTTGTCTATTGTCTACTCATTAAACAAACAAAATTGGTTTTATTGCTATACAAATCCAATAACATATCCTCAGTAGATTTCAAAGAAAACAAGAAAGGAAGCTAGCTTCGGCCAGCCGAAGCTTATATACCCTTGCAGATCATTTCTATTCATTTACAAAAACATTAAATTTAAATTCATTTGCGTATATGTTACAACAAACCAAATTTTAGCTGTTTTCGTATTACTTTGGCATTAATTTTTTGATCCTTCCTATGGCAGCTATTTAATATAGCCGTCCGAATTTTTTTAAATTTAATACGAAATTTTAAAATGTTAAAGAAAAGCAATAGCCCAGTGGAGAAGAGAATGTAATAGAAGTCAACAAAGATATAATTTTTTATACCCTTGCAGAGGGTATTATGATTTCAGTCAGAAGTTTGCAACGCAGTGAAGGAGACGTTTCCGACCCCATAAAGTATATATATTCTTGATCAGGATGACAAGGCGAGTCGATCTAGCCATGTCCGTCTGTCCGTCCGTCTGTCCGTCCGTTTCTACGCAAACTAGTCCCTCAGTTTTGAAGCTATCGGGCTCAAACTTTCCCAAAAGTCTTCTTTCTATTGCAGGTAGTATATATATCGGAACCGACCGGATCGGGCCACTATATCTTATAGCTCCCATAGGAAGGATCGAAAAAAAAAAACGTAAAAAAATTCTAGCTTTGGTGTTTTTTGAAATATAACCTTCTACTTTTGGGAATACTATTTTTATAATATTTCTGAATTTCGAATAAAACTTCTTAAAAATCGGTTGACTATATCATATAGCTGCCATAGGAACGGTCGAAAAATTAGATGAAAATTAATAGGAAAAAAATTATATCTTTGTTGACTTATATTACATTCGCTTCTCCTCTAGGCTAAGGCTTTTCTTTAACATTTTAAAATTTCGTATAAAATTTAGAAAAAATTCGGACGGCTATATTATATAGCTGCCATAGGAAGGATCAGAAATTAATGCCAAAATAATACGAAAACAGCTAAAATTTGGTTTGTTGTAACATATTTGCAAGTTAATTTAAATTTAAATTTAAATAGGAGTGATCTGCAAGGGTATATAAGCTTCGGCTGGCCGAAGCTAGCTTCCTTTCTTGTTTCCTTTTAATTTTCATTTAATTTTTCGACCGTTCCTAGTGATCCGATTTTATAAAAATTTAATTCGAATTTCAGAAATATTTAAAAAATATTATTCCGAAAAGTAGAAGGTAATATTTCAAAAAACACCAAAACTAGAATTTTTTTTACGTTTTTTTCCGTTTTTCTTTTCGATCCTTCATATGGGAGCTATAAGATATAGTTGTCCGATCCGGTCGGTTCCGACTTATGTACTACCTGCAATAAAAAGAAGAATTTTGAGAAAGTTTGAGCCCGATAGCTTTAAAACTGAGAGACAAGTTTGCGTAGAAACAGACGGACAGACGGACGGACAGACGGACATGGCTAGATCGACTCGTCTTGTCATGCTGATCAAGAATATATATACTTTATGCGGTCGGAAACGTCTCCTTCACTGCGTTGCAAACTTCTGACTGAAATCATAATACCCTCTGCAAGGGTATAATAAAAATGGTTTCCATTTCAGATGTGTTTGTTAACCCTTTCAGAGGGTGTAAAGTATAAAAGTATATAGCTTTTCCAAAAGTTTTCTTATTTGTATTAATATAAGTGATGGAACCAAAGTGGAAATTAAAGTGGTAGTAAGTAGGAACTAACTTATGATCTGACCATCAAAGCAGATATTCAATTCGCCATGCGCGGATCCACGGGCGGTGATATGGGGGATATATCTCCACCCACTCGGGTGAAAAATGAAAGGAATTTCGGTATTCAAAAAGTATGCAACAACAAAATTGTTCCGATATCACCCCCCACAACCAAATCCTAGATCCGCCACTGGTAGTCGCCATTGTACACTCTCCTGGTGCCCTTTTATAAATATAAATCATGGAACCATATATTACATTGAAGTGGTATTTATTTAGTTCAATAGTTATATTTAAAACAAAAAAGAAAGCTAGCTTCGGTTAACCGCTTATATACCCTTGCAGATCATTCCTATTCATTTACAAAAACATTAAATTTAAATGAACTTGCGTATAGGTTACAACAATCCAAATTTTATCT
Organism: Drosophila pseudotakahashii; assembly: GCA_035046095.1. Lineage (NCBI taxonomy): Eukaryota > Metazoa > Arthropoda > Insecta > Diptera > Drosophilidae > Drosophila > Drosophila pseudotakahashii. The sequence goes on from JAWNOE010000254.1 coordinate 2,173,060, forward strand.
GCTTTCGTATTACTTTGGCATTAATTTTTTGATCCTTCCTATGGCAGCTATATAATATAGCCGTTTGATTTTTGTTAAATTTTGTTCGAAATTTTGAAATGTTAAAGAAAAGCCATATCCCAGAGAAGAAAAGAATGTAATAAAAATCAACAAAGATATAATTTTTTTCCTATTAATTTCCATCTAATTTTCCGACCGTTCCTATGGCAGCTATATGATATAGTCATTCGATTTTTAAAAAATTTTATTAGAAATTCAGAAATGTTTAAAAAATAGTATTCTCAAAAGTAGAAGGTAATATTTAAAAAAACACCAAAGCTAGAATTTTTTACGTTTCTTTTTTCTATCCTTCCTATGGGAGCTATAAGATATAGTTGTCCGATCCGGTCGGTTCCGACATATATACTACCTGCAATAGAAAGAAGTCTTTGTGGAAAGTTTAGGCGCGATAGCTTTAAAACTGATAGACTAGTTTGCGTAGAAACAGACGGACAGACGGACGGACAGACGGACATGGCTAGATCGACTCATCTTGTTATGCTGATTAAGAATATATATACTTTATGGGGTCGGAAACGTCTCCTTCACTGCGTTGCAAACTTCTGACTGAAATCATAATACCCTCTGCAAGGGAATAAAAAGTCTAATACAATGGACCCCCAATAGCTCAGAATTTTTAAATTTGCTATTTTTTTCCTATTTTTTTTTACCGCTGTTTCTCCCAAACTAATTGTTATAGTCTTGGTGCGCTTCGTCCGTACGTCCACAGTGATATACAATATACAATACAAAATGTCAGCACAGCTCTAATTTTGCAAATGATCTTATTTTTACTTTCACTCGATTTTTTTCGGAATCCATCGACTTATGGTTAGTATTAAAATTTCAAGAGAATAATATTACCTTTTGATTACGGATGTCGAAATATTTAAAAATATCGTATCGATGATATTTTTTATTTAAAAGAAAATTAAAATGTTATTTGATATTTTAGAAAAAAAATATCTATGTATCAGATATTTTTGATATATATATTTATACCCGTTACTCGTAGAGTAAAAGGGTATATTGTATTCGTGCAAAAATATGTAACAGGGAGAAGGAAGCTTTTCCGACCCTATAAAGTATATATATTCTTGATCAGGATCACTAGCCGAGTCGAACTAGCCATGTCCGTCTGTCCGTCTGTCCGTCCGTATGAACGCTGAGATCTCGGAAACTATAAAAGCTAGAGGATTGGCATTTTGCATGCATATTCTTGGAGTTCCTACGCAGCGCAAGTTTATTTCAAAATGGTGCCACGGCCCCTCTAACGCCCTCAATCGCCCTAAACCATTTTTTGAAAGGTGTCTGGCGCCCACACCATTAAAGATTTTGGTAAAGTAATAATGCAGTTTTATTGTGATTATCAATACCTATCGAAATGTAGAAGAAATTTTTCAAATCGGACCATTCGTTAAAAAGTTATGTCCGATCAAAGATTTTATATATCTATCTCCCTCGCACTCCCTTAGCTGAGTAACGGGTATCTGATAGTCGGGGCACCCGACTATAGCGTTCTCTCTTGTTTTTTTTAATTTTAAGTTTTATAAGCAATAACCACTAAACATTACCCCCCTTACGATCTTAAATTATGTCTTTATAATTTTTAGTTTATATTTATTAATAAATGAAAGAAAACAATATTTATTTTTGCTTTTATTTATAATATTTAAATAAAGAACAAGATTTAGGTTTCAATTGTGCTTAACAAATAAAGAAAACATTCATTTCAGTTTGATTTTAAGCTTTAAGAGTATCTTAAATACAAGATAACAAAAACATGTGCTTAAATATATAAAGCTTACTTTCATTACAGTTTCAGTTTCATTTTTTGAGCCGAACTAAGGCTTGAGATATTAAAGATGGGTATTTCTTAACTGCGCTTATGAAAAAATAGATTTTCTTCAAACTCGGGTATCTCATAGAGTTTGCCTTGCATCATCTGGGATTTTTTTGAAATTTTGTTTGTGTCCCTTTAGGGGCGCTATGAATTTTTTAAGTTAAGAACTTTAAAAATGTCGTTAAACTTCAAATTACTATATCTCGGGAACGTCTTAGTGGAACAACGTACGTTTGTAAATGTGTACTAGGGGCACTAAAAAAATATTTCCCGCAATTTTTTGTTGGTCAAAAAGTATGAATTTTGATTATTTGAAATTTCTTATCACGATTTTGAAAGTCTTCTTCATCCTATAAAATAAACTCAACTATCCAAGATTGTCCATCTCATAACCAACTAAATTTACCCGAAGAAACATTTTTGTTCCCTTTCATCCTTCCCAAGATATCTAATTCTTTATGCTAATTTAAATTATTATTAATTCTTACATGTTTAAGCTGAAAATTTGCACAACTCAATTACTCACTGATATTATGCACATATATTAATGTCATAATTTTACCACTGTATCTTCAAATAGCTGCCAAATTAATCGATGGATTTTTTTATTTTGTATGGTTTTATCACATAAGTTACACTTTGCTGAACCACTTTCACGTGGCGAAAAATATATTTTGGCGGCGCTCATCTTTCACATTTGTCTTGTTCCTATGAAAAGTGTGAGCGCTTAAAAATTTAAAAAAAAGTACAAAAAAATATCGATGATAACTGATAATTATCTAAAAAAAATATCACGATAAAAATATTTATTTTTTCGCAAAAAATATCGATTGATTGATATTTTGATATATTTTCGACATCCCTACTTTTGATCGGTGTATTTCTTGTTTCGATCGAACTATCGTAGCAGATTATAAATTCTGCGGCTGTGCGATTCGTCACTACGTGGACTGCCGTTCACAGTGATAGAAAGAAGACGGACAAGGCTAGATCAAAAGCTAACTAGCTTTATTATTATTTTTTGTTGGGTTTTTTACTCGAACGATTTAAATGATCAATTATTCATTATTATTATTATCTCAGTACAACACTTGCACCCACATTTTCGCCCTGTTGAACGCGTGTATCACATTAACTGTTTTCTTCAGAAGCAACTACTGAAGCAACAACAGAAAGACAAAAAATAAAGTGTATATCGAATATGTATGAGCGAAACCTAACTGTCAATTGAAAATTAATCTTTTAGACGTGCTTTTACACGGTTTTAGCGTCGGTGTATTTTAACCTCGCTGATAAATCCATCCATCCAGAATCAGTTGATTTACTTTTTTGATCATGACTAACATCCGCTCCGCCATGTCCTATTTCTACCCTCAAAACCGGCCGGATCTTATAACTCCCATAGGAAGCCTCGGTGTTTTTTGAAATATTACCATTTACTCTTGGGAATATTAGTTTCTGAATTTCGAATTAAATTTTGAAGAAATCGGATCACTATATCAAATAGCTGTCATAGGAACGGTAGAAAAATTAAATGGCAATTAATAGGAAAAAAATTAGGCATATAGCTTTTTTTTAACATTTCAAAATATCGAATTAAATTTAACAAAATTCGGACGGCTATTTTATATAGCTGCCATAGGAAGGATCAATAAATAAATGCCAAAATAATACGAACGCAGCTAAAATGTAGATTCTTGTAACATGTACGCAAGTAAATATATATTTATTGTTTTTGTAAGTTAATAGGAATGATCTGCAAGGGTATATAAGCTTCGGCTGGCCGAAGCTAGCTTTCTTTCTTGTTTTTAAACGATTTTCAGATAGTTATAAAATAGCACCGTAACACATATCGAAAGATTTATAGCACAGTATAGTCCGTTTTTTCACTTGTATCCTGAGAATGATTATTTTGTGGGCCATCTGCTCCACTCACTTATGCCGCACAGAGTTGTACTTATATTCACAAATGTTCTAGTGTAAAGTCTTTCCCGCTTTGCACTCCCACACTAGCTATGGATCTTGGTAAATACAGCAGGTGGCTCACCTCGCGCATCGTCAAGAGTTGTGCCATTACAGCAAGTCAATCCTGTCGAGCAGTTGAAAATTTAAATGGGGAGGGATGGCCCGAAAGGTCTGCGCCTGATTGGCCAGGGCAATGCGACACAATAGCAAATCGCAGCGTGACGCGTATCCGTATCGGTATCAGTACCCGTAAACGTCACTGCCAAGCGCCAGTGTTCCTCCACCTCCACCTCCACCTTCACCGACCAGGTTGGCTGCTTTGCTCAGAACTCGGTGCTCAGTGCTCGCCGCTCTCAGAGGCAGCATTCGGCACACATTGGCCATCCATTCGGGCAGGGTATCCAAATCCAAACGACCGTTCTGCTCTGCCCCTCGGGACTACGAGTCCACTTGCCGTACTCTGTGCACTTACGCTGGCCCTCGTCGTCGCCGCCTTGGCATCTACTCATCTACTGCTCCTGTCGAGCCATCGCGGAAAACTGTCGAGCCACTGCGGGAAACTGACGATGGAGCATCGAAAAACTGGCTACGCTGAAGCACCCGACTACTTCTGCGCTGCGGCGGAGCTGAACAATGGACTGTTCGAGACGCCCAGAGCGCAGCAGCGGCGCACAGTGGGCCGGAATGCCTCAGCAGCGGAGACGGTCTTCGGTTTGAAAAACATAAATTGCGAGGCTGGGCCTCTTTTGCATATCTTAAAGTATTAATCGCTCTATATACAGTGCATTATTTAATAATAATCATACAAAATCTTCGCAACTTGGACCCTAGAGCAAGGCTCACTTACTTATTTTTTTGAGAGGACTATTTGTTCTAACGTTTGCTCGGTACAAGGTTTGTCGATCAGCAAGAAATTAAATAATAATTAAAGAAAGTTAAAAACATAGGCTGGCTCGTTCACCTTTTCCACTGTGCAGCTCACATTTTACTCTCTTTGCGCTCTTCGCTTCTCTTCCTGCTACTCTTTGCTTTGCCAACCGACGCAGGGCAGGGCGGCTCTCTCCTTTCCACCACCTCTCCCACCCTTTGGGGTCACGAAACAGCTCGCCGAGTGGTTGGTTGGGGATCGCCGTAAATGTGTGTGGGCGTGGATTCAATTGTTTTGCACATACATATTGTTGCACGAATTACGAGAATTGTCTCTCTCGCTCCTTGTGTTTCGACCAATGTTTTCCCATCTCTCTCTCATTTGGGGAAGACCAGGCCCCCAGACCCCGGACCCCCGGACCCACGGACCCCCTTCCCGTAGATCTGTCTCTGTCCCGCCCGTGTACGTCGTTCGTTGCCGAGAGAATACATGAATGCCGAGAAACAAAAACCTTTTTGTTTCTGCTCGACTCCAAAATCGATAGAAAGAAAGCCAAGGAAAGGGCATTGTCCAACATAACCGTACATATGTACAGTGAGGCTCCGCCCCTTTTCGTGCAGCGACGTCGCAAGTAGTGGTGGTTACTGCTCCGCTTGTCTCAGCCAATTGTCTCGTCAATTATTTGCTATTGTATTGCAGCATTGCGATTCGGTTGGCGGACGGATAGCGGAAAACCGGTAACGAAAGTACATTTAAAAGAAGCACATGCCTATGTGGACATGCCTTTGCAACATACATATGTACATGTGAGTGTGTACGTTGTCCTTCGGCTTTTCAAACCGTTTCCACTATTTCGACCATGTACGCATGGGCGTAGCCCGGAATCGAGCTGGTGGTGGCTCAAACACACTTTGTAAGACAATTTAATGCACAAAACCCACATTGTTGACACCCAACACACATAACGTACATATGTACATATATTAAACGTGTGGAAGAATTAAAAACATCGCTTTTCTGAATATGAATGTGTAAGAACATGAGAGATTATTTAGCTGCCCAAGAATTGATTTCTGAAATGGGGTGAGTAATTGTCTGCCCTGGCTATATGCTGTTGCATAATCGCCGACAAAATCACGAAATTGATCTGGGAAACTTACTCGTCCATTACAAGAAAAAAGGGGAAGATTAAGGAATAAAGGGAAAGTACAACAAATATATATTAATTAAAATATATATTTATCCCATATTTACTATTTTACATGTTTTTTATTTTAAGAATTTAAGTACGACTTTAGGACTACTTATTGCACTACAGTCCTGCCAGAAGTCCGCATAAAAAGGACATACCAGACAATAAAACAAGAAAGTAGGTTAAATTATACAATTAAAAATTTGTAATAGCTTTCTTTCTTGTTACCTATAAGTTAAATTTGTTAATTATTAAATTTAAACAGATTGAATTTTTAAATTATACTGATGAAAGAGTATATATATTTCTTGATCAGGATCACTCGCCTAGTCGATATAGTCTGTCTGTCTGTCCGTATGAACGCTGAGATACATGCCTTTGTCCATCTCTCTCGCACCTTCATTACCTGAGTAACGGGTATTTTAGTATATATATACCCTATATATTTTACTATAGCGTTTTCTCCTGTTTTATTCTTGGTCAATGCTATTCTTGAACGATACAGATAATGTATGTATATGCCAAAAAATTTGTTATATTTTCAGGTTTCTATTAATCCAGAGCTTGGCTATTCTTTAACATTTCAAAATTTCAAATCAAATTTGAAAAATTTGGGTGGCTATATTATATAGCTGCTATAGAAAGGATCAAAACACAAATGCCAAAGTAATACGAAAGCAGTTAAAATTTGGGTTGTTATAACATATACGCAAGTTCATTTAAATTAATGTTTTTGTTAATGAATAGGAATGATCTCCTTTCTTGTACACACAAAAAAAAAACTTGGTAAAATCAACTGTTATAATTGTCAATCAGTCCCCAACCACAAAAAATAGTCAATTCTACTAAGTAAATAGTTACTTTCACAACAACAAATACACACAATTAGCAAAGACACACACCTATATCCATGACAAAATTGACATTTTTTTGTGGTTGGGGTCTTTTTGACAATTTTTTTTTTGTGTGTATTATCCATTATTTTTACACAAGTACCTACAACAGATTTGTATACATAGGCTAGGGTGATGAGAGCCTAGCAAAATATTTTAAAAATTTGTAAAATGTTGATGAAACTGCCTAAACTTTTACACTTTTACACCGCCAGTTTGGCGGGAAATCATAAAAAACGGGTCGGTTTTGAAGGCTTATAGTTTCTAAACGACTTAAGCTACCGTTGCGTTTTCGCGTTGCCTTTGTAAAAATTGGCTAAATGCAATAGTTTTAAATTTATTGCTAAAAGTTGTTATACCCGTTACTCGTAGAGTAAAAGGGTATATTGTATTCGTGCAAAAGTATGTAACAGGGAGAAGGAAGCTTTTCCGACCCTATAAAGTATATATATTCTTGATCAGGATCACTAGCCGAGTCGAACTAGCCATGTCCGTCTGTCCGTCTGTCCGCTTGTCCGTCCGTATGAACGCTGAGATCTCGGAAACTATAAAAGCTAGAGGATTGGCATTTTGCATGCATATTCTTGGAGTTCCTACGCAGCGCAAGTTTATTTCAAAATGGTGCCACGCCCCCTCTAACGCCCTCAATCGCCCTACACCATTTTTTGAAAGGTGTCTGGCGCCCACACCATTAAAGATTTTGGAAAACTAAAAATGCAGTTTTATTGTGACTATCAATACCTATCGAAATGTAGAAGAAATTTTTCAAATCGGACCATTCGTTAAAAAGTTATGCCTGATTAAAGATTTTATATATCTATCTCCCTCGCACTCCCTTAGCTGAGTAACGGGTATCTGATAGTCGGGGCACCCGACTATAGCGTTCTCTCTTGTTTTTTTTTTAATTACTATTTGGCTATTCTTTCAAAAACGGCTAGAACGATTTCTTTTTTAATTTGAAACTATATAGCCCTTGGGATAAAAATTCGCGTTTGAATGTTTCAATGTAGTATAGGAACACTTCATGGTTATTTGAAGCCCAAAAACCAACGAGATGAGAACAAATTCTTATTAGACATACAAGTTTGACATCGACTAATAATTTTTATACCCTTGCAGAGGGTATTATGATTTCAGTCAGAAGTTTGCAACGCAGTGAAGGAGATGTTTCCGACCCCATAGAGAACATAGAAATTCGAACTTCGGTGTTTTTTGAAATATTACCTTCTACTTTTGGAAATATTATTATTTAAATACTTTTAAATTTCGAATTAAATTATAATTGCATAATGATTGCATGACTATATCATACACTCAAAACAAAATTAACCCTAAAGTCAAGGAAATCGCCCTATTTTTGTCTTCAAGACAAGCTCGCCCTAAAATTAAGGGCAACATTTTCCTATATTTTAGAAGCCATTTTTCTAAATTTTAGGGTAATTTTTCTAAATTTAAGGGTAAACATTTCTAAAAAGTAGAAAGTTTTACTAAAAGATAGAAATTGAAAACAAAACAAAAAACATGTTCAATCATGATTTATTTTTGTATATACATACGTTTATGTTATGGATACTCTTATGTACATACATACATACACATATGCATCCGTACATATGTATGTTCTGAATGTTAAGGTTATATAAATGTAGCAATTATGCCTGGATTTCTTATTTAACAAAGTCAAATATCGTTGCAAATGTATACTGCAGGACTGCGGGGTATTGGAAAAGTAGAAAATTGTGATTAGTTAATATTTTATCTTTATGAAAAAAACTTACATTTTTACTTGTCCGTCGGTGAGAATTGAACCCGGGTCTCCCGCGCGAGGAGCGAACGGCCTACGTACTGAGCCATTGAAGCACTTAATTTGGATGTGGCAAACCCAGCATTGTATGTAAAGGATGAAGCGGACAACACATTTGAAGTCTAATTGTATAATTATGACCATTTGTGGTTTTACTTATGTACATTAGGGTGGACTTCTTTAAGGTCAACTGAGCTCAGCATCTTAAATGGTAGGTTTTTGTGTCCAAAAAATGTCTGCGAAAACCGAAAAATTTTATTTCATCGTTTAGGCGGTGCGCAATGGCCCTAAAGTTTCGCTAAAAACAACGTGTAAATTTAGGAATTTACTCCATTCCATTTGTTGTCAGATTTCAAACGATTTTGAAATAAATTATGGCTAACAGAAGCATTTTTCTAATCGGCAAGCTTAGCCCACAGTCTGGCAATGTAACGACCTTCCCCAGCAAGAGGTCCGTGCTGTCTGCATTGTTTTATGTACATTGTACATACATATATACATACATACATATTTATGCTAACGCAATATATATTATGTGTAGTATATAGTATATATATCTTTCATACAAAATTAAACAAAAAAACTTGAATAATAATTTTGGTTTACCGTTTGTCATCAATAAAAAAATTTAAAAAAAAAGAACAAAAAATAAAAAATAAAAAAAATTAAAAAAAATGTTGGCGCTGGGACTCGAACCGGCGTGGTTCCGATTTCTAACCAAACGCTTTAACTATCTGCGCCACGGGTACAGCCGCCCGACCGCTGACAAGTTCTGACATTGAATATTTTGGTGCGTCAGAGCATGTGAAAACAAATATTTCTATTTTTTAGAAAAACTTTCTACTTTTTAGAAAACATTTCTATTATTTAGGGTTAGTTTCATTTTAGGGTTAGGGCACTCATTTTTAGAAAAGGTGTTGCCAAAATATTTTATTATTTTGATTAGCCTTTCTATTTTCTAGAAAATAATTTCTAATTTTAAGGGCATTTTTTCTTGGTTTTAGGGTGATTTTAGTTCATGGTAACCATTTCCTAAATTCAAGAAAAACTTCCTAGATTTAAGAAAAACTTTCTAGATTTTAGAAAAATTTCCTTAGATTTAGAAATATTTTTCTTGTATTTAGAAAAAAGAAATTTTAATGGCGATTTTCTAAAATTTAGGGTAAAATTTATTTTGAGTGTATAGCTTCCATAGGAACGGTCGGAAAATTAAATGGAAATTAATAGGAAACAAGAGAGAACGCTATAGTCGGGTGGCCCGACAATCAGGTACCCGTTAATCTGTTAAAGGGAGTGCGAGGGACATGGAGATACACCCAGAAAAAAAAGACCGAAAAAATCTAAGACCGAATTTCTTACATTACTACCGTTTTGTTCTTATTTTTTTTTAAGACCATGTTCTTATATTGATACCATTCGGTATTAATTTAAGACCAGTAACTTTAGATATAAGTTGAAGTTATGCACTCGCGCGAGAAATGGTGCGATGGCCCAGTTGGTAAGGCGTCTGCCTCTGATGCGAGAGGACCCCGGTTCAAAAACCGGATAAATCACGGTAAGTAAAAAGTTTTTAAAATACATATTTAACATTTCCTTAATAACTTTAAGATCGAAAATGTATTAATAGTTAAGTTGTTAGATTACTAATTACACAAAAAAAAAAAAAAAATAAGTTGTGTCGTGAGCGGGATTTGAACCTCGTACTCCCGAAAACAAAATAATACCAGAACCTATCACCTTGGCCCCTGAGCCATTCCCTTATTATTTTCCTCCATGGCAGAATGCCTATAGGAGTATTCAAACAAATGTATTTTTGGACTAAAAATAAATATAAATTTAAGTACGTTTCGTGCTTAGAGTAAGAACAGCGGTCTTAAAAATCCGTTCTTAAACTGATACCATAAATTCTTATAATGATACCCAACGGTATAAAACTATTTTTCAGACTCAAACAGACACGTTTTCAGACCCAATCAGACCAATTTTTTCCCTGAGTGTATAAAATGTAATCACGCATACATTTCCATAGGTATTGATAAACACAATAAAACTGCATTTTTACGAAATCTTTAAAGTTGTGGGCGCCAGACACCTTTCAATAAATTGTGTAGGGCGATTGAGGGCGTTAGAGGGGGCGTGGCACCTTTTTGAAACAAACTTGCGCTGCGTAGGAAGAATCTGCATGCAAAATGCCAATCCTCTAGCTTTTTTAGTTTCCGAGATCTCAGCGTTCATACAGACGGACAGACAGACGGACAGACGGACATGGCTAGTTCGACTCGGCTAGTGATCCTGATCAAGAATATATATACTTTATGGGGTCCTTCTCCCTGTTACATACTTTTGCACGAATACAATATACCCTTTTACTCTACGAGTAACGGGTATAAAAAGTCGGGTTTGAGTGTATGGTGATGTCAACCTGAAAAGCCGATTGACGCTTAAGAATTATCTACTTTTGGCGTTCTATTGCCTTTTAAATAGTGTAAGTTACAAGTTTATTGGTCTAATTGTTTTTGAGATCTGTTAGCTTTTATAAAAGAAGGGCCGAAAATCTGGATTTTTGCGAATATCTTCAGAACGGTTCTTTGGGAATTTTTTTAATTTGTTCAGCGTGATCAGCAACTCAAAACTAATCAAAAAAAATTGGTCTCAATGTTTATCTTTTTTTGCTGTAAACTAGTGTTATTGCTTCGTTGGTTTTTATTGTACTCTCTTCTACTCTGGGATATGCCTTTTATTTAACAGGGGAAAGTGGGACAAGGACAGTGAGAAAAGACATAGCAGCTATAAAAGACTGGTTTCATTGGAAAGGCTGTTCTTTTGGCTATAACTTGTTCCCACACCATTTTGAAGTCAATTGCGAAGCCTTCAATGAACGTTGCAAAATGTCAATATTTTTTTTTAAATACCCTTGTTCCAGTACTGGGCTAATAATATACTTTCGAAAACCTACCACAAGTAGAAACCATCCGTATCAAACAAGACCAAAGTAAGCGCAACAAAGTTATAACTTTTGTGTTTTTTTGGTATACTACCTTCTACTCTTGTGGATATGTTTTAATTGTAGCTTTGTTGATTATACCCGTAAAAAGGTATATTGTGTTCGTGCAAAAGTATGTAACAGGGAGACGAAATTGTTTCCGACCCTATAAAGTATATATATGTATTCTTGATCAGGGTCACTAGCCGAGTCGATATATCCATGTCCGTCTGTCCGTCCGTATGAACGCTGAGATCTCGGAAACTACAAATGCTACAAAGTTGGGATTAACAACAAATATATTTGGGCTTCCTACACAGCGCACGTTTATTTAAGCCGAGCGCCACGCCACGTCAATCTAACGCCCCAAAAAAACGGACCAAACGCTGTCTAGCGCCCACATTTATGCCTTGCCTTCCCTGCAAAATGTACCACTGCCTTCCGGTAGGCGGCGCAGTGGCATAAATCTCAGATGTGCCCCTTGTTCTGAGGAATTCGGGGTTCTTTTCTGCAAAATAATTAATTTATAAAGGTACAAATTGAAAGCTTACGAACATTATTTATTTCCAACAGACGAGATTTCTGTATTATTCTGATATTTAAGCAACTGATATTTAGAAATTATACATTTTAGATCAACAAGAATATGTTGACGTTCTAGGACCGTGATGTCTCCTTCTCTCCGTTTTTAAGCTTTTTCCGGCCAGGACATCAATCCAAATGTATATATTTAAATACTATATTAGCGTTCCTAGTAAAGGTTCAAGGCGTTTTTATGTATCAACGAGCCAACCATAATCGAATGTGACTTAGCCAATTTGTATTTGCGATTTTATTTGTTTGTCTTTTTACTTTGGTTCTGGTTATGGCTTCAAAAGCATCTATTAACCAGTCGAAAATTACGCTTTCTTGGGCATGGGTTGAGCGTGGAGGAGGTGGAAAAAGATCAAAGGACAATTTCCTGATTGTTTTATTCCGTTATTTTATTTTGTTTGCGCTCCGTTTCGTTTCGTGTTGTTGTGTATATGTTGGTACAGTATTATTGTTGATTTTTGGGCGTATGTTGTCTTTGCTTATTTATTCTATTCGTTTACTTTGACATTCACAGTCACTCTGTTTCAAATACCCTCGGCCGGGCGCATCCGCCTCCCTTATTGTCAACCACCCACCATGGTCAGACTTATTTATTTATTTGTTTATTTTCATTATTAAATTGTACTTCATTTGTATATTCCGTTTTGTTTCATCTCATTTATCGTTTAGGTATTACGTTAGCCCTACTTTGCCCACGACTATCTACGAATCCAGAAGCTTTTCGGCCTTAAAGCCGATTTATTAATTGATAAGGGCTTGTTTTCAATTGCCGCTCGCAGTCCGGGTATATATGGTGGTGGGTTTTCCGTAGCACTAGTAATACAAAATTTAGATAAAGCTTGAGCTCCAATTAAAACAGCAAGGGTTTGTTGAGCCCCCATAAAACCCATAGCACCGCCCTCCTATCTTGCACCAACAATGCGAACCCTCTGGCTCCCATCCTAGGAGAAACCGCAGACCCGGACACCGGCACCTCATTAACGCCGCGAAACGAACTCGACACAATGTTGAGCTCTCAAGAGTACTCTTACAGCCCAGCTCATCGGAAGAATGAGTATTGGGAATGGGATGTGTTGTTAAAATGTTTTGTTTGCCGCCAAACAATTGCTTTAACCCCGTCAAACGTACTCACCCCGGTCGAGTGCCTACTGCAATACTGCCAAAGAAGCTTCTCCACAGAGCTTCCGTAAAATCTGATCCATTGAGGAACGTGCCGGGTCGGTGGCCGGCCGTTCACGTTGTGACGAATCGCACCGGGAGTGTGCAGACGAAGATTACTATATGTGGGCGCGAAATTGAATATCTGATACGATAGTCCGATTTCAAAAATTTAACTAATTGTAATGCATTGTAATAAAACAAGAGAAAACGGTATAGTCGGGTGTCCCGACTATCAGATACCCGTTACTCAGCTAGAGGGGTGCGAGGGAGATGGAGATATACAACTTTGATCGGGCGTAACTTTTTAACGAATAGACATTTCGATAGTTATAAATGAACGTAACAAAATTGCATTTATACTTCCCCGAAACTGGGCGATAGACACACTTTAAAATCGTTTGTGGGCGATTGTGGGCGTTAGAGGGGGAGTGGCGCTCTGCTGAAATATACTTGGGCTGCGTAGGAAGCCCAAAAATATGTGTGGGTAATCCCAACTTTCTAGCTTTTGTAGTTTCCGAGATCTCAGCGCTCATACAGACAGACAGACGGACATGGCTAGATCGACTCGACTAGTGATCCTGATCAAGAATATATATACTTTATAGGGTCGGAAATGCTTCCTTCTAGCTGTTACATACTTTTGCACGAATACAATATACCCCTTTACTCTACGAGTAACGGGTATAATATTGTAGTAGGAGCTGAAATATTTTTTTGAAATTGCTCTCATTTTGGAAAACGTTTTTATTTTAAAGTATATATAGTATGAGCTGAAATATTTTGCTGAAGTTTCTTTGTGGTTGACCAGTGGTGATATTGTCGGCGTAAGCCATACATGTTCATCCGATTTGATTACTCCCAAAAAAATAGAAAAACAAGAAGGAACGCTGTAACCCAATTTATAAATAAATAGTCCGTCAGATGGCGCCAGGTGCAATTGCTAGGGTACATAGTACATATACTTCTTAAATTAATAATTTAAGATATACAAGTTGTGTTCAAAGACAGATATGTGTGTGTAACATTGCTCATTGTATGCTTCATGGGATGCGCTTCAAAGCACTTAATATATGTACACATATATTGTAATAAGGAGGAAAGTACCTATTTCGTCAACGTGGAAATACCATATTGCGAGCCATTCAAAAGCGGAAAGAGTTACGTTTTCCTTGTTCCCGGGGTTTTAAGACCCATGTTGCGCCCGGCAATCCTTTTGTGCTTTTATTATAGCAGACGCTTAGCCCCCAAGTGATGAATAAATAACGAAATGAAACAGACACCCCACAAGCATATTGAGGAATGGGCAGCCGCAACTTCGAGGTATAAGGAGAAATGCCCGATATATGTATGTACATATACATATTTAAATGCATACATAATAGGTGAAGAATACCCAGTTGGAAGTTAGAGAAGACATTCAAAAAAACTCCTCAGGACCCTTTCTTTAACTGACACTCAGCTAAAGTATTCGTGGATTTCGATATTTATCTGTTGAGTCAAATAAAGAAAATATAAGAGAGAACGCTATAGTCGGGTGCCCCGACTATCAGATACCCGTTACTCAACTAAAGGGAGTGCGAGAGAGATGGAGATATAAAACTTTCATCGCGAATAACTTTTTAACGAATGGTCCGATTTGAAAAATTTCTTCTACATTTCGATAGGTATTGATAAACACAATTATTTTGTATTTCCGAAATCTTTAAGGAAGTGGCCGCCAGACACATTTTAAAATCGATACTGGTTGAGTAAAGGGGGTAAAGGAAGAAGGAAGCGTTTCCGACCCTATACAGTATATATATTCTTGATCGGGATCACTAGCCGAGTTAATCTAGCCATGTCCGTCTGTTCGTCCGTATGAACGCTGAGATCTCGAAAACTATAAAAGCTAGAGGGTTGGCATTTTGCATGCAGATTTTAGGTTTTTAGTTCCTACGCAGCGCAAGTTTTTTTCAAAAAGGTATCACGCCTTCTCTAACGCCCACAAGCTGTGGCGCCCACAGTTTTGATGCTATTATGAAAATTGTAACTGATATGTATTTGATTCGTCAATACCTATCGATTGGCCACTCTAACGCCCACAAACTCATTAAACGCTAAAAGCTGTCTAGCGCCTACATTTCCGCCTTTCATGGCAAGTGGTACCAATTCCACACAAAATTCAATGCTCAGCCAGCGTCAGTTGTTCTGAGCTGTCAAAAGAGGCTATTTTTGTTTTTGAATAACTTGTAAGCGCGTCTTTTTACAATAATGTGTTACATACTTAAATTAATGGAATCTCAAGGGGATTACAGATTAAAGTTTTTAAATTAAAAAACATATTTTTTTACCATAATGTTTAACTATTGTATTTAAATCAGT
This sequence comes from Drosophila pseudotakahashii, assembly GCA_035046095.1. Lineage (NCBI taxonomy): Eukaryota > Metazoa > Arthropoda > Insecta > Diptera > Drosophilidae > Drosophila > Drosophila pseudotakahashii. The sequence continues at coordinate 2,188,763 of JAWNOE010000254.1, forward strand.
TTAGTAAATAGTCGTTTATTGTTCTTCAAAACACCTTTATATAGAGGTATAGGACAAGTCTGTAGTTCTCGTATTTCGCAAGTTAAGCGCTTCCGAAATTTATCCATTTAAAGCTGTTTTCCAGCAAAGCTATCGTGTTTTTCCAAAAGTGGTGGTACCAAAGTTTCTTACATCAAGCTTCTTAGCACCATATCAAACAAGGACTTTTAAACCACGTTTTGGGACTGACAAACAGAATACAACTTGTATACCCTTGCAGACGTTTCCGACCACATAAAGTATATATACACTCAGAAAATTATTTTTTTTAAACATAGAAAAACAAAATTTTTCTGTGCTTTAGAAAAAATTTCTATAAAGAGAAAATATTTTCTAAACTTTAGAAAAATTCTCCATTAAATGATTTTTTGTAGAATTTGTTTTCTAAAATGTAGAAAAATACATTTTTTTCTAAAATATAAGTTTTTTTTTTCTAATCTTCCTTTCTATATTTGAGGGTTAAAATCGCCATTGATTTTAGAAAAAAAAGACTACATTTTTCTAAAAATAAAAAAAAATCGCCATTGACATTAGAAAAATTCTTACATAGTAGAAATATTTTTTTCTAAAAAACAGAAAAAAATGTTTGAACATTTTTCTAACGTTTAGAAATTTTTTTTCTAAATTCGAAGAAAATTTCCTTTAGTGGTAGCCTAGGGGTCTAACGCGTGCGTGCATGAATATGTTATACAAGCCGCCAGTGTGAGTTCAATTCCACATCGAGGCGAAAATGTATAGGAGCCTTTTTTTTTTTTTAATACGAAATATTTACATATTAATAAAAAAATGCAATTTTTTTTTTTTACTTTGTATAATTATATTTTGATAAAAATGATGTTTAAGTTATTCAAATTTGAAATATTCATTTACGGCTACTTTCATGCGCGGATCCACGGGGGGTGATACGGGTGATATATCACCCCCCACTCGGGTGAAAAAAGTAATGCAAAAAGTATGCAACAAAAAATTTGTTCTAATATCGCCCCCCACAACAAAATCCTAGATCCCCCACTGGCTACTATTGTACCATAATAAAATATATATTTGTTTATAAATATTAATGTTTATCAATAATTATTAACAAATACAATTAAATGAACAACTAGAGGGGAATAACTAGAAGAGAGCCAGATCAATTTGACTAAAAGTAAGAGAACAAAATGTGAATAGACTTTGTACAGCGCCTCACGTGATGCTTCCGTGGCGCATCTGGTAGAGCGCTTGACTGCAAACTGTGCGGCAAGCGGTTCGATTCCCGCGTGAGGCGACCAAGATGTTTTTCTCAAAATAGTAAGTTATTGGGTTTTTATATGTATAATTTGTAATTTGTATACTCATTTCAGTTATAATTACAGGTCCAATTTGAAATTTAAAGTGCATGTACATAATAAACATATACATACATCACCCACCCATATGCTCAATTAAAGGAAATTATCATCTTATACAAACAAGAACGAAAAACAACAACAACACAAGGGGGACGTGAAGTCACAGAAACAGCCGGCATAGAAAAATATTTTTCTATATTTAAAAAAAACAGTATTTCTATTTCTTAGAAAATCATTATTTCTAAAATGGAAGACATAACTTTTTTACTTTCTAGTAAAAATTTCTAATTGGCAGATTTTTTTTTTCTTATTTTTTAGAAAAAAAACGCCATTGTTAATAAGAACCTTTTTTTTAATATAGACATAATCGCCAGTAAAGCAAATTCATAGGCGGTTTTCTAAAACCAAGGGTGATTTTAGTCGTTTTTTTTTTGAGTGTATTCATGATCAGCACCAAAAGACGAGTCCATCTAGCCATCCGTCTGTCCGTTTCTATGCGAACTAGTCTTTCAGTTTTAATGCTATCGCAATGAAACTTTTCTTTTTCTTTCTATCGCAGGTAGTACATTTGTCCACTATATTTTAAGTCTCCCAAAGGAATAATCAAAATCAAACGTTGTAACTTTGTAGGAAGTAGGCGTTTTGATGTTTGACATTTTTAAAACAACCTGCAAGGGTATATAAACTTCGGCTGGCCGTAGTTAACTTCTTTTCTTGTTATTTTGAAAAGACCCCCAAAATTCTCTTTTGGGTATATCTTTTGAACGGAGTTTCGCATTATCACTTTCACTGCACTTTCTCCCAAAACCAATTGATTTTCTTAAAGTATGCAATCCTTTAAGATTTCGCGATTCCTTCCGATATGTGTATCCATGCGCGGATCCACGGGGGGTGATATGGGTGATATATCACCCCCCACTCGGGTGAAAAATGAAAGGACTTTTGGTATACAAAAAGTATGCAACAAAAAAATTGTTCTAATATCACCCCCCACAACAAAATCCTGGATCCGCCACTGTGTGTATCATTCAGCAGAGATTACTTTAGAAAGTGTATTTAATGGCGAGTCGAATAATTTTTTGTCACAACGTGCCGTTCGAAATCTTTAAAAAAAATGGCTCCCATTTCTAACAAAAACCCATTTAACTAAGTAACTCGCTTACATAAAATTCAAAAAACATATCATACAATTATTACAGCCGGAGATACAATGTATTTTTTTAAACTAAGGGTATACCCACACTCAGAAAAAAAATCGCTCTTAATTTTAGAAAATCGCACGTGATTTTGTAGCGCCATTGAATTAAGAAAATTTTTCTTGATTCTAGAAATTTTTTCTTAAGTTTATGGAAATTCGCCATTAATTTTTTTTAAAATCGAATAAGAAAAAGAGTCGTTGAATTTTTTCTTGGATTAATGGCGATATTTTCCCTACTGTTTTCTTGAGTTAATGGCGAAATCGCCTTTGATTCTAGAAAAAAACAAGAGAGAACGCTATAGTCGGGTGCCCCGACTATCAGATACCCGTTACTCAGCTAAGGGAGTGCGAGGGAGATATATAAACAGGATATATAAAATCTTTGATCGGGCATAACTTTTTAACGAATGGTCCGATTTGAAAAATTTCTTCTACATTTCGATAGGTATTGATAATCACAATAAAACTGAATTTTTACTTTTCCAAAATCTTTAATGGTGTGGGCGCCAGACACCTTTCAAAAAATGGTTTAGGGCGGTTGAGGGCGTTAGAGGGGGCGTGGCACCATTTTGAAATAAACTTGCGCTGCGTAGGAACTCCAAGAATATGCATGCAAAATGCCAATCCTCTAGCTTTTATAGTTTCCGAGATCTCAGCGTTCATACAGACGGACAGACAGACGGACAGACGGACATGGCTAGTTCGACTCGGCTAGTGATCCTGATCAAGAATATATATACTTTATAGGGTCGGAAAAGCTTCCTTCTCCCTGTTACATACTTTTGCACGAATACAATATACCCTTTTACTCTACGAGTAACGGGTATAAATACCTATTTTTCAGGAAAGTTGTGTAGTTTTTTGGTATTTTAGTATGGTGGCCTAGCTGTTAGAGGCGTCCGGACACTAAACATGTGCACAAAAGTCGCCGCGGAAACCGCGGTTCGACTTCACGCAGGGACGAGTCTAATTTTTTTTTTTTTTATAATTAGGGTTTAGTTTTGTATAAAATATTTTTAGTTTTGGTTTTCTATTCACTGAATTGTTAAAACTATTGCTAACAAGATTTAATTAAAGTAATTGCAATTGGTATACCAATAATTCGACCGGTGACACATCATGCATCTTAAGCCATTGCATTGCAAGAAGCACGCGTGACCGAGTGGTTAAGATGTCTCTCTATGGTGTAAACGGTCTCGGGTTCGAGTTCAGGTCGAGGTAAGAATTTTTCCTTAAGTCTTTTATATGTTTACAAAAAGTTTTTTCTGTATACCTTGGCCCCTGAGCCATTCCCTTATTATTTTCTTCCATGACAGAATGCCTACAGGAATATTCAAGCAAATGTATTTTTGGACTAAAAATAAATATAAATTTAAGTACGTTTCGTGCTTAGAGTAAGAACAGCGGTCTTAAAAATCCGTTCTTAAAATGATACCATAAATTCTTATAATGATACCAAACGGTATAAAGCTATTTTTATACCCGTTACTCGTAGAGTAAAAGGGTATATTGTATTCGTGCAAAAGTATGTAACAGGTAGAATGAAGCGTTTCCGACCCTGTAAAGTATATATATTCTTGATCAGGGTTACTAGGCGAGTCGATCTAGCCATGTTCGTCTGTATGAACGCTGAGATCTCGGAAACTACAAAAGCTAGAAAGTTCGGATTACCCACACATATTCTTGGGCTTCCTACGCAGCGCAAGTTTATTTCAGTCGAGGGCCAATTAAACGATTTTAAAAGGTGTCTGGCGCCCACACCTTTGATGACTTCGGAAAATTAAAAGGTTTATTGTGTTTATATATACCTATCGAAATGTAGAAGAAATTTTTTAAATCGAACCATTCGTTAAAAACTTATGCGCGATCAAAGTTTTATATATCCATCTCCCTCGCACCCTCTTAAGTTGAGTAACGGGTATCTGATGGTCGGGGCACCCGACTATAGCGTTCTCCCTTGTTCTTTTTGATATACTTATGTACCTTAGTTGCACATATTTGCCCCTTCAGAAAGCAAGTGCAATTGCACGTGCTCCCACTGCGATTCATCTGTCATGTTTTACTCTGAAAAAGAAATATAATGCGAGTAATAACCCAGCGGGAAAATTCCTCTGGAGATTATGTTATTTTCATTAGGTTTCTCCATACAAACGGAAGGGACAAAACCTCATTCACCCCTTACATTTCTTGCGTCTCTGCTTTCAAAATACACGGGGGTGACACAAAAAGTGAGGTGTAAATTATGTTTTTATGTGGTTTTCCAAAGGAATTTGCATTTTCCCTACACCGTAACCTGCCAAAAGGATGAGGATTTCCAACACTCAAAGAACCGCCTTCTCACTTTCCCGGTGGGAAGTTTACGTTATTATAGAACTCTACATACACTTATGTATGTTGCTTTTAACTTAAAAACCTTTCAACTATATTAGTTTAAATCTTGCTTAAGATATTTCGGATTTTTCCGTTTACGTTTTCCTTAGTACGTCTGCGCGCTGTAAAAAAATTATATATGTACATACCTTTGAATATTTGGAAAAAGGCTTGACCCTTAACCGCTTGAGAATTACGACCATCACTGACGAATCTTTTTTCACAACTGGCTCTCGGGTGATCAGAGAACTAGGTAGCCGGGTAGTGGTCGGGCCCTTCGGCCTACTTCGTTTTTTTCTGTCGTTTACATTCCGTAGCCAAAGGTTGTCAATGGTTACTTTCTTATTTTTAATGGCAAATTATTTCATATATTCAAAGGCGATTTCACCCTTAAAGACGTAGAAAATGTTTTGGCTGCGACGGCACAAAAAACATATGAGATTGAATTTTTTTATCTTGAAAGGTATATTTTAAGGCAAATTTTCGAAAACCAAGAAAGTTTATTTCTATTTTCAAAGGCTGGCCGATTTAATGGCGAGATTTATAAAATTTATAAATAAATTTTTATAAGTGCACGAAGTGTTTTTTCTAAAAATCAAAAATCGTTGTTGATTTTCTCAAAATTGTGACGGGTTGGATATGAATAATTTAAAGATTTTGCTAGGCAAGTTTATTGTTCTACAAGTCTACAAGGGTATTTAAACTTAGGCTTGCTGAATACAGTGTGAACACCCGCTCAATCCCACGCACTCCGTGTGAATTGTTTATTTAATGGGGGGTGCCATTTAAAAAGAAGAAGAAAAATAAGTTTAATATTTAGGGTAGGCCTACGAGTATTCTAACATAAAATATAAATATCTCATGCGTAAAAAAAATGTTTTAAAAATGAAACTAATTTTCCTTCAAATATGACTAGTCAATACTGGAAAGAGACGATTTTAGTATGGGGTAAAGGTGTATAGGGGTATAGGGGGGTGAAAAAGCTCGCCAGGCGATTTTACGTTTCGACCATGTCTAATGTTTAACCTATTTGACGTTTATTGTCGGGTGTGTTGGTAATGGATGAAGATTGATGACGGCGATTGATGATCGTTATTATCCGTATTATTGGTGGGGTGGCTTGGAGCTGAACAACGTGTTGACGGACCGTATCACCCAGCTACTTTTATGTATATCCTTGGCGCAAGCCGTGGTCTAGCTTTTGGATCTACGGCCCTTGCGAGGGCTACGGCTCATGTGAATGTATCCCAGCTCTTCATTTGTGACCCCATTGTCTGGCAGGAACAATGGGCCTCGGATGTCCCAATACATTGAATGTGGCGCTACTTTGGCAACAAAACATCGACAATGAGCTTCTAATTTGAATGCTATTTTGTCTTTTGTTGTCGGAGATTTAATCATCTCCTTCTAGGCGGGACTGGAGCTGCCTGGCATTTTCCCATCATTAGAGCCACCATTGTTTTCGGGCTTAAATGAGCGCTTCATTCTCTTGGTGGGTGATGGGTGGTCAGAAGATTGGAACAACTGACTACATATGTGAGTGTCACAATAGACTTTTAAAAACTTTTATGCGATGTTATTTCCAAGGCTTCCAGTACTTTGAGGTCGGCTAGTACAGCTTGAAACGCAGTTGTAATAATTTCTACAATCATGTTTTCAATTCAAATTTCAATTTCCCCAATCTATTTCTGAATTTCCTGGCCGAGAGCAACGGTGTGGTGGGATGCTGACGACATGTGGGAGCTTCGTGCGTATCCCGTTTGCATTGCCAACGTTAAATAATTCGTAATTGAATTGACGCCGACTCAGGATGCAGGCTTCAGTATGTAGTGTGCAGGGGCCGTTGAAGGGAACAAAGTTACAAATTGTCGAGCAAAGAAAGAAAAAACAATTACCCAGCAAACGATGGGCGGTCCAAGATGAAATGCGCTGCTATTGAAGAGCTCTGAACTGAATTCCGTTCTCTGGCCCGCAATCTCGTCTCTCATGTGCCTCGACCTTTGCTCTGACTGTGACTCTGACCAAGACATTTGCACTTGACATTAGCCGTGGGTGGGCCGAGGGTTGTTTTTGTAGCTTTGTAGCTTCGTAGGCTTGTATTCGTAATTAGAATAAAGCCAGAAGTTGAGTGGCGGTCTTTGCACAGCCACACCGGCTCGCCACTTCCACTGACTTTTCTCCCCGGGAAAATACAAATCATTTATTTGTGTTCTCAAACCATTCAATGACCTGCACGTGCAACTGCATCACCCTTCTTAGGGCACACTCCCTTTTCCGTGTGGTACTACAAGGGCCATCAGACAAGCGTTCAAGCTATATTCGCTTGCCATTTTTTACGAAAGGTCCATTAACAAAAACACTGAAAAAGCACAGGTGTGTTCCCACAGTGGCAAAGGCTAGCTTTTTGTTTGCTTTTAACGGAAAATATATTAGCTGCAGGATATGGTCGTTGGATTTCGATATAATTATCTTTGGAAAATACTTAAAATTTTACAACATTTAGGAGCAGATAATAAAATATAAAAAAGGATTAATTGGTATAATAATCCAATAAAAATATCCTCATGAAAACGCTTTAAACCGAAATTAAAGCATACAGTGGGCAGTAGATTTTATGAATAAAAACAAGAAAGAATGCGGACTTCGGCCAGCCGTAGTTTATATACCCTTGCAGACCATCCCTATTAACTTAAAAAAATATAACATTTAGATTTACTTTCGTATATGATACAACAAACAAAATGATAGCTGTTTTCGTATTATTTTGAAATTAATTTTTCGATCCTTTCTATGGCACCTATATAATAGCCATCCGAATTTTTTTTAAATGTACGAGTAATACGAAATTTTGAAATGTTGAAGAAAAGCTGTATCCCATAGAATATAATAAAAATCAACAAAGATATCATTGTTATACCCGTTACTCGTAGAGTAAAAGAGTATATTGTATTCGTGCAAAAGTATGTAACAGGGAGAAGGAAGCGTTTCCGACCCTACACTCATAAAAATTTATTTCTCAATTTTAGAAATCTCGCCATTGAATCGGCTTACCCTTGAAAATGGAAAACAAATTTCTTGTAATTAGAAAACTTGCCTTTAAATGTAGAAAACCTTTCTTGATGGAAAAAATTCAAGAAATAATTTTTCATGAAAATTGAAAAATGAAAATCTCATATGTTTGTTTTGCCGTCGCAGCCAAAACATTTTCTACGTATTTAATGGCGAAATCGCCTTTGAATATGTGAAAGAAATGTCCCTTGAATATAAGAAAGTAGCCATTGACTTCCTTCGGCTACCGAATGTTGACGACAGAAAAAAACGAAGTAGGAAAAAAGATTCGTAAGTGATGAACGTGATTTTTAAGCGGATAAAGAGTGAAGCCTTTTCCATTTATTCAAAGGTGTGTACATATATAATTTTTTGTATAGCGCGCATACAAATGTATGTATGTATCTAATTAATGGAAAAATTCGAAATCTTTTAACCAAGTTTTACACAAACTTAGTTGAGCTAAAAGCTACGTACATACATATATTTGTACATCTCTTTGTAGGTGTAGAGTTCTATAATAACTTCGCCTTATTACTTGCATTATATTTATTTTTCAGAGTGAAACATGTCGGAGAAATCTCTAAAATACCTGCAGTGAGAGCAGTTGCATTTGCCAAATAAAACCTTCTAAGGTAAGTATATCAAAAAGAAAAATATGTTGTATTTGTTTGACATACTTAGGCATGTAAATATGTATGCATATTTACATCGCGATTCACCCGATCTGAAAGCCGATTTTCAACCCTTCTATCTTTTGCTCCTCTCTCTCGCTCTTTTGACCGACGTTTCTCTCTTCTACTTCTTCAAACTGTCATGATCTGGCCTGCTTACATTCGGTCTTCCTTCGCTCGCACGTGTCTCTCCCGTGTCTCTCTCTCTCTAAGAGAGTGGCTTGATCGACTCGTCTAGTGAGGCTAACCAAAAATATACTCGTATGTAGGGGAGTGTAGGGTAATGTGACGAACTCGTCGGATCTTACGAATGACGTCACGACAAAAATTCCAAATAAATTTAGTTGTCTCTTCTTATCGTGTCGACAATGCATTTACAGTAATATTAATAAGAAGTCTCGTAAACTTTTGAATGTGAAAAAAAAATGGTTCAGGCTAAACGCTGTAGGATTTAGATCCGCAGAAATTTCGAATTGTACGTTTAAAGAAATACGCTCAGTAGATGTAAGCAACTTTCTGCTTTTACACTTTTGAAAAGTATTGATTTTTGGAAAGGTTTATTCAAAAAACGAATCGTTCTTTATGGGGTTGGAAACATCTCCTTCACTGCGTTGCATACATCTGACTCAAATTAGTATACCCTCCGAAAGAATACTAGAAATGGTTCGTGAAAATTTCACAAAGTTTAAATTTGTGTTCCTGTGTAATCGCAGAATAAAAGAATAACTATCAATGTGGGTTTTTAGTTGGGCAATTTGATTTTACTTTATAAATTAATAGGGTATATTTGTACGTAAGACCGTACCGCGAGCATACATATAAGTTTGAAAATCAGTTTTGCTAATCGGACGTATTAAAAAAGTTAAAAGGCACGATGATATGCAAAATAACTTAACGCTAAGAAATTATATTATATTATATAAATTATATGCTAGAAATATTAAGTATCTCATGGTCTGGAAATACCGTGCAAAATAGTCTCATCACTAGCAAAAACGAAAACGTAGATTAATACAAGTGCATAAAAGGAGCAGTTTATTATTATAATTGAGTTGAATTTTATTTGAATTTCACGGCCTTTTGGCCAGGAAATAATAATGCGAATCAGAATAATCACTTTTGCATTAAATTTTAATATTTTATTTCGCTTGTGTCGCAGCTCATCCGATGGCTGTGTATCCTTGCTCCGATGCCTGTGAGTTCGGGAGCACGGAAAACAATTATTATTAATTCTGTAAAAAAAACTGAAGTATTTAAAAGAAGGGGAACCAGCCACCCGTTGGGTCTGATTTGCCTTCCCATGGGGTTTGCTTTTAAATATTTGTTTTTATCTTATCTCATCGTTGGGTCTAAGACTCTGCTGTTTAAAAGAAAGCAGTATTGATTTTCTGCCATCTGAAAAGGGAATTACTGGGAAGAGGCCCGTCCAAAACTCTTGTAAAACCTTTCCACAAACAACAATGCGACAAGATATGTACGACAATGCGAAATTATTCAATAAGCAAGGGCTCAGCGCAAAGGAAACTTTTTTCAGAGTCATTCTCCAGGACCAAGGAACAAGGCCCAAGGACTAAGGAGTTAGTCAATGAAGCGATGACACAGCGTGTCATCTGTGTAATTTGCAGCCTTAATGCCACCGGCTTTCGACCACTGTTACTCCTCACTTTCGGTATACCTTGTGTTATTGGAATATTAACGGTTTTTGTTACAGCTTTCGGCGACAGGAGCAGTCGCTTGGGAATTCGGATTCGACAAGTACGCGGCTGAATGTCTCAGCTGGTGGCAGCGGAATTGCGGAGTTGCGGTTGCTTCAATTTTTATCAGATTAAGCCTTGTTGGCAGACGACACACGGAGCGTGCCAATGAATTTTAATAGCAATAGCCACCACAATAGCAATAGGAACGTCAGTACCAATCTCAACAAAATCTTCGTTTCTTCTTCTTCAGGCTTTGACAGCTTGATAGGAGTTCGACACTCATACCATATATAAAAATAGCGACAGAAAATATTATTTATTTGATTCGAAGATATTTTAGCGTTTTAAGCAAAATAAACGATTGTGGGCTATAATGTGTTGTTTCCCATAACTTTACATTCAGAATTAGAGTATTCTTCTTTTAAAACTCTCTTCTTGTCATACCTTTTCGATTTTACTCACTTTTATACACTTTCAAGTTACAAGGAAGGAAGTAATTGTTTACTTATTCTTGGGCTAACGATTTAATGCCAATTCAACTCCACAAGGCCTTTAGTAGTTACACACAAAAAAAAACTTGGTAAAATTAACCAATATAATTGTCAAACAGTCCCCAACCACACAAATTGTCAATTCTACCAATTAAATGGTTACTTTAACAACAACAAATACACACAATTAGCAAAGACACACACCCACAGCAAAAACAAAATACACGTAACTAATTTTTATAGTTACGTAACTATCCGTATAGTTTAATTTTACCTATCAAATTTTTTTGTGTGTAGAGAATGGCCCTTTTAGGATAATTTACAAGAGCCAAAAACGTTTATCGTTGCCAAATTCATGAACTTACATATATTACTTACCTTCTTACTTAAAACTTACTTACTTAAAACTTAACTTTTAATCATTAAAAATTGTAAAAGGACTAGTAAACAATGATAAAACACGAATTCCATAAGGATCCTATAGGAGTGATAGAGTAGCCCTATTTGCTGCGACGTGTTTTCATAGGAAAAAGCCGAGGCCTTGTTAAAAAAAATTCGATATTTAAAAAACTAAAAATGGCTCAAACTTTTTACAAAAACCGATTGTAACTAACATTATGGCGCAAGTATTAATATAAAAAATAAATTTTTTTTTTGTGGTGGCAATGGTTTAAAAATTTTTTTTTAATTTTAATTTGTTTTTATTTTAAAGAAATTAAAAATTTTTTTTTTAGAAATTTTATTTTGAAAGAAGAGGTTTTAGAGGAATTAATGCAAAAGAAAGAAGTCAATCGGATTCATATAACCGGAGATACAGATTTTCAATGAGAGGGTACTTTTTCAAATTTGACGATTTTTGGCAAACTTAAAAAAATTCTAACTAAAAAAATAATTTTTTTTCGGTCAAATCCTGATACACGTGTTTACTTATTTTCCGAATAGTACGTGTAAAAAAAGTTGTAGGCAAATCAAAAATGTGACCCAATAAAAGGTGTTCGGTTTGTAAAAGAACGGCCCATATCATCGATTAATGTTCAACATATTTTCATTCGACAATTATCTGACTTTTGACATTCTGGACTGGAAGCGCCTGCTTGACGTTACAGTCAGCAGTATGGTAAAACGTTGACAAATTTAGCCGGTTAGGAGAGCAACTAGTCTGCGTGTCACACACGTGCGTACAACCCTTGCTGGGCATCATGCTCTAACTAATTGCGTAGGGCACACACGCACTTCACCACAGATTTATTTGCCATTTCAGGAGTCATTAGCTGCGCAAAGGGAAAGGACATCAACCCTATTCTCAGCCCCCTCCTGAAATGTTAGAGGGATATAATAGGAGGATAAAGAAGATATGTGAGGTAGTGGCGGATGCTAATTATATTTGCTGGTCCCAAGTACTTGGCTTTCCTAATGTGGGCCACTGTAACAATCCCAATTCTCGTCATCAACGTGGCCATAAAAACTTTACTTATTTATATTGGATATTTACTAATAATTGCAACGCCCAGGGTGCTACTTCGCTCAATAAGTCCCTTACTCTGATTCTTTATTTCTAAAAGTTCGTAAGGCACATTTCGGATTATGTGGTGCTGGCGGCTAGAGGTACATAAATTAGAAATACAAACCAGTGCACTTACTCCGATGGAAGACGAATAAAATACATACATACATAGATGTCTGGTGGTTTTAAGACGTTTTCTGAATTTCAAAAAGCTAGAGTTGTGATAAGCACCATAAGCTATAATTTCGTAACAATTATAGCAAAGAAGAGCAACTACACTCAAAAAAAAAAAAAACGACTAAAATCGCCCTTGGTTTTAGAAAATCGCCTATGAATTTGCTTTACTGGCGATTTTGTCTATATTAAAGAAAATAGGTTCTTAATAACAATGGCGTTTTTTTCTAAAAAATAAGAAAAAAAATCTGCAGTTTAGAAATTTTGTACTAGAAAGTAAAAAACAATTTAGAAATAAAGGTTTTCTAAGAAATAGAAATACGGTTTTTTTAAATATAGACAAATATTTTTCTAGAAAATACAAAAATCTTGCTTTGGAACGAACTATGCCGGTTGTTTCTGTGACTTCACGTCCCCCTTGTGTTGAAGATTATTTTCTCTTTATAGACATTTTTTTCTAAAGCACAGAAAAATTTTGTTGTTCTATATTTAAGAAAAATAATTTTTTGAGTGTAGTTATACCCGGTACTCGTAGAGTAAAAGGGTATATTGTATTCGTGCAAATGTATGTAACAGGTAGAAGGAAGCGTTTCCGACCCTATAAAGTATCGCACACTCTCCTTGTGCGCTTCGTCACTACATGGACTGCCGTCCATAGTGATATATATTCTTGATCAGGATCACTAGCCGAGTCTGTCTGTCTGTATGAACGCTGAGATCTCGCGAACTATAAAAGCTAGAACGTTGGGATTACCCACACATATTCTTTGGCTTCCTACGCAGCGCAAGTTTGTTTCAGCCGAGCGCCCCCTCTAACGCCCACAAACGATTTTAAAATGTATCCGGCGCCCACATTTTTAAAGATTTCGGAGAAGTATAAAATAAATTTTGTTGTGTTTAGTTATACCTATCGAAATGTAAAAGAAATTTTTCAAATCGGACCATTCGTTTAAAAGTTATGCCCGATCAAAGTATTATATCTGCATCTCCCTCGCACTCCCTTTAGCTGAGTAACGGGTATCTGATAGTCGGGGCACCCGACTATAGCGATCTCTCTTGTTTTCAAAATAGTTTCATTATTTGGCTGAGAGACCTGTAACAGCTCAAAAATGAGTAAAATCTGAAGAAACTAATAAACTGAGTCGTTATTTTTCTCAGAATGTATAGGGGAGCATTTTGGTTAACACACTCGCAAATTACGCTTCAAAGCCAACCAGATCAAGCATTCATTTAGGTACAATTTTGCTGTAACAGTGATCTGATTTCAATGACTCGCTAAGAAGGAAATGCATAAATATAAGTAAAGGTAGGTACAACAAAAAGTAGTTACAATTTAAAAGAAGTGGTATTCTATGAGTTTTTACGTCGAAATGTGCCCTTTCACTATGTGATGCAAAAAAAAGTGTCAACAAATTATTAGGAATCTCCTCTCTAGCCATTCCCCGAGGAATCGTCGTATTCTTAAAACAGATCGTCATAGAGCAGTTCCAACAAATATGTAGACATCGATATTAATAAGGTACCATAATGAAGTGAGAAAAGCTTCACAGAAGAGTAACGCAGGTTTCTTCGATATGTCGAAATTTGAATACTAATAACAATCCACTAAATGGAAAGTGTATTTATTGAGTGGATCGTATAATAAATTTTCGTCACAAAAGTTCATATCAGAACCTTTGTACTTTGTACCACTTGTTTTCTACCTTATCAAGAGCTTGTCTTTGTTTGCTATTAGAAGATCTTAAAGGGCAAATATACCCTTGTTCAGGGAATAAAACCAGAAGAGGAACCGGAACCGATAACCGAAATAAACCGATTCCTAATAGAGAACCGGAACCGGTACCGAGACCAAAATAAAAATTTAGTTTTGAACCGATTACCGTAATGCTGGCACCGGTACGGTTTTGGTACTCATTTACAAAATTCGTTAAAAATCCTGAATAAAAAAATACTCATTTGTATGTATCAGCTTTCACATTCCGCTACATCGACTTCGTCCCTTTTTAGCACATGTACTGCTTATGAAGAAAATGTCGCTGTAGCAGAAACACTCTTTGTCTAAACTAGTTTCAAATCTGGAATTTTTCGCGTCATTCTACACTCAGGAAAAATTCGAGCTTTTCGATATCAAATCAAGTACGAACGATATCGAAAGTTAGGTAAGCACGAAATTTCTTGATCCAAGAAAGAAAATTTAAAATCAAGTACAAATAATTCAAGCCCGAATTTATAGGTTTGAGAACGAACGTTCTTAAAATAACTACGACATAAGATTGTTTTAAGTACAAAAATGTTTAATTTAAGAATCAAAAAATTCTTAATTTAAGTACTTTTGTACTTTAAACATTTTACATAACATCATTATTTATTTAACCTATTTATACAGTTAAACATATTTTAAATGTTATTTATATTCTGAATGATTAATGATTAAAGCGATAGTTAGGAAAACTCTTACCCCGACCTCGGTTTGAACCCACGACCACTCGCACTGCAGACAGACGCTTTAGCCGACTCGACCACGCACGCTTCTTAAATAGCGTTGACTTAAGAAGGTACAAATACTGTGACGAAAGGACTAACGTAAAAGTTATATTTATTTATATTTAAACCATTTATAAAGGATTTTATAAAGTAAAAAAAAACAATTTATAAATATTTTCAAAGAAAAACAGAAAAAAACTTTTTAAAAAATTTAAGTAGAGGACTTGTCGCGGTGAGGATTCGAAGTCGGTACCTATATGCAAAACATTTATTTGTCCGAACACCTCTAACAGCTGCACCACCCTGAGAATTCACTTTTTCTGGTTGAATGGTTCTTGTTTTAAGAACGAGTGTTCTCAAAATTTCAAGTACGATTCGATATTGTTTCAAGAACGTTCGTTCTTAGAAATAAAAAAGTTACAAATTTAATTTAAATCTTTATATCAAAAAATCGAATGAATTTTAACGATCTTACATTCAAGTTTTTTTCCAAATAAAATACACATAAATAATTTCAAAGTGTAAATTGAAATTTTTTTATCTGTAATGGTACGTACCGGTTCCAGAATTGGAACCAAAACATCAATACCAAAATATAACCGTTTACCGAATAAGCAGATTCGGTATGGGACCAGTACCGGAACCGGAACCGAAATAAGATTCGGTTTGATTCCCTGCCCTTGTTAATCTAAATTAATAAAGGAGTAACAATAAAAAATGTCCAGTAGCAAATTCCACCCAGAACGGATTGACATAAAAATCTAAAAAAATTACATTAATTCGGAGAATAATTAGGAGCCGCGTGTGAGGTATACATTAGAACCAAAAACGACCCCCAAAGGCCCCAAAATTCGATTTGTTTTTTTTTTAAATTCTTTCTTTTGCCATTTTTCTGTTATAAATGTTGTTAAAATGATTTAAAAATGTGATGTTCATAATCTTATGGCATACCCGCAAATAACTGCATTTAAATTTTTTGGAAATTCAGCCTCCTTTACCAAGTCGCCAATATTTTCAAATTTTGTTTTGCCGTCTGACGTCACGGCCTCCACATATGTATGTATGTATGTTCTGCTGGCCCACTTTGCATAAAGTCGTACATGTATGTGTGTATGTCATGCTGTCGCACTTTAAGTGTGACCGCGCAAGGGGAATTTAAGTGTGACCGCGCAAGGGAAAAAAGATGAAAATTCCACTGTCACAGCAGATTTAAAATGCGCGGTTAAAATATCGATTATATCGAAAATCGATACTTTTGCACCATTTTTTTTTAGCCAAACGTTAAATTTAAAAAATCATTTTAATGTGTGCAAAATCATGCTGCTCCGATCAGCTTTAGAATTTGGATACAGTTATACAGTCGAAGTTTTCCTTAAAGTTATTTTTATTTTTAAAATCCAAGAACCCGATCAGCTAAGACGATATGTTTCCAAACTATCTATTAGTTTTCAAACGTTGAGTTATTGACAAACTGTGGATTTGTAAAAAACAAAAAAAAACATTAATTCGCTCCGCTGCGTACACACACACGCACTAAATATGTATTAGCAAAAAAATTCGTATTTAACACACATCCACTAGATATGAGCGTGTGTACGTGTGTGTGCGCATTGCAGCTGACTAAGGGAAGTGAGATTCGCTTAGATTCAAATTCATGATAATACTGATATCCTTTTGCTAAAAGAATATTTCATTTACATTCCCCAACAGATTTAAAACATTTTCTTACAGATTTTTGTGTTTTAAAATTCAAATCGCATTGAAAATATTAAAAGAACACTAAATATTCAAATCAATTGATTCTCTTGCTCTTCCTTACACGTGCCTCAAATTGTTTAAACAAATGGAAATGTTTAAACAATTTGATTCACGGCACCCCCTTCCACCTGCCTTCCTTATTTATTAATATAACTTATGCAAACAATCCATTAGAATTTTAGAAAGATTTAAAAAAACACATAATGGTTTTTCAAGTTTTTGTATTTTCCTTAAGTAGTTTGCATAGGACAAAATACCGTTCTTTTTACGGAAATTAAGGAAAAAAGTTTTGATCAAATCTTTTCTCGGCTTATAGGTTAAAAATTAGTCATTTTTTAAATTTAAAATAAGTAGCTTCATTTTCAATTTTAGTTTCCGCAGGCGAAGCTGCGGGCTACACACCCTGCTAGTTTTAATATAAAAAACAAGAGAGAACGCTATAGTCGGGTCCCCGAGGGAGATGGAGATATAAAACTTTGAACCCGCATAATTTTTTAACGAATGGTTCGATTTGAAAAATTTCTTCTACATTTCGATAGGTATTGATAAAACTGCATTTTTACTTTCCCAAAAAATGGCGATTATGGGCGTAAGAGGGGGCGTGGCCCTCTTTTGTTGATACCCCCACTTTTTTCCTATATTTTTATAAAGTTTTTACTTAGCCTAATTACGTTTAAACCGAAATATAGCACGTGTCTGTATCTTCTTCTGTAGGTAAAAAGATCGATGGCACTATCAATGGTTTAGGCCCAATATCTATAGCATTTTACATACGATTTTGGTATATCTTAAGATAAAACAATTATTTTAAAGTCAATTTTCTAGAGATTCTCACTTGTATAATGTAGACAGCCAATATACATACGTCCGTTTGGTTTGGTGGTCGCAGCAAAAGTGATCTTTATTAAGCAGAACTCTGCACGCTTCGCCTGTATCACAAGGGTTGGGCACATAGTGTGTGTGAGTGAGACAAGCATAGTGTTACTTAGAGTAACAGGGATGTATATATGTACAATTAGTGTGACCTAACTTAAGGTGTGTGTATGTATGTATAAACAACTGCTTAGGAATATATATGTATGTATGTGTATGTGTGTGTGACTTATTGCTACAATAATAAAAATGTTTAAAAATGGACCATTCATTAAAAAACTATGAGCAAATAATGACAAATCCGACAGATGGCGCTGCTTGCATATCTCTGTCTCTCTCGCACTTTTCCTATCGTTCCTATATTATAAGGCTCGTTCCAACTTACATATACTAAAATTAAACAAGAAAGGAAGCTAGCTTCGGCCAGCCAATGCTTATATACCCTTGCAGATCATTCCTATTCATTTACAAAAACATTAAATTTAAATTAACTTGCGTATATGTTACAACAATCAAATGCTAGCTGCTTTCGTATTACTTTGGCATTAATTTTTGGATCCTTCCTATGGCAGCTATTTAATATAGCCGTCCGAATTTTTTATAAATTTAATAAAAACACCTCTTAACGAGGTAAAAAACTAGTGACGATTGCACCTTTAACATACAAAAGTTCTGATATCAACATTTGTGACGACAAATTATTACACTCGTCATCAAATACACTTTCTAAAATTTTCTCATTTGGCCCGCCCTAGCAAACTATTAGTCTTTTTCGTCTTCACTCTTTACAGGCATTTTCTATTGCAGCGTGCCGAATGAGAAAATTTTAGAAAGTGTATTTGATGACGAGTGTAATAATTTTTCGTCACAAATGTTGATATCAGAACTTTTGTATGTGTTTTTATTTGATATCAGAAGTTTTTGTTTGTTTACATTTGCTCTCACAGGAGCTAATGTATTCATTTAAATTTAAATGGTTCAACCATAATTCTTAAACTATTGGATTTAAACGAATTAACTTAAAAAGGCGTCCAAGTATTTCAAAATAACTTTTAAACGAGGTTAGAACTTACGATCTAACGAAATTGATCTATTTTTAGCTTTTTTCCCGCTAAAACAGCGGGTTTTTCCAAAAGTACGTAAAACAAAAGTTTCCTATTTGGAACTCCTTAAAACAATTGAAATGACTCCAAGACCCTGAAATACAGTTTGGATACGCACGTACAAAATTTAATGCTTGGGCAGCGTTTATTCTTATGAGCTGGCTAAAGTGGCTATTTTCGTTTCTGAATAACTAAAAGTGACTTTTTACAGTAATGTGTTATATATCAAAATTTAAGGAATCTCAAGGGCTATATAGTTTAAAGTTTTAAAGAAAATCGTTAGAGCCGTTTTTGAGAAAAATAAAAAAAAACTAAAAATAACCTTAAAAAAATGGTTTTGTGCATAACTTTTTAGCTATTGCATATACATAAATAGTGGTGAGAAGACGTTTATGGTACTTCAAAATACCTTTAATATGAGGTAAAGCACAAGTCTGTAGCTTAAGTATATCGCAAGTAATGGGCTTACAAAAGCCATTTATAGCTGTTTTCCCGCCAAACTAGCGAGTATCTCCCAAGCCAATTGATTTTCTTTATGTCTTGGTATGAAATCCTGTTAGTTTTTGCGATCCCTTTCGATTGGTGTATCACTTATTATGATCGGACCATCACAGCAGATTTTCAATTCTGCGGCTATATATAGTAGTCGCCTTCGCACACTCTCCTTGTGCGCTTCGTCACTACATGGACTGCCGTCCATAGTGATAGTCATCCGATTTTTTAAAAATGTTATTCGAAATTCAGAAATATTTAGCTTTAAAATTGAGAGACTAGTTTGCGTAGAAACAGACAGACAGACAGACGGACGGACAGACGGACATGGCTAGATCGAGTGATGCTGACCAATAATATATATACTTTGTAGGGTCGGAAACGTCTCCTTCACTGCGTTGCAAACTTCTGACTAAAATCATAATACCCTCTGCAAGGGTATAAAAATGAATTTCTTACTCAATGATTTTGATAATATATACTTTTTTAATCCTTCCACTGGAATTTTTCACTATTTGTCTCAGTTTGTGTGCACGATAAACATCCGTTTAAAATGCATTAAAGCTCGTTTTTTTTGTTACTAAATGTTGTGCAAATTTTGATTTAATAAAAATGTTTTTTAGCTAAACCAAATTTGTTAACACTCATTTTTTAAAACAAAGTACCTAAGTTTATTTTCTGACCACAATTCCATGGCACATAAACTCAACAACGTATGTATGAACACATAACTGAAGAAGTGCACTTTGTCGGTATATACATATGCGTACGTGGTAAATCACACCGGAAATTCGTTTGCAAAATTTTCTGAAAATACTCTACATTAATCAAATTTTTCTAACCTTGCAAAGCCACTGCAATATCATAACATGACAAACTCTTCGCTGCATGAGCTTGACAACCCGGGAGGGAAAAGGAAAGAGAAGTGTGTACTTTATGTAGGTATGTATGCATATGTAGAAATATGCAGGCGTAGAGATAGGGAGTGCTACTACGGGGGAATAGAAATAGGAAGGAAAGAAGAGTTCTATTTTTAAAAGCGAAATTTATGAATGAAAACAGAAACAGAAAATCATACCGCAGTAGAAACGGAACACATCTGAACACATATCAACAGATATAAGACATCTTTCGCGAACTTTATTCTTCCCTTGCGTCACATAAGACTCCCCGAAGAACTTAATGCTATTGGAGTCAGAGAATGTTCTCTTTAATAGAAATGAATATCATACTTTCATCATACGCAAAACATTTGTATTTGCTTAAAAACAAAATATGATATTGAAAAAAATTAAGTATATTTTATTATCGCTAAACATTGAAAAAGTGAATGTATAAATATACATTTGACCACAAATTAAAATTTAATCAAGTAGAAATCTCTGACAATTTTAGAGTATTGGGATGTTCTTTTAAAAAAATACCAAATAATGACTTGATCAGCAAATATGATATGTATTGTACCCTCGCCCACGAATTGGAATCTATTGCCTGCATATATTTATGTACATATGTATATACTGCGTCGGATAAATGTAATTCGCCGTCATCTCGGAAAGCGAATAAACGATGGATCAGTGTGAGTGCCATCAACACTAGCACATATAGTAAATCAACACATATAAATATAGAAAACTCACAAAAAGATGAACAATATACTATCCCAACGTTTCGTATAGATCATTGCACGTACAAAACCTATATAAAAACTTATTTATATATGTAAGTACAAAATCCGTGAAAGGCGCTCGGCTGCTTTGCCGCCCATTTTCATTTCCCATCCATTGCTGTTCAATCTATGAACCGATTCATAGTGTGGGCGAAGGAAAGACGGAACATCTCATATATAAATTGATCAGCCAGTTCATATTTTATGACAACACCAAAATGCTGAACTCATCCATAAATGTCAAAAAATTCATAAATATTGCTGTAAAATGTTCATTGTCTTTGCCGAAATGATTTAGGTCAGAACATTTCTTCAGATGTTTGTGTGGGCTTTTCTTATTTTATCGATGGCCACATATAGATATGTTTGTTATATGCGTATAATTTCACATAAAAGCCGATTTCTCTACATATTCAGAACGTAAAGATAGGAAAAGCTAATCGATATGCACTTGGTAATTTGATATTTTATAAAGGTAATTAAACTTACTGAGTATTATTAATATTAATCGGATCTCAATAAAAACAAGAAAAGGAAGTTAACTTAGGCTAGCCGAAGCGAGAGCATCAAGCGTTCTATATCTCGTGACAGAGATTCTGGAACTCCCTCGATCGGGGCCGTTTCACGTATATCAGATATATTATTGCCTTATCTTAGATTTTGTTTTTAAATTGTCAAAAATCATTCATAAAGAACAAAGTTATAATGATTTTCTCTTGTTTTTTTAATTATTTATATCCCATAAGATATAGTTGTCCGATCCGACTCGTTACGACATAGGTACATACTTAGGTACGACATAAGTTTTACATTATGTAATATATATTTTAACTTGACATGCGGCCACTTAAATTTGAAATTCTCAAAAACGTAAAAACAATATTTCGATAATATCATTTTTCATTAAAAGGGTATACATTTTTTTTTAAATGGTTCATTTTTTTCTACGCCGGCCGTCATAGCCGCTTCTCACACACACATTAGTTTTCGCATACATGTAAATATACATGTGTACATATGCACAGTTGCACGTGCTTTACATTGCTGTACGGTAGCAGCATGTTTCCTTTTTGTTTTAAAAGCACTTAAATATGTATGGTTATATATGAATACGCTTTAGTTACCTACTATAGTCGTGCAAGCGGGACATCATGCTCGTAGTACGTCAATTCGAATTTCGGTTCCGTCTTTCTCGCTTTCACTCACGTCATTTTGCTCGCCATGTTGCTTCTTGTTCTCTTTTTCGAAGTTAGAGAATCTCCGAAAGAGAGAATTCGGTAAAATGATATTATCTTAATCTAAACTCTAAACTAATATATAAAATACAAGCTAAACAAGAGAGAACGCTATAGTCGGGTGCCCCGACTATCAGATACCCGTTACTCAGCTAAGGGAGTGCGAGGGAGATGGATATATTAAAACTTTGATCGGTCATAACTTTTTAACGAATGGTCCGATTTTAAAAATTTCTTCTACATTTCGATAGGTTTTGATAATCACAATAAAACTGCATTTTTACATTTCCAAAATCTTTAAAGGTGTGGGCGCCAGACACCTTTCAAAAAATGATGGGGCGGTTAGAGGGGGCGTGGCACCTTTTTGAAATAAACTTGCGCTGCGTAGGAACTCCAAGAATATGCATGCAAAATGCCAATCCTCTAGCTTTTATAGTTTCCGAGATCTCAGCGTTCATACGGACGGACAGACAGACGGACATGGCTAGTTCGACTCGGCTATGGTCCTGATCAAGAATATATATACTTTATAGGGTCGGAAAAGCTTCCTTCTCCCTGTTACATACTTTTGCACGAATACAATATACCCTTTTACTCTACGAGTAACGGGTATAAAAATTATATCTTAGTTGACTTTTATCACATTCTCTTCTCCTCTGGGATATGGCTTTTCGTTAACATTTCAAAATTCCGTATTAAATTTATAAAAAATTCGGACGGCTATATTAAATAGCTGCCATAGGAAGGATCTAAAAATTAATGCCAAACTAATACGAAAGCAGCTAAAATTTGTATTGTTGTAACCTATACGCAAATTAATTTAAATTTAATGTTTTTTGTAAATGAATAGGAATGATCTGCAAGGGTATATAAGCTTCGGTTGGCCGAAGCTAGCTTCCTTTCTTGTTATAACCCTGCAGACGGTATTTCGTCCGATCCGGCTCTTTCCGACAAAAGTACTACCTGCAATAGAAAGAAGACTTTTGGGAAAGTTTGAGCCCGATAGCTTTAAAACTGAGAGACTAGTTTGCGTAGAAACGGACGGACAGACGGACAGACGGACATGGCTAGATCGACTCGTCTTGTCATGCTGATCAAGAATATATATACTTTATGGGGTCGGAAACGTCTCCTTCACTGCGTTGCAAACTTCTGACTGAAATCATAATACCCTCTGCAAGGGTATAACAACATTTTAAATAGGCACGCAGAATCTGAAATCCCTGGAACTGCACTGATAGAGTGAGCATTAAAATACAGGTATTTACTTTATCTGCAAGGGTATATAAGCTTCGGCTAGCTAGCTTCCTTTCTTGTTATACCCTTGCAGAGGGTATTATGATTTCAGTCAGAAGTTTGCAACGCAGTGAAGGAGACGTTTCCGACCCCATATATTCTTGATCAGCATGACAAGACGAGTCGATCTAGCCATGTCCGTCTGTCCGTCCGTATGTCCGTCTGTCCGTCCGTCTGTCCGTCTGTTTCTACGCAAACTAGTCACTCAGTTTTAAAGCTATCGGGCTCAAACTTTCCCAAAAGTCTTCTTTCTATTGCAGGTAGTATATATGTCGGAACCGACCGGATCGGACAACTATATCTTATAGCTCCCATATGAAGGATCGAAAAAAAAACGTAAAAAACGTAAAAAAAATTCTAGCTTTGGTGTTTTTTGAAATATTATCTTCTACTTTTGGGAATAATATTTTTTAAATATTTCTGAATTTCGAATAAAATTTTTAAAAAATCGGATGACTATATCATATAGCTGCCATAGGAACGGTCCGAAAATTATATGGAAATTAATAGGAAAAAAATTATATCTTTGTTGATTTTTATTACATTGTCTTTTCCTCTAGGATATGGCTTTTCTTTAACATTTCAAAATTTCGAATAAAATTTAACAAAATTCAGACGGCTATATTATATAGCTGCCATAGGAAGGATCAAAAAATTAATGCCAAAGTAATACGAAATCAGCTAAAATTTGGATTATTGTAACATATACGCAAGTTAATTTAAATGTAATGTTTTTGTAAATGAATAGGAATGATCTGCAAGGGTATATAAGCTTCGGCTGGCCGAAGCTAGCTTCCTTTCTTGTTTTTAATGTGTTTTTGAGTGATTTAGAGCAGTTAATTTGCATAGGGTTAGGCCTATGTGTGAAATATACTTTTAATGAGGACCTTTTGAACTTCTAAGGTAAAAGATAGAATCTTCCGTTGGGACTATACATTGCGGCGGCGATGTGATTGTCTTTTTTTAAAGCCTATATTGGTGGCAACTACCCCAGAAAAACAAACGCAAACCGGAAAATTCAGATTTCATTAGATCTTTTGCGCATTGACAATAACAATCAGCCCATCATCGTCGTCAATCATCCCCTTTCAGTGAGTATTGGGCAGATAAACATCACATTAGCGTGATTCCAAGCCGATTAGCTTAGTTAAGCCGGAGACTGAACCTGAACTCCGCTGAAGTTGCTTATTCATTGACAGCTACAGCTGGAAATCTGCTACCTCACCGTTACTCAATGCTTAGAATAATTCCCCCGTGAGTAATAAGTACACTCCCACTGGGTGGTGGTGAAGCATAAGCATAATAAGTCCGAATATATTTGATGGTCAAAAAATATTCATATTTGTACACGCAAAGAAAAACGACTTGAAAAAATGTTTAGAAGTTCATATTTAATGTATGTTCAAATAGACCACTAACAAAACACGCAATGAAGTTAATAACGCAATCCGATCTTTTTTATATAGAATTTTTGTAAAATTATAATCGTGTTACATAATATACAGAGAAATCACTGTAGCTGCAATTCAGCTCAAAATGACATTTATTATTCTTAATCGCGAACTATTACAAAGTACACATAAAAAAATTTGGGTGATATAATTGACCAATGAAGATAGTTCAGTAACTATAAAATTAGTACCTTATCAATAAAAATAGTCGTCCGTGTATTTGTTTTTGATGTAAATAGTTAAACTACTATTAAAATAGTTACGCTTACGGGATGTGTGTATTTTGTTTTTGTATCTTGAAACTATTTTAAATTGTTTTGTAACTATGAACAATAGTTGCCCTAACGTAACTTATTTAATAAAAAGTATGCAACAGTAATTTTACAAAACTTCTACGATCCCTTATATATAATTCCAAACTGGGTCTAGCCCTTCATAAACCAAGCCCAAATCGGATTCTGAGTCATTAGGACCATACTTTAAAACTTATTTTTGTCTTTAGTCTTTAATA
The DNA here is from genome assembly GCA_035046095.1 of Drosophila pseudotakahashii. Taxonomy (NCBI): domain Eukaryota; kingdom Metazoa; phylum Arthropoda; class Insecta; order Diptera; family Drosophilidae; genus Drosophila; species Drosophila pseudotakahashii. Next base: position 2,214,161 of record JAWNOE010000254.1, read on the forward strand.
TGCCACACAAGCTGGAAGTCTAGTGCAACCCGCCACTTTATAAGGTGTAGAATGAAGTCACTTTTGGAATATTTCCAATAAATTTTGCTGCAGTGAAATAACTATAAATTGTATATTTAAAATTTAAAATTTAAAATGTAAAATTTAAAATTTAAAATTAAAAACTGGAAAGTAAAATATAAGTAAAACTTTCAAATTTAAAATTTTTAAAATTTAAAATGTAAAATGTAAAATTTAAATTTTAAATTTTAAATTTTAAATTTTAAATTTTAAATTTTAAATTTTAAATTTTAAATTTTAAATTTTAAATTTTAAATTTTAAATTTTAAATTTTAAATTTTAAATTTTAAATTTTAAATTTTAAATTTTAAATTTTAAATTTTAAATTTTAAATTTTAAATTTTAAATTTTAAATTTTAAATTTTAAATTTTAAATTTTAAATTTTAAATTTTAAATTTTAAATTTTAAATTTTAAATTTTAAATTTTAAATTTTAAATTTTAAATTTTAAATTTTAAATTTTAAATTTTAAATTTTAAATTTTAAATTTTAAATTTTAAATTTTAAATTTTAAATTTTAAATTTTACATTTTACATTTTAAATTTTAAAAATTTTAAATTTGAAAGTTTTACTTATATTTTACTTTCCAGGGTCAAAAATGTCTTTAAATGTGAAAAATTCTGTGCTTTACCAACTTCTGACGGAAATTATAATACCCCCTGCAAGGGTAAGCCAAGAATGGATATTCAGGCACCAGGGGAGTCACTGTAGTCACGTATTACATCTAAGGTAGCTGTTGACAAATTACCATGTACAAATTAAAATAAGTAGTCACGTAATCCGAATTCAAAGTTTTCAATAAACCATTCAGAGATGTCTCGATACAATAGACTTTTTTTTTTAAATTCATAGTATATTGTTTTATTATTTAGATTTATACAAATGTGCACCTGGCGAACATTTTATCTCCTACAATACCTATTATGATTGCAATATTTGTAAATGAAATTCCATTTTTATTTGATTTTCCCCAACGTCTGAATAGGCTTTTATTCATCACTGTTACGCTTTGTATGTAAGTCCTAGTTAGTGCTTTCAGTTTCTTTCATCATTTGCGCAGGTTTGAATAGCCTTTGTATTGTTCTCTCCATTCAGGACTCTAACAATAAGCTTTTCTTTCTACTGGCTTGTACTTTCCCCCTTGACTCACTGCGGTCCTCGTTTACGGTGGTCTTACCATAAGGCTGTATCCACTGTCGTGTTCTTGTCACTTTTACATCCGTATTCAAGAAAGTATAAAGTAGGCGTCTTCCATTATTTGGCGTCAGACTTATGTGTTTAGGTGATAAATTGCATAGAGTGAGTGCATACACACATAAAAATTTGGTTGGTAAAATTGACCAATAAAGAGTTCAGTAACTATAAAATATAGTACTTTAAAAATAAAAGTAGTCGTCCTTTAAAATAGTTAAACTACTACACCCAAAAAAAAAAACAAAAGTTTTCATTTAATGAGCGTTGTATTAAAAATATACTACAGCTAGTATTAAACTGCCAGTATTAATTCAATACTAAATAATATATGAAGCAGACTCAATAGTGTTAAGTTAAGACTAAATAGTGTTAAGTTCACGCTTTTAGTTTAATTTCTATACCGCAGTTTTACCGACAGCACTTGAAATCCGCTCCAGATGCCGGGAAACTAAAGATCTTGCAATTGGCTTGCCTTTTTTCTGATCGTGGTCAGCGCAAAGTTTACTTCAATATCAGCGTCCTCGACCAAGCTTCGGTATTCATCTGGACGGCGTCCACTCTGGAGATGATCAGCGACATAAGCGGTAAAACGGCTGGCTGCATCGGCACAAATATGCATACATACATACTTATTGTGTACAAGTATTGTATTGTATGTTTGTTAAATTAACAAGAGAGAACGCTATAGTCGGGTGCCCCGACTATCAGATACCCGTTACTCAGCTAAGGGAGTGCGAGGGAGATAGATATATAAAATCTTTGATCGGGCATAGCTTTTTAACGAATGGTCCGATTTGAAAAATTTCTTCTACATTTCGATAGATATTGATAAACACAATAAAACTGCATTTTTACTTTTCCAAAATCTTTAATGGTGTGGGCGCCAGACACCTTTCAAAAAATGGTTTAGGGCGATTAAGGGCGTTAGAGGGGGCGTGGCGCCATTTTGAAATAAACTTGCGCTGCGTAGGAACTCCAAGAATATGCATGCAAAATGCCAATCCTCTAGCTTTTATAGTTTCCGAGAGCGTTCATACGGACGGAAAGACGGACAGACGGACATGGCTAGTTCGACTCGGCTAGTGATCCTGATCAAGAATATATATACTTTATAGGGTCGGAAAAGCTTCCTTCTCCCTGTTACATACTTTTGCACGAATACAATATACCCTTTTACTCTACGAGTAACGGGTATAAAAATAACCTTCAGAAATTTATAAAAATGTAAAAAATACTTTTAATAATATATAAAAAGTAAAAAAACAACATTTTTGAAACTTGTATTTTTAATACGGGCTATAATATTAATACTGGCATTACTAAAATAGTATGAAATGTATACTAACATTTCCACAAAATAGCTTAAAATGCATACTAACATTGCTAACATAGTATACTCTGAATACAAAATAGTATAAAACCAAGACCACATAGCATAGCGTTTATACTAAATAGTATACAAAATAAACTAGCAGCCTTAGTTTCAGTACACTGAGTGAGTATAAACTGTATACTCGTTAGTTTAAACTACACTCAAAAAAAAAACGACTAAAATCGCCCTTGGTTTAAGAAAATCGCCTATGAATTTGCTTTACTGGCGATTTTGTCTATATTAAAGCAAATAGGTTTTTAATAACAATGGCGTTTTTTTTCTAAAAAATAAGAAAAAACATCTGCAATTTAGAAATTTTTTACTAGAAAGTAAAAAAGTTATGTTTTCCAATTTAGAAATAAAGGTTTGATCATTTTTATCAAAAAACAAGAGAGAACGCTATAGTCGGGTGCCCCGACTATCAGATACCCGTTACTCAGCCAAAGTGAGTGCGAGGGAGATGGAGATATACAATTTTTAATCTGGCATAACTTTTTAACGAATGGTCCGATTTGAAAAATTTCTTCTACATTTCGATAGGTATTGATAAATACAATAAAACTTACTTTTCCAAAATCTTTAAAGATGTGGGCGCCAGACACTTTTTAAACTTGTTTATTTTGGGCGTTAGGCGATTCTGGGCGTTAGAGGGGGCGTGGCCCCCGGCTGAAACAAACTTGCGCTGCGTAGGAAGCCAAAGAATATGTGTGGGTAATCCCAATTCTCTAGCTTTTGTAGTTTCTGAGATCTCAGCGTTCATCCGGACGGACAGACGAATTAAAAAAAAATAAAAAGACACCAATACATTTTCGCCTCGATGTGGGATTGAACTCACACTTGCGGTTGTATAACATATGCACGCACGCGTTAGACCCCTAGGCTACCACAAAAGGAAATTTTCTTCGATTTTAGAACAAAAATTTCTAAATGTTAGAAAAATTTTCAAACATATTTTCTGTTTTTTAGAAAAAAATATTTCTACTATGTAATAATTTTTCTAATGTTAATGGCAATTTTTTTTATTTTTAGAAAAATGTAGTCTTTTTTTTCTAAAATCATTGGCGATTTTAACCCTCAAATATAGAAAGGAAGATTAGAAAAAAAACCTTATATTTTAGAAAAAAATTTAGTTTTATACATTTTAGAAAAAAAATTCTACAAAAAATCGTTTAATGGAGAATTTTTCTAAAGTTTAGAAATTATTTTCTCTTTATAGAAATTTTTTTCTAAAGCACAGAAAAATTTTGTTTTTCTATATTTAAGAAAAATAATTTTCTGAGTGCATAGATCACGAAAATACCCCTTACTTTTTTTTCGATGGCACAGTTTTTTTAAAAGATTTTTAAAGTTCAAAATGTTTACTTTCTTACTTTTTTCGAATTTCTTCACATATCCACCCAATTGGGACAGTTTTCATTTCATTGTAACTTCAATAGATCAGAGCATAACTTTGTCATACAGATCAATGGATAAGTAGTGGCAGCGCAAAAGCTCGACTGTAAGTCGGCTGTATTAATGGTAAAAACTCAAAAAAATTCGTTAAAAAATAATAATGGGTGCCAACTTAAAGTTTACATCATACCAAATAAAACAAGCCGGGTATGGCTCAAATTAATGGAAAATTGGATTTATGGTGGACTTTAAAAGTTCGGATTTTTCAACTATTTTCGTGAGACAGAGTCCAAATATATTTTTTATCCTAGGCGGCAACATGTAAACAAAAATGATTGGTGATGGCAGCCGGGTCAAAAAAGTCAGATATTTAAAAGCTAGAAAAATATAAAAGTGAATTTAATTATACCCGTTACTCGTAGAGTAAAGGGGTATATTGTATTCGTGCAAAAGTATGTAACAGGGAGAAGGAAGCTTTTCCGACCCTATAAAGTATATATATTCTTGATCAGGATCACTAGCCGAGTCGAACTAGCCATGTCCGTCTGTCCGTCTGTCCGTCCGTATGAACGCTGAGATCTCGGAAACTATAAAAGCTAGAGGATTGGCATTTTGCATGAATATTCTTAGAGTTCCTACGCAGCGCAGGTTTATTTCAAAAAGGTGCCACGCCCCCTCTAACGCCCTCAATCGCCCTAAACCATTTTTAAAAAGGTGTCAGGCGCCCACACCTTTAAATATTTTGGAAAAGTAAAAATGCAGTTTTATTGTGATTATCAATATCTATCGAATTGTTGAAGAAATTTTTCAAATCGGACAATCCATTAAAAAGTTATGAGAAAAAAATGAAACAGCCACTAGATGGCGCTAGTAGCTTTGACGCGTGCATATATTAATCTCTCTCCCACTCACTTTAGCTGAGTAACGGGTATCTAATAGTCGAAGTACTCGACTATAGCGTTCTCTCTTGTTTTTTATTGCCATTAATTTCTCTGGAGCGCTTCAAGAATATTATTTTGTAAACTAGTGTATTTAACAAGAGAGAACGCTATAATCGGGTGCCCCGACTATAAGATACCCGTTACTCATCTAAAGGAAGTGCGAGCGAGATGGTCGCGCCTAACTTTATAACGAATGGTCCGATTTCAAAAATTTCTTCTACATTTCCATAGGTATTGATAAACATAATAAAATCGTTAAAGGTGTGGGCGGCAGACACCTTTTAAAATCGATTAATTGTGGGCGTTAGAGGGCCCTCGGCAGAAATAAACTTGAGGGTAATCCCAACTTTCTAGCTTTTGTAGTTTCCGAGATCTCAGCGTTCATACAGACGGACAGACAGACGGACATGGCTAGATCGACTCGGCTAGTGACCCTGAATAGAATATATATACTTTATTGGGTCGGAAACGCTTCCTTCTACGCTTCCTTCTGTTACATACTTTTGCACAAATACAATATACCCTTTTACTCTACGAGTAACGGGTATAAAAACTTATATAAGTAGATATCGTCGAAACGACCTGCACGGGTATAAGTAAAAACTTAGGCTTGTTGAGTTTAGCTTTGCTTTGGTTAAATTTCCAAAACTAGTGGCAAATAAAAACAGTAAGATTTTCGATCTTTACTTTCAGCTTATTAGAGTTTTAACAAGAAGAAATGAGACTCACCTGACTTAGTAATCGACTTCGTATTAATTGAAGTTGTTTAATCATCTCTAGGTCGGATTGTTCCTTCTCATTCGTTTGTTCTTTTCCAGGAGGCGGCATATCGGCATATCGGCGGTCTCTGTAAAAATTGTTTCCAATAATAGGTAAATTAAAAGATTTAAGATTTAAGGGGTTTACAATGTATACATAATCGTAATAAGAAATTTTGTATTCGGTCAATTGTATTGTGATACCAAAGATGTCTGGAATATATTAAAGAAAGATTTACGAGTAGTGTTATTTTAGTTATTTTAAAATGGGTGAACCGATATATATCTTTAATCTAAACCTTCCTGTTCTGTGGCCATCCAATTTGTGTCAATTATCCGCTAAGCACTGAACATTTAAACAAGCTTCCTTTTTTGATTGCCAATCTAATCTAATTCCATTAGACCGGGTCACCGAAACTACCGAAAATGTTGATGAGAGTATTCTGGTTTGAGAGATTGGATAGCAACCTTCTGTACATGCGCAAAAAACTTGTACATTTTTAATGCTCTTTTTGATATTTTTTTTCACCCACGTTTACTAACAAAGCACTGCACAAGTGAATTATGCAATGAAAATGTATGAGCATTTTTTAGACAATCGAAAATATACCTAAACAAGAAAAAAAGAAAGCAGAAGTTTATATACATTATATACATTTATATTATATATTATATATTATATATTATATATTATATATTATATATTATATATTATATATTATATATTATATATTATATATTATATATTATATATTATATATTATATATTATATATTATATATTATATATTATATATTATATATTATATATTATATATTATATATTATATATTATATATTATATATTATATATTATATATTATATATTATATATTATATATTATATATTATATATTATATATTATATATTATATATTATATATTATATATTATATATTATATATTATATATTATATATTATATATTATATATTATATATTATATATTATATATTATATATTATATATTATATATTATATATTATATATTATATATTATATATTATATATTATATATTATATATTATATATTATATATTATATATTATATATTATATATTATATATTATATATTATATATTATATATTATATATTATATATATATATATATATATATATCAATTAGCTGCAATGTATATAATATATATTACATATTATATAGTGATGCTGACCAATAATATATATACTTTGTAGGGTCGGAAACGTCTCCTTCACTGCAAACTTTTTACTAAAATCATAATACCCTCTGCAAGGGTATAATGACTCTTTTAGTTTATATATTTAACAACACATTAAAACTCGATTAAGTTTAACCATTGGCTGTGTCAGAAATCGTTTGTGTTGTTTAGTTTTAATACAAAGGTAAATTCTCAAAAGTGAACACTTTTTCAAATCTTTTAGGAAAGATTAATTCAAGTTCTTCTCTATCGATTAACGGTACCAATTTGCCATTTATACATAGATTTACATAAATATGTAAATCAAAAAGAAGAGAACGCTATAATGCAAAAATTTAAACTTAAGCTCAAATGTATTCGTGTTGTCAATACCTATCGATTGAGTAAAAAAAAATTGGCAACCTAACGCCCACAAACTCCCCTCTAACGCCCACATCTTTAAAGGAGAGACAGATTGAGATATGCATGCAGCAAAGCGACTGCTTGCATTGCTTGAATTTGGTCATAACTTTTTAACGAATGGTCCGATTTTTACTATCTAATTAACATGTTCAAAGTCTTGGCATGTTATCTTTTTCATTTAACAGGCTTTCTATCCCTGTTAAGGATATTTAAGACTGTCTTAGAGCTAAATCCCTTATATTGTATCGTCTTTGTTATCTCTGCATGCGTTACTTCGGACTCTATGCCCTTAAGTACGACTTGCAGGCCCTGGCAGCTTTTTAGCTAATGCGTGTAAAAGTTCTTTTTATTTTCGGTAAGCAAACTATTCTAGCGTTCTTCCCCTCACAGGCATTTCATATTGCAGCGTGCCGAACGAGAAAATTTTAGAAAAAGGATTTAATGACAAGTGGTTTAATTTAACAAATCTTGATATCAGAATGTTGAAGGAGCGATCGTCACTAGTTCTTTACCTCGTTAAGAGGTGTTTTTTATTTAGCATCAGAAGTTTTTGTTTGAACATCATTCATACGGTCAACCGAATTTTTCTAATCGGGCTGCTCAGTTGAAAGACCCCAAAATTGAGAATATCTAGCTCAGGGTCTGGGCAACAACCCTTTTTTCGTTTCGTTTGTGCTCTTGGTCTCGGGTTTTTGGTTGACCGGAACACTCGGGTCGGTCCCCAACTGACCGCTCGATACGAACAAAATCGTTCGGCGCTCATATATTGACAGTCAGTAGGTGAGCAAAACAACAAAAGGGTTCCTACAAAAGTTTTTTATTTTTGTTGCTGGGTTTGCTTGTTGTTGCCTCAGATATTTTGTGACAGGAGAAGCATTTGAAAGAGAGCGAAAGCGGGAGAGAGAGAGAACAAAATTATAGGGAAAATAAAAGAAAAATATATAGAGCCAAAAAAAACTTTATATTCAAATATTTTAAAATGTATATACATTTTAATATAATGAAATAACCAAATTATAATTATTATATATTCATGTTTATTTATTTAAAATTACAAATTAAGCATTGAAATTGTTGAAGATATTATGTCTTTTGTTGAGGAAGAAATTAAGAGTGAAAATTACCTCTCCACTGATATTTGTTATACAAATGAGACTAGCACCACTTTCGCAACTTCCTTCAAATAAGGTGACTTAAATAAGGTGACAACAAAGCAAGCTGTGTAAAAATTTTTACCGAGCTATACGAGAAGCACACATACATGCTCAAAAGACCTTTTGCCGAGTATTTTCGACGAAAAGGGTCTCGGGTGAACACAGACCCGATCGAGCAAACCAAATCGCTCATCGGTTGAGCAGGGAGCAACCCAGGGGCAAACGAAATTTTGGGGTCTCTCTCTGACAGGTTCGTATGGGGTCAGTATGTGAGGGGTTTTTTCCTGACAACAAGCACAAGTGAGACCTTTTTTTACGAGCTCTGCTTTTTTTCATAGGAGCTAATATATGCATATACGTAGCGCCATGTTTATCAAATAAAGAAACCCCTAATTCCCAAGTTAAAACAGAAATCGTTAGAACCGTTTTTCCGAAAAAACAACAACAAAATTGTGAACCCTAATTTTAAAACCATGGTGTTCATACAAATTACGTTAGGACAAGAAGGAAAGTTAACTTCGGCAAGCCGAAGATTATATACCCTTGCAGTTATAATAAGTAGTTTAGTAGATTTCAAATATATTATTGCGTTACTCAGCTAAAGGGAGTGCGAGGGAAATGGAGATATAAAACTTTGATCGGGCATAACTTTTTAAAGAACGCTCCGATTTTAAAAATGTCTTATACATTTCGATGGTATTGAAAAACACAATACAACTGCATTTTTACTTTTCCGAAATCTTTAAAGGTGTAGGCGCCAGACACCTTTTAAAATCGTTTTATTGTGGGCGGTATGCGATTGTGGGCGTTAGAGGGGGCGTGGTCCTCGGCTCCCAACTCTCTAGCTTTTGTAGTTTCCGAGATCTCAGCGTTCATCCGGACGGACTCTACGAGTAACGGGTATTAACATCAATTTTTTAAAACCCTACGAAACTCCTTAAAAATACGAGGAATTTTTTTTTGTAATGATAAATCTGCATACTGTAACTATAATTTATATTCGGTATTATACTCACGACAGACCCACACAAGTTCTGTCCCATGCACTAGATTCAGCACTGCTGTGCCCTTCAAGAACAAATGATTGTTTTCCCTATTCGCTTTGAACTGAACATTTTATTTATAATGATGACTTCCGCTCACTGCGACTCCATCCGCACGAGGCATACATAGATGTTGTGCCGTATCCCTTTACATATATGGGCACATAGAGACGTACACATGCGCCGGCTATGTGGATGTGAATTCTCATACACTTGTAGACACAAATATTGACTTGTACACTTACAAATAGCTTCCGCAAATTTACTTCAATGGATTTCACTCCTTTTGCTCGTTCGTGTCCGTATATTAAAATATCAATATTTATAGACAACTAAATATACGAGAACGAGTGTAACTTTGACAAGAGAGAACGCTATAGTCGGGTGCCCCGACTATCAGATACCCGCTACTCAGCTAATGGAGTGCGAGGGAGATGGAGTTATAAAACTTTGATCGAGTATAACTTTTTAACGAATGGTCCGATTTAAAAATGTATTCTACATTTCGATAGGTATAACTAAACAAACTAAAATTTCATTTACACTTCTTCAAAATCTTTTAAAATACACATTTTAAAATCGTTTGTGGGCGATTGTGGGTGTTAGAGGGGCGTGGCGCTTGCGCTGCGTAGGAAGCCCAAGAATATATGTGGGTAATCCCAACTTTCTAGCTTTTTAAGTTTCCGAGATCTCAGCGTTCATCCGGACAAACAGACAGACAGACAGACATGGCTAGATCGTCTCGGCTGGTGACCCTGATCAAGAATATATATACTTTATAGGGTCGAATTTGCACGAATACAATATACCCTTTTACTCCACGAGTAACGGGTATAAAAATTACATCCTCTGTGGTTGTTGTACTTTCTTATTCCCAAACAGCCATGCGAAGCAAAGAGCTGGTAACAGAAACAGAAACCGAAAGTTAGAAATGAATAAATAACAAATTAGTTTCGGCAAGTGCAATCAAAGTGGATAACGGATGTTATTGAGAAATGTCCCAAATGTTTCCAAGTATATTTTTGCTCTATAAGCCGATAAATCAGATTTCGTTTTCTTGTCCACACGTTAAAGGCATACCGATTTTAAACTAAAAAATATTCGAGTAATAACACCAAATAGCCATTTAAAAATGTCTTGTGTACAGGAATTTTAAGGCTTAACAAAAATAATTGAGAGCATCGACTGAAGAATTGTCAATGTTTTAACATGCGAACATAGAAAAACAAATTTTTCTCATCTACATATTTATCTACTGACAGTTACGTCACTGATCATGTCTTAACTATTAAAGGATTGATATGATTTGGATGACATAGCTAGGTCGACTTGATAGTGGTCCTGTTCAAGAATATGCTTATGTATATAATTTACTCTCCCTTTTACACACAAAAAAATAAATCAATAGACCTCTGCGTATAATTTTGTAACTATAACAAGAAAGTCAATGTCCTTTTCAAATGTCATTCTAATGCGAAACATTCTATACAAATTTTAAGCCATTAAAATTTTAAAACGTATGTTTTTATAAAAACAAACAATCATTCTACAATACATAAATAAAATGGATAACACCAACGTTTTAAAATATTTTGGTCAAGTATACATTAGAAAATAAATTTTCCCCAAAAGGTACATATTACCCAAAGTTGCATTCCAAATTTGAGCATCTTTGAACGTGTTAACTTTATATTTAGTTTAGTTTAGTTTCTCCAACTAAAATGAGATGCTATCAAAAATGTGACTATAATAAACTAAACTTAATGCTTTCGCAATATAATTGGACAGATCTTTATAACTGTATGGACATCGAAAGTGCCACCGAACTTTTCTATAGCGTTCTAAACCCTTTTTTTAATGAATGCGTTCCTGATAGGCTTCCTCCAAGGCCGAACAGGCCCCCCTGGTTTACAAATGCGCTTCAAAGACTTAAAAATCTTAAAACAAACACTTATAAAAAGTATAAAAAATCGGGTAAGCCATCCTATTTTTTGAAATATGTGGTGGCTCGATCTGATTTTAATGTTCTTAACAGTCATTGCTATTCTATGTATTTAAATCGTTGTAAATTTGAATTTTCAAATGATCCGAAGCAGTTTTATAACTTTGTTAACGCTAAACGTAAGTCATCGGCTTTGCCTTCATCGGTTCGTTTTAACTCAATGGAGACATCGACATCTGAAATTGCTGATTTATTTGCCGACTTTTTCCAAACCACTTACAGCTCCTCTTCATGGTCAAAATCAATCTACCCTAATCCCTTAAATAGGGCGAATTGTATTTTTTCCCCTAAAATTACCGAAAGTTCTCTCTTAAGAGATTTAACAACAACAACGCCTACTTATTCTCCCGGTCCTGATGGACTTCCTGGGTGTGTGCTTAAGTTTTGTGCACAAACCATTTGCAAACCAATTCTTAAACTTTTTCATTTGTCTATTTCTTCATCAGTTTTTCCAACTATCTGGAAGGACTCTTTTATTATTCCACTTCACAAAAAGGGTGCGAAGGCGGATGCCCAGAATTATAGAGGTATTTCTAAATTGTCGGCAATTCCAAAAGCCTTTGAACGTATTATCACTTCTCATTTGCAACATTTATGTTTCTCGCTAAAATCACCGTGTCAGCATGGTTTTGTTAAGCGAAGATCGAGTACCACCAACCTACTTGAATTGTCATCTATTGTAATAAATGGATTTAACAATAATATGCAGACCGACGTTACAAAAACAGATTTTAGTAAAGCCTTTGACTCTGTTAACCACTCTCTTCTTTTATTAAAACTAGACTTGCTGGGGTTTCCATGTAACCTTTTAGCATGGATTTCAAGTTATTTGAATGGGAGGACTCCGAGGGTTATATTTAAGAACGCTGCTTCTAAAATGATCCACGTGATATCTGGAGTGCCCCAGGGTAGTCATTTGGGCCCTTTGCTGTTTACTTTGTTTATTAACGATCTTTCCTCTATCATAACAAATTCTCGTGTACATTAGTATGCTGATGATGTTAAGCTTTGTTTGACATACAACAATATAGAGTCTGGTTTCGGCTTACAATCAGACATTGACAATTTTCAGGTATGGTGTGAGTATAACCTCTTAAATTTGAACTGCCTGAAATGTAATGTAATGTCCTTCCACAGGGGTACTCCTACGTTTATAAGTTATTTGCTTCAGAACTTGCCACTTGACCGTATATATTCAGTAAATGATTTAGGCGTTCTTCTGGACCCGAAGCTTAAGTTTGACTGCCACATAATGTTGACTGTTAACAAAGCTATGAGTGTTCTTGGGTTTATAAAGCTTTGGTCAAAAGAATTTGACGACCCTTATATAACCAAATTATTATTTACCTCCCTTGTCCGTCCTATATTGGAATATTGTTCTTCGGTTTGGAGCCCACAATACCAAGTGCACATTGACCGTATAGAGTCGGTACAAAAACAATTTCTTCTTTTTGCCCTTCGTAGTTTGAAGTTTCCGACCCCATTAAGTATATATATTCTTGATCAGGATCACTAGCCGAGTCGATCTAGCCATGTCCGTCCGTCCGTCTGTCCGTCCGTATTAAGGCTGAGATCTCGGAAACTACAAAAGCTAGAAAGTTGGGATTACCCCCACACATATTCTTGGGCTTCCTACGCAGCGCAAGTTTATTTTAGCCGAGCTTCACGCCTCCTCTAATGCCCACAAATGCCCATAATCGCCCACAAACAATTTAAAAATGTGTCTAGGGCCCACATTTTTAAAGATTTCGGAAAAGTATAAATGCAATTTTGTTGCGTTTATTTATACCTATCCAAATGTAGAAGAAATTTCAAATCGGACCATTCGTTAAAAAGTTATGCCCGATCAAAGTTTTATATCTCCATCTCCCTCGCACTCCCTCAAGCTGAGTAACGGGTATCTGATAGTCGGGGCACTACTATAGCGTTCTCTCTTGTTTTAAAATTCAAGTCAAATTGAACACATTCCTAATGCTTCCAGCTTCAATCTATTTATCTTTGGCAGGAGGGTAATTTTAACATATCCCAAATTTGTAAAAATATCGATTTGTTGTTTCATTTTTACTTGAACATTTCTTTGGACCAACTGTGTCCGATTTCGCTAAGTAGGCACGTGGTCGATTGGTGTGTGTTCCAAGGTGCATACAATAAATATTATTTCCCCTCCTTTTAAGACCCACAAAATACCCAAAGGGCATAAAAAACCTCCTGGTGCAATAATGAATTTTCAATTGAGGTCCTAGCCTTCTCATGACATGTGGGCTTTTCTATTGATTGTGGCCGTCATTGTTTACGAGCAGTGGTAGTAGCCCTAATGCGGCTGCTCAAACACGTGTTGGCATTAAAAATGAATACGGTTCGAGAGGACCAAAGGGAAAAGTCCACGTATGAAATCTACAGACGTTTTTAAAAGACCGTTTGCCACTTTGCAAATTGAAGAACCACGGGGAATTTTATCCGATCACGTTTACTTAAAATACTGCGTGTTTCATGAAAACAGAGGGTATTATAGTATTGGTCAAAAGTTTGTAGCAGTGTAGCGCACGGTAAGCTCATAAACTTCGCAGTTTTTTAGTAAGTTTGGCGTCTACCCACAAAACAAGAAAGCACGCCCTGACTATCAGATACCAGTTACTCGGCCTGATCAAGAAAATATATACTTTATGGGGTCGGAAACGCTTCCTTCTACCTGTTACTTACTTTAGCACGAATACAATATACCCTTTTACTCTACGAGTAACGGGTATAAAAATTTGATTGGTAAAATTGACCAATGAAGATAGTTACGTAACTATAAAAAATAGTTATGTGTATTTTATTTTTGTATTGGGTGTGTGTCCTTGCTAATTGTGTGTATTTGTTGTTGTAAAAGTATCTAATTGGTAAAATTGAAAATTTTTGTGATTTGGGATGTTTGACAATTATAACAGTTGATTTTACCAATTTTTTTTGTGTGTAGGCCCTTTTCTGTTTTTCCTGTTCAAAGTAAAAATATTTGCGTATTGGGCTACTATATATAAAATAAAAACCCCTCTTAACGAGTTAAAAAACTAGTGGCAATCGCACTTTCAACATACAAAAGTTCTGATATCAACATTTGTGACGATAAATTACACTATGGTACATCAAAAATTTACCTCGATGGATGCGATATTTTTGAATTCGTTACGAATTCCCAAGTTAAACTGCGCTTTTCAAAAAGTTCCATGACGCAAGGATTCTTAGCAAAAGGACTTTAAAGTTCGAAAAATGCTGAAATTGGTTAACTTTCCGGTAATAAACTTTAATTAAATTTTCATTTTGAAAAGTACCCCAAAATATTGTAAAGGATTGACATTTGAACGGATTGTCGGATTTTATCATATGATAAAATATAGGAATATAGGAACACAACTAGAACAATGCGAGGGGGGATTTATCCCCACCGGCCCCAACAGCTCAAAATTTCTACATTTTCACTTTTACCGCCCTGTTATCCCAAACCAATTGAAATTGATTAAGTATGGTATGCATACCTTTCGATTGGTGTATCACTCGTTGTGATCGAACCATCACAGCAGATTTTTAATTCTGCGGCTATATAATATTAGTCGTCTTTGGACACTCTCCTGGTGCGCTTTGTCACCGTTCACAGTAATAATAGCTGCCATAGGAACAACAGGGGATTTTTAATAAAAAATTTCTACTTCTGAAAACCATTTTCATCCGAGTCGATCTACCCATTTTCGTCTGTCCGTTCATCCGAATGGACGTTACTGCGGTACGAATGGCATTACAACTTCGGATCCACAAACCCCCCACACGGGTGAAAAATTAAAAGAATTTTGGTATTCAAAAAGTATGCAACAAAAAATGGTTTTTATATCACAACAACAAAATCTTAAATACGCCAGTGCTCTTTATACTAATAAATAAATTCCCTTAAACATTTCGCGTGACAAAAAATTTAAATTTACATATGTGGCACGGAGTAGGATAGAAAGTCGCGAACAGTTGGCAGATCCTTTTTGTCTACCTAGGGATGTGAACGGATCAAGGGGCTCTTACAAATCGCAGTTCAAAGAGAGCTTTGCCTTTGTGTTATGACTGTTTTGTTACTGAATGCGCTTTGTGTGTTTATTGT
This sequence comes from Drosophila pseudotakahashii, assembly GCA_035046095.1. Classification (NCBI taxonomy): domain Eukaryota; kingdom Metazoa; phylum Arthropoda; class Insecta; order Diptera; family Drosophilidae; genus Drosophila; species Drosophila pseudotakahashii. The sequence goes on from JAWNOE010000254.1 coordinate 2,229,819, forward strand.
TTGTTTGTTGATGGTGCACTTGTTTGGTCAAAAAGCCGCAAACAAAGGGCTGACTGGACCGCGCATAGCTTACAAAGGACTACATTTTCTGCTCCGTTTATCCGGCCGTCCAGACTTCCATCCGCCGACAGATTTATGTATTATTTATGCCTGCTTATGTTTGTGCATTTCTATCTAGCACCAGCCATCCCTAAGAAAGACTCGCAAAATTCCTTTCATACACATATACTTAAGTATATCCAGGAGTCTGTCTATTACCGTTAGGTGAGACTTGAAATCAGTTAGAAACTTGTGTATGCTGATCAGTGGAAGGACTTGAATGCGGCATTTCAGAAGTTATTTTATTATTGAAAACAAGAGAGAAATCTATAGTCGAGTACCTCGAACATTAGTTACCCATTTCTCAACTAATAGGAGTGCGAGGGACATGGAGATATGCAAGCAGCGAAACGACTGCTTCACAAATTTTCTTCAACATTTCAATAGGTTCTGGGCGCCGGACACATTTCTAGGTCGTTTAGGGCGTGACACACTAAAGAAACAAACTTTTGCTCCGCAGGAAGGCCAACATGGCTAATCCCAACTTTTATACTTTTATAGTTTCCGAGATATCAGTGTTCATACGGACGAACAGAAAGACAGACGGGCAGACGGACATGGCTAGATCGACTTGACTAGTGATCCTGATCAAGAATACATATATATTTTTTATAAAGTCGGAAACGCTCCCTTCTTTCTGTTACATACTTTCCAACGATTACAATATAACCTTTAACCGTACGAGTAACGCGTATATGAAAAATTAAATGAAAATATCTTTTTACGAGGTAATAAACCAGTGACGATCGCACATTCAACGTAAAAAGTTCTCATATTATATTCTGTAAAAAACAATGCTTATACATTTCACTAAATAAAAACATTACTAAAACTTTTGAAGAACAAATCATTAAATCATGCGGAACAAAAATTGAAGGAAATGTATTTATTTAGTGGAATGTAAATTCATGTTTTGTCAAAAAATGTAACATCTGAACTTTCTTATGTTGCAAGTGCGATCGTCACGACATTTTACCTCGTTAATAAGGTTTTTGTTGGATTTGATGTACCGATTTTACTAGGATAAATAATCTTCAGCTTAATACTAGTTCGAATTTTCGGAAAGTTCAAGTACTTTGACGTCTATAAATTCACAAAAGGGGATATTCTACAGACGAAAAAACCCTTGGCAACTAAAAGTGTATTAATGTGGAAACTCAAAGGCGTCATATGTTTCCATTTCATTTAAACACAGTTTATCCATTTTTCCATTTTTGCTAATTGTGTATATTTGTTGTTTTGAAAGTAACTATTTAATTGGTAGAATTGACAATTTTTGTGGTTGGGGACTGTTTGACAATTATAACAGTTGATTTTACCAAGTTTTTTTTGTTTGTATGCATATTAGGTGTAGGTACAAATGTATTACGAATTTGGTCTATACACACAAAAACAAACTTGGTAAAATCAACTGTTATAATTGCCAATCAGTCCTCAACCACAAAAAAATAGTCAATTCTACTAAGTAAATAGTTACTTTCACAACAACAAATACACACAATTAGCAAAGACACACACCTATATCCATGACAAAATTGACATTTTTTTGTGGTTGGGGTCTTTTTGACAATTTTTTTTTTTGTGTCTATTCGAACGCAATCGAACAACGTGTGAGCCCTAGATCTGTTAAAGATGTAGCTTAGATGACTGCAAATCAGTATGTTATTAGGAACAACTTCATCCCCTTTTGGAACCTTTGTTAATACGTGTATTCCCCCCGTAAAGAAACCAGCCGGAATAATAAGCCACAAAATTTCACTGCATCTACGTGATGGCCAAGGAAAAGTTGACAGAATAAGTACATCGCAGATGATGAACCAGACACTGACGGTTTCTGAAAACATAGTAATCTGGAGGGTGAGTCAATAACATCGTGGCTAAACCCAATGGGGTGCGACAAGTGTAATAATCACCAAAGGACTTGATGGCGGTGACATGGCCTGACCCTAGTTTGATCCTAAAACAAGAAAAGAAGTAACTTCGGCCAGCCGAAGTTTATATACCCTTGCAGGTAAAATAAATATATCACTCCTATTTAAAATTTGGTTTTTAAATGTCAAAAATCAAAACGCCTACTTCCTATAAAGTTACAATATTTGATTTTGATTATTCCTATGGGAGCCATAAGCTATAGTGGTCTGATCCGGCTCGTTCCGACATATGTACTACCTGCAATAGAAAGAAGACTTTTGGGAACGTTTCATCGCGATAGCTTTTAAACTGAAAGACTAGTTCGCATAGAAACGGAAAGTCGGATATGGCTAGATGGACTCGGCTTTTGGTGCTGATCAAGAATATAACTAGTCTCTCAGTTTTAAAGCTATTGCGATGAAACTTTTCCAAAAAGTCTTCTTTCTATTGCAGGTAGTTTCAGCGAGCCGGATAGGACCACTATATCTTAAGGCTCCCACACTCAGAAAATTATTTTTCTTAAATATAGAAAAACAAAATTTTTCTGTGCTTTAGAAAAAAATTTCTATAAAGAGAAAATATTTTCTAAACTTTAGAAAAATTCTCTATTAAATGATTTTTTGTAGAATTTTTTTTCTAAAATGTAGAAAAATACATTTTTTTCTAAAATATAAGGTTTTTTTTCTAATCTTCCTTTCTATATTTGAGGGTTAAAATCGCCATTGATTTTAGAAAAAAAAGACTACATTTTTCTAAAAATAAAAAAAAATCGCCATTAACATTAGAAAAATTCTTACATAGTAGAAATATTTTTATCTAAAAAACAAAAAAAAATGTTTGAACATTTTTCTAACGTTTAGAAAATTTTTTTCTAAATTCGAAGAAAATTTCCTTTAGTGGTAGCCTAGGGGTCTAACGCGTGCGTACATGAATATGTTATACAAGCTTAGAACCGCAAGTGTGAGTTCAATCCCACATCGAGGCGAAAATGTATAGGTGCCTTTTTTTTTTTTTAATGCGTAATATTTACATATTAATAAAAACAAGAAAGGAAGCTAGCTTCGGCCAGCCGAAGCTTATATACCCTTGCAGATCATTCCTATTCATGTACAAAAACATAATATTTAAATTAACTTGCGTATATGTTACAACAATCCAAATTTTAGCTGCTTTCGTATTACTTCGGCATTAACTTTTTGATCCTTCCTATGTCAGCTATATAATATAGCCGTCCGAATTTTGTTAAATTTTATTCGAAATTTTGAAATGTCAAAGAAAAGTCATATCCCAGAGGAGAAGACAATGTAATAAAAATCAACAAAGATATAATTTTTTTCCTATTAATTTCCATTTAATTTTCCGACCGTTCCTATGGCAGCTATATGATATAGTGATCCGATTTTATAAAAATTTAATCCGAAATTCCAAAATATTTAATAAATAATATTCCCAAGAGTAGAAAGTAATATTTCAAAAAACATCAAATCTAGAATTTTTTGCACGATTTTTTTTTCGATCCTTCCTATGGGAGCTATAAGATATAGCTATCCGATCCGGCCGGTTCCGACTTATATACTACCTGCAATAAAAAGAAGACTTTTGGGAAAGTTTCATTCCGATAGCTCAAAAACTGAGAGACTAGTTTGCGTAGAAACAGACGGACAGACGGACAGACGGACAGACGGACGGACAGACGGACGGACAGACGGACGGACAGACGGACATGGCTAGATCGACTCGTCTAGTCATCCTGATCAAGAATATATATACTTTATGGGGTCGGAAACGTCTCCTTCACTGCGTTGCAAACTTCTGACTGAAATCATAATACCCTCTGCAAGGGTATAAAAAATGCAATTTTTTTTTTTTACTTTGTATAATTATATTTTGATAAAAATGATGTTTAAGTTATTGAAATTTGAAACAATCATTTACGGCTACTATCAGGCGCGGATCCACGGGGAGTGATACGGGTGATATTTCACCCCCCACTCGGGTGAAAATTGAAAGGAAATTGGTATTCAAAAAGTATGCAACAAAAAATTTGTTCTAATTTCACCCCCCACAACAAAATCCTAGATCCGCCACTGGTTACTATTGTACCATAATAAAATATATATTTGTTTATAAATATTAATGTTTATCAATAATTATTAACAAATACAATTAAATGAACAACTAGAGGGGAATAACTAGAAGAGAGCCAGATCAATTTGACTAAAAGTAAGAGAACAAAATGTGAATAGACTTTGTACAGCGCCTCACGTGATGCTTCCGTGGCGCAGCTGGTAGAGTGCTTGACTGCAAACTGTGAGGCAAGCGGTTCGATTCCCGCGTGAGGCGACCAAGATGTTTTTCTCAAAATAGTAAGTTATTGGGTTTTTATATATATAATTTGTAATTTGTATACTCATTTCAGTTATAATTACAGGTCCAATTTGAAATTTAAAGTGCATGTACATAATAAACATATACATACATCACCCACCCATATGCTCAATTAAAGGAAATTAAAATAAGATGACAAACAAGAACGAAAAACAACAACAACACAAGGGGGACGTGAAGTCACAGAAACAACCGGCATAATTGCCAAAGCAAGATTTTAGTATTTTCTAGAAAAATATTTTTCTATATTTAAAAAAAACAGTATTTCTATTTCTTAGAAAATCTTTATTTCTAAAATGGAAGACATAACTTTTTTACTTTCTAGTAAAAATTTCTAGACTGCAGATTTTTTTTTCTTATTTTTTAGATAAAAAACGCCATTGTTATTAAGAACCTATTTTTTTTAATATAGACAAAATCGCCAGTAAAGCAAATTCATAGGCGTTTTTCTAAAACCAAGGGCGATTTTAGTCGTTTTTTTTTTGAGTGCATAGGAATAATCAAACAAATATAAGAAAATTCATTGTAACTTTGTAGGAAGTAGGCGTTTCGATTTTAGACAACTCAAAAACAACATTTGAAATAGGCTCGCAGAATCTGGAACCCCTGGAGCTGCACCGATAGAGTAAACATTAAAATATAGGTATTTACTTTATCTGCAAGGGTATATTAGCTTCGGCTGCCCGAAGCTAGCTTCCTTTCTTGTTTAAATCTAATTTTTATGTATGCTGGGGTATTATATTTTGACCAGTTGTACTTACCCACTCCTTTTATCGCTGCCTAATCATGGTTAAAATAATTTTAATACACTTAGCGACTACTAAGCCATTTCTCTGTGTCGTCTCTGAAACAAAAAATATAAAATGAGAATATCGTGATTAAATTAAATATAAATGATCTAACTTATGGCTGTAGTTTAATATCACTGTGTTACAAAATTAATGTTTTTTAAATGTAGCTCGACACTAGGATTCTTAGCAGAAGGACCTCAAAGGTCGAAAAATGCTGAAATTGGCCAACTTTCCAGGGGTATCACAGGCAAGCGGATTCATGTTTTGTTTTGCTGTTAAAGTATTTTAAAAGATACACTCTTTATCTTTCGAACCCCATACTCAGACTAATTTTAGGATTTTTGAAGGGAGAAACAATTACAAGAAAACATAGAAATATCGCATCCATCGAGGTACATTTTTGACAGACAGACGCCTTAAAGGACTTCTTAAACAAGAGAGAATGCTAAAGTCGGGTGCCCCGACTATCAGATACCTGTTACTCAGCTTAAGGGGATGCGAGGGAGATGGAGATACACAACTTTGATGGGGAATAACTTTTTAGCGAATGGTCCGATTTGAAAAATTTCTTCTACATTTCGATAGGTAAACTAAGCACAACAAAATTGCATACTTCTAAGAAATCTTAAAAAATGTGGGTATAGTATATATATTTTCTTGATCAGGATCACTAGCCGAATCCAACTAGCCATGTCCGTCTGACTGTCTGTGTGAACGCTGAGATCTCGGAAACTACAAAAGATAGAAAGTTGGGATTACCAACACATATTCTTTGGCTTCCTACGCAGCGCAAGCTTATTTCAGCCGAGCGCCAAGCCCGATCTAATTTTGTTGTGTTTAGTTATACCTATCGAAAAGTAGAAGAAATTTTTCAAATCGGACCATTCGTTAAAAAGTTATGACCGATCAAAGTTTTATATCGCCATCTCCCTCGCACTCCTTTGAGTAACGGGTATCTGATAGTCAGGGCACCCAACTATAGCATTCTCTCTTTTTTATACTTATTTTTAGATATTTTTTCCAAAAACGGCTCTAACTATTCCCTCTGAGATTTCTTAAATATACCACGTTATGGTAAAAAGTCACGTTTAAAAATTATTCATAAACAAAATTAGCTACTTTTGCCAGATGAGCACAACTAAAGCTCCCTGAGTATCGCATTTTGTATGAGGGTATCCAAACTGTATTTTAGGGTCATGGATTCATTAAAATTATTTTAAACCGTTCCATTTTATTGATTTATTCTAATTGTCCATACATGTTTCATACAAAATAAATCCAGCAGTAGACATTTGACTGACCACCCCCCTCAGTTTTGTACATAAGAAGGTCAAATTCGAAATCATTTGAGAGGGTCTTCTAAAGTTGACTATTTTGGTCCATCCACCTTCGACAGCATCAAATCTCGCCTTTTTTCTAGTAGAATGTACTTTCAATGTAACTCCTTAGACTGGCATGCAATATGGTGTGTCCGTAAAACAGAAATGTTTTTCTATTACTATTGAATTACATGAAATGTGACCACTCGGACATTCAATGAATTTAGTATGCATGCCTTTTTTTAAATTATCTATAGGAACAGCAGAGACCAAGAGAAAATCTAAGCTTTATAGTCCCAATGCGGAGTCATTTTCAGTGTAATTGCTTGAAGATAGGGGTTGGATTATTGTGTTTGATGTCCCCACTCTTTGGAAAAAATTCGTTTGTTATAAGAATAAAAACAAGAGAGAACGCTATAGTCGGGTGCCCCGAATATCAGATACCCGTTACTCAGCTAAGGGAGTGCGAGGGAGATGGATATATTAAAGCTTTGATCGGTCATAACTTTTTAACGAAGTCCGATTTAAAAAATTTCTTCTACATTTCGATAGGTTTTGATAATCACAATAAAACTGCATTTTTACATTTCCAAAATCTTTAAAGGTGTGGGCGCGCGACACCTTTCAAAAAATGAGGGGGCGGTTAGAGGGGGCGTGGCACCTTTTTGAAATAAACTTGCGCTGCGTAGGAACTCCAAGAATATGCATGCAAAATGCCAATCCTCTAGCTTTTATAGTTTCCCAGATCTCAGCGTTCATACAGACGGACAGACAGACGGACAGACGGACATGGCTATATATAATATATATACTTTATAGGGTCGGAAAAGCTTCCTTCTCCCTGTTACATACTTTTGCACGTCGGGTGCCCCGACTATCAGATACCCGTTACTCAGCTAAACCAAGTAGGGAGATGGAATTATATAATACTTTAATTACGCATAACTTTTTAATAAAATAAATAATAAAACTGCTTTTTTACTTTTCCAAAATAAAGGTGTGGGCGCCAGACACATTTAAGGCGATTGTGGGCGTTAGAGGGGGCGTGGTTCTCGGCTGAAACAAACTTGAGCTGCGTAGGAAGCCCAAGAATATGTGTGATTAATCTCAACTTTCTAGCTTTTGTAGTTTCCGATATCTCAGCGTTCATACGGACGGACACATCTTTAAAGATTTCGAAAAAGTAAAAATGCAGTTTTATTGTGTTTATCAAAACCTATCAAAATGTACATAAAAATCAAGGGCCATTTAATATTAGTTTTGAAGGACATATAAAGCTTAAAAGAAATAGTCACTTCAATTTTAAGAAAAATGTGACCTTAACAATAATAATAATATTAAATATACAACTTTTGTGTCTGGTATGTGCGTTCGTCGAGACATATTTCCCCCTTAAGAGTTCTTGTTTGATACTTATGTACCTACAAAAAACTATAGGGATGAAAACATTATATTATATAAGAGCACATATTCAATCTGCCACAGAAACAAACGATTTTTAAACGATTGACAATGAGGTAATGCTGGTTATAAAACACATCTGAGCCACATCTGCTCTGCATATGCACATGTACGTAAGTATACTCGAAAAAAAAGTAAAACAAGAGAGAACGCTATAGTCGGGTGTCCCGACTATCAGATACCCGTTACTCATCTAAAGGAAGTGCGAGCGAGATGGAGATATAAAACTTTGATTTTAAAATTTTTTTCCATAAACAAAATAAAACTGCATTTTAACTTTTCCGAAATCATTAAAGGTGTGGCCGCCAGACACCTTTCAAAAAATGGTTAAAGGCGATTGTGGGCGTTAGAGGGGGCGTGTCACCTTTTTGAAACAAACTTGCGCTGCGTAGGAACTCCAAGAATCTGCATGCAAATTGCCAATCCTCTAGCTTTTATAGTTTCCGAGATCTCAGCTTTCATACGGACGTAGAGTAAAAGGGTATATTGTATTCGTGCAAAAGTATGTAACAGCTAGAAGGAAGCATTTCCGACCCTATAAAGTATATATATTCTTGATCAGGATCACTAGCCGAGTCGATATAGCCATGTCCGTCTGTCCGTCCGTCTGTCTGACTGTCTGTCTGTCTGTCTGTCTGTCTGTCTGTCTGTCTGTCTGTCTGTCTGTCTGTCTGTCTTTCTGTCTGTCTGTCTGTCTGTCTGTCTGGATGAACGCTGAGATCTCGGAAACTACAAAAGCTAGAAAGTTGGGATTCACATATTCACATTCATATATTCTTTGGCTTCCTACGCAGCGCAAGTTTGTTTCAGCCGGGGGCCACGCCCCCTCTAACGCCCACAATCGGACCATTCGTTAAAAAGTTATGCCAGATTAAAAATTGTATATCTCCATCTCCCTCGCACTCACTTTGGCTGAGTAACGGGTATCTGATAGTCGGGGTACCCGACTATAGCGTTCTCTCTTGTTTTTGTGTGTATATATCCGGTAAGTTTCAAAGGACAAGAGTAGACCATCTGCGTAGCGACCAAACGATGTAAACTTTTGAAAGGGTATGCTTTTTCCTGAGATTTGTGTGCAATGTGTTGGTACTTGCTGATCCGAGAGAGAAGTATTCAGCAGCGAGTGTGTGTTGCCCTGCTTAAGAAAGCGTGTGACGATCAGCAACTAGATTGAGACTGAGACTGAGACGAAGACTGCAGCGCAAAGTGGTTTGGTCCCCTCCGATTCTGCGATGCTCCAAGTCGTTGGGATACTGGCAATGCATCATTTTGCGTTGGGCAAAGCCTCAGATGCAGTCGCAGAATCAGCAGTGGTCACAGAGTCGTTGACTTGAACTCGAGCTGTCTTTCTTTTTTGTGTTTTGTTTGTCTCTTTTCTTGGGGAAGCGCTGGCAGGCAAATTTGTATTTTGTTTATTTTACTTTTCAGTCTTGTGCAAGGAGAAAAAGTTGTACATACTAAAAACCAAATTATAAAATCGGAACAGAAAACAATTTTTTTGTCCAAAGGAATATTTTGCAATAATTTTTAAAAACGTAGAGTATAAGTCGGAAAGTATGTAACAGGTTAAAGAAGCGTTTCCGGCCCTATAATGCATATATATTATTTATCTGCATCACTAGACGACTCGGTCTAGCCATGTCCGTCTGTCCGTATGATCTCGGCAACTATAGAAGCTAAAATGTTCGGATTCATCGTGCAGATTGTATATATTTTTATATATTTTATTTGATTTGTCAATACCTATTGCCAATATCAAATTGTTCTAATCAGACCATTTATTAAAAACTATTGAGCCAATAATAATAATAATATTCTCTTGATGCGCGACAGTGGATTTATCTGCATCGCTCCATCGTACTCCTTTACCTGAGTATTTGATAGTCGAGGCACTGGACTATATCGTTTTCTCTTGTTTTAGTAATAAAGTCCCTTATTATCTGTGCTAACTTATTTTCGGGGCCAATTAATGTCATTAACTATAAATAAAACAAGAGAGAACGCTATAGTCGGATGCACCGACTATTAGATACCCGTTACTCAGCTTAAGGGAGTGCGAGGGAGATGGAGATATAAAACTTTGGTCGCGCATAACTTTTTAACAAATGGTCCGATTTGAAAAATTTCTTCTACATTTTGATAGGTATTAATAAACACAACAAAGTGGTGTTTATACTTTTACCAAATCTGTAAAGATGTCCTTTAAGGCGATTGTGGGCGTTAGATGGGCGGGGCGCTCCGCTGAAACAAACTTGCTCTGTGTAGGAAGCCCTAGAATATGTGTGGGTAATCCCAACTTTCAAGCTTTTATAGTTTCCGAGATCTCAGCGTTCATTCGGACGGACAGACAGACGGACAGACAGACGGACATGGATAGATCGACTCGGCTACACTGACACAACTGTTATAATTGTTAAACAGTCCCCAACCACAAAAATTGTCATTCTACCAATTAAACAGTTACTTTATCAACAACAAATACACAAAATTAGCAAAGACACACACCCAAAGCAAAAACAAAATACACATAACTATATGTATACCCTTGCAGAGCGTATTATGATTTCAGTCAGAACTTTGCAACGCAGTGAAGGAGACGTTTCCGACCGCATAAAGTATATATATTCTTGATCAGCATCACTAGTCGAGTCGATCTAGCCATGTCCGTCTTATACCCTTGCAAAATTAATAGGAAAAAAATTATATCTTTGTTGACTTTTATTACATTCTCTTCTCCTCTGGGCTATAGCTTTTCTTTAACATTTCAAAACTTCGTATTCAATTTAAAAAAAATTCGGACTGCTTTATTATATAGCTGCCATAGGAAGGATCAAAAAATGAATGCCAAAGTAATACGAAAGCAGCTAAAATTTGGATTGTTGTAACATATACGCAAATTAATTTAAATTTAATGTTTTTGTAAATGAATAGGAATGATCTGCAAGGGTATATAAGCTTCGGCTGGCCGAAGCTAGCTTCCTTTCTTGTTTATAGTTACGTAACTATATTCATTATAATATATATATATACTTTATAGGGTCGGAAACGCTTCCTTCTCCCTGTTACATACTTTTGCACGAATACAATATACCCTTTTACTCTACAAGTAACGGGTATAAATACTCAGATATCTAAAAATGTTACAAGCAGTTAACTTCATACAGAAACCTATGACTTACAAGTTCGTAAAAAACGTACGAATCGGTCATATATAGTAGACGCATATATGCGGGTTGTTTGAGTTAACTGTGTTTTCATTAGGAAACGCGCGTTAGTGTGCCTGCACAATTTTACAGTTTATTTTAACTATACAGTTTAATATTGTGTCAGAAGACAAATCTCATTGTTTTTATAGAATGCTTTTTCACTGCTGCATTGTTAGTGCACTCGAGAAAAAGAAAACAAACGGATCGTCTGTTGATTAAACGCAAAATGGATGGGGGACCGGATTTCATCTAATCGGAAGAACAAAACAGCTTTTGTTTTCGATTTTTATATTGGCCTGACTCTTGTTACAAGTCAACAATGTTACGGTTGACATCATCCGGAACAAGTCAAATATGTAACGGCCATTTGCCTGACTTTACACAAAACAAGAAAGAAAGCTCGCTTCGGCCAGCCGAAACGTTAAATTTCGAATTATTTTGACATTATTTTTTCTATCCTTCCTATGGCAGCTTTATAATATAGTCGTCCAATTTTTGTTAAATTTAATTCGAAATTCTGAAATATTAAAAAAAAACTCATGTCCTAGAGTATAAAAGAATACAACACAAACCAAAGAAATTATAATTTATTTCCTATTTTTTGCCATTAATCTTTTGATCGTTCCTATGGCAGCTGCATGATATAGTAATCCGATTTTTTAAAAATTTTATCCGAAATTCAGAAATATATAAAAAATAATATTCCCAAGAGAAGAAGGTAAAATATTCAAAAACACCGAAGATATAATTTTTTAACACTTTTTTTCCCGATTATTCCTATGGGAGCTATATGATATAGTTGTCCGATCCGGCTGGTTCCGACTTATATACTACCTGCAATAGAAAGAAGACTTTTGGGAAAGTTTTAGCCGGATAGCTTTAAAACTGAGAGACTAGTTTGCGTAGAAACAGACGGACAGACGGACGGACAGACGGACAGACGGACATGGCTAGATCGACTCGTCTAGTGATGCTGATCAAGAATACTATACCCTTGCAGATCATTCCTATTCATTTACAAAAACATTAAATTTAAGTTAACTTGCGTTTATGTTACAACAATCCAAATTTTAGCTACAATCGTATTATTTTGGCATTCATTTTTTTATCCTTCCTATGGCAGATATGGCTAGATTGACTCGTCTAGTGATGCTAATCAAGAATATATACTTTATGGGGTCAGAAACGTCTCCTTTACTGCGTTCCATAAAATTGAAATGAACAACGTTCACTAAGCACACAAAGAGAAACATACATGTTTACTTGCATTCTTTGGGTTGCCTTGGCTTATTTAAAATTTGACAACACTTAAGAGATAATAAAATAAAAACAAGAGAGAACGCTATAGTCGAGTACTTCGACTATTAGATACCCGTTACTCAGCTAAAGGGAGTGGGAGAGAGATTAATATATGCACGCGTCAAAGCTACTAGCGCCATCTAGTGGCTGTTTCATTTTTTGCTCATAACTTTTTAATGGATTGTCCGATTTGAAAAATTTCTTCTACAATTCGATAGGTATTGATAAACAGAATAAAACTGCATTTTTACTTTTCCGAAATCTTTAAAGTTGTGGGCGCCAGACACCTTTCAAAAAATGGTGTAGGGCGATTGTGGGCGTTAGAGGGGGCGTGGCACCTGTTTGAAACAAACTTGCGCTGCGTAGGAACTCCAAGAATCTGCATGCAAAATGCCAATCCTCTAGCTTTTGTAGTTTCCGAGATCTCAGCGTTCATACAGACGGACAGACAGACGGACAACGGACAGACGGACAGACGGACAGACGGACATTGCTAGTTCGACTCGGCTAGTGATCCTGATCAAGAATATATATACTTTATGGGGTCGGAAAAGCTTCCTTCTCCCTGTTACATACTTTTGCACGAATACAATATACCCTTTTACTCTACGAGTAACGGGTATAAAAAGGTTTTCTTGGTACAAAAAATCAAAAAAAAATATTCTCACAAAAAAGCCTTAAACCGAAATTAAAACATTGAGTGTTCGGTAGATTCCATGAATAATAAAAAATAAAATAAAAACATTAGTTTGCTTGCACTTTCACTTAGGATCACCAAAATATCATGGAAATGGTTCGTGAAAATTGTTGGCTGTGTTCCTTTGTAATTGAGAAATACAATTCAACAATCGAAGCAGCCTTAGCAACTCTCTTTTTAATTAAAGTTTTTATAAATAATTTCTAGTTAAAATAACCTAGTTGCTGTTGATAGAGGGTTTTGTCTTTTTTATACATATTTTAATTGCGTTCGGATGCAACTCAAAAGTGCATTGGAGCGAGTTTTCTGGTCCGGTTTCTTCAAAACAATGAAATTCAAACTACTCAAACTGGCCCGATTGCGATTGCAGAGGCTCTTCGCTCAGTTTGCCAACCAGACTTACTGAGCCGCCTAGCACACCTTTCTTGTTTTATTTTTATTGATTTCTTGGATTCGCATTCACCTGTTGTTATTTCGAGTGTGCAGTTGCTTTTTTTGTTTCAACGGCGTAAAAAAAGCAACAGCATTAGCGTCGACAATACAACTAGTTTTCCGTGCTGCATTCCCGTCGACTGTCGTCTTATGTCGTCCCGGCGGATCGACGCTATTTGCAGCATGGCTATGTGGATTCGGACTTTATCTATATAACCCAAAACATGTTTTCGCTGCATTTTCTTAATAGACAGAGACTTGCAAGATCTGTGCTCTTGCGTAAAGGTATGCACATAAGGATGGACATTAGTTTTAAGCTTTCAGAATTAGATCCTATTGATTGGAACACTCGGTTAACTGAATAAACTCCTAAATTAATCCATATGCAAATAAAATGTAGATTTTTGTATTACCTGATATACTGAAGGAAGCCGATTTAAAGGTTTTGCTTACTTTGAAATATTTTTTTTATAAATTTACTGAAACTGGTAATGTTAGTTGGTATTACAAATATTAAAGAATTGTTTAGTTATTGGGATATTTCCAAATACGGAATGCGGCAACCTTCAACTATTAGATTGTTTTTACATCTATACATACTTAATACTACATAGCACTAGGATAATAATAGAGAAAGTTGAATTGAATTCTGTAAGATGTTATCACCATTTGGTAATTCTGTTTCGTAATTGCTTGTTAATAATTATATTTTTATGTGATGCGCATTTGACAAATAGTTGTCTTCGGATTAGAAATGTTATTACTAATACAATATCATATTGAGACGTGAAATATATTTCTTAAGTGTTCTCCAAGGGTATTCCAAACTTCGGTCCCGAAACTAGCCTTTCTTTCTTGTTTAGTTCGTTGCTGCTAATTTTTTCTGTGGGCCAGTTTTGCCAGATCTCTCAGGCAGAACTGGATAAACAACCTGTCATGTTGCCCCCCGTACGTACTCCTCAAGTTGAACTTAATGATCGTGCGTGCAAATGGGTAAGCGCTGTGGATCTTTTAAAAGTGCATGCTGTATTTCTGCGAATAAATGACTATTGCAGATACTGGCGCAGTTGATAACAAATACTTCAACGCATACGGTACTGTGAACCGTAAGACAGGAACCCCACAATGCCCAGGCAGACTTTGTTAATGAACTGAATGGGGCATTTGATTTATAGGACGAGAGCGCGTCACCAAACCTTGCCAGATCCCAAGCACTCTCTCTATCCCAAAATCCCCTTGTCGTGGAATACCTATTTGTGTAAACAAAATTAATAGAAGCAAGAAAGTTTGAGTGCGCTATAGGGGGACAGATCCTGAGCCCGATCAGAGTCAACAGCTTCGATTCCTTTTTCGCTTGTACCACCAGTACAAGCCGAAAGCCTGGAGGGCGGCGGGGTGTATCATTGTTTTGCCTTTGATTGTCTCTTTGATGTAACCGCGGACCTTATTATAACCGCTGCGGATGCGACACGGCACCTTTCCTGTCTCTACAGTCTCCTGAATTTATGGCGTTTCACAGCGACAGCAGTGGACCACGAGTAAACAAACCTAGCAGACAATCGAAAAACGGCAACAAAAG